>OZ007591.1:213427727-214027727 GCA_963931845.1 Maratus michaelseni
TTAAAACATGTTATATTAACACTGTAGAAAAGTATACATTATATTAGAAGTTAATATGATATTGTCCACCGTAGGTATTAATCCAAATCATTAGATCAAAAACATTCTTAATATTAATGAATATAAATTCATTTAAATTAATTAAATAATGAATATGTAAATCTAACTAAATTAATATACATATAAAAATATCACATCGCAGTCCATTATAAAATGTGTAATATCAAACAATTGTGTAAATCAAAATGCCCCCATTTTTTTTTATATTAATAATATAAATTAACCATGCGTATTTTTCCGTACAACTTCGCCACACACCTCCTCAATCCAACGTCTACCCACCCAACCGTCCTGTTATATATATATTTTTTTTTATAAGATTATATGATTTTTTTATACATTTTTTAACGCATGTGTTAATTTGGTTGTAAAGATCATATAAGAACTAACTATATATTAAGGAATATATGATTTTTTTTGGAAAACCATGTTGTAATGCATCATAGATAAGTTTTTTAACATTGTTGTTAATTAGTTGAGAAGAACATAAACTTTTTATTCTATAAATAGGATTAAGGAGTATATTACGATATACAGAATTATGAAGACATGATTTAAAATTAGTAAATGAATTAACTTTAAATTTAAATTATTTACGTTTATCAAATAGATCAATTATTGTTTTGTTTTCTTTAAGTGTAATTTTAAGATCTAAAAAGTTAATAGTATTGTTAGAAAGGAGGTTTTCCGTTAATTCTAAATTAGTAGGATAATGAACTGGAAATGTAGAAATATTAGTGTGATCAGTGGCAATTAAAATTATGTCATCAATATAACGATATAAATGTATATTACTGTTAATAAAAGTACGTTCATAATGATACAAGTATAAGTCTGAAAGTATACTAGATGTACATCCCCCTATATGTATATATATATATATATATATATATATATATGTAGTTAAAATGAAATCACATGTGTGTAAATAAATGGAAAATAAAATGAACATAAAATTTAAACATTTAAACACAGGAGAGTGAAAATACAAAAATAAAAAACTATGAATGTGTTATGGATTCTTCAGGGAAACTTCATAAGCACAATTCATAGTAAAGATATGTTTATATACAACGCCGAATTTCATTTTTATTATATCTTTCCATTATTTTTATAAACTTTTATCATCGAATATAATACACAGAAAACCTAGAAATACATATTTACTTTTACAATAACTATACTCTGAAGCAAGCACCATGTATATAAAACTTACACAGGATACAGATAACAAAGTATTAAAGACCTAAACCTATGCAATTGATTATTTTTGAATAACAAATCATTTACAAAACTATAATAATGAAAAGGTTTCATTTTATAACGTTGAAAAAAAAAAGTAAATTTTCAACAAAAAAATAAATCATTAAAATTAAATAAAAGTATTTTAAACATTTCATTTTATAATATTTGGTTTAGTTTTATTAATAAAAATACAATTTTTTTTTTTTTAAATATCATTAATTCTAATTCTCTTTAGTAATGAAATATCTATAATAAATAATACTACATTGAATTTAATGCTAAAAAAAGCTACAGAAAATATCAGTATATGTTTTTAAATAGTTAAGTAATATTTAAATAATTAAAACAAATGCTTAAGTAAGTAAAATATTTCCAACTCGGAAAATTTTTTAGTTATCCTCTGAAAGCCTTTATCATTTTAAATAGATTTCTAGAATCAAATAACAACTGATAGGTTAAGTGGCTGTAACATTATCTATTAGTATACCTAACGAGTGTTACAGATCAGGTTTTTTGACAAACAGTTTTTTTCCGACTACATGAACTTTAGTTACCTAGCAATAAAGTGGCTATGAAATACATTAATTTTTATTATGCCTCCTTTAATGATAAATAAAACTGGAGAAAACTGTCATTATATGCTATAAAAACTAATGAATAAGCAACAAAATGCTTAAATATAGATAAAATAACTTTTACTACGAAAAAAAAAATCTTACTTTATACTCTACTCTGGCACTTTCATCATTTAGCATAATTTGGTACAATTGAAAAACGACTAACGTATTGTATAACAATAATTACACTAATTGCATTAATTTTTTTCTGGTTTATAACATGTAATTTAAAAATAGTTAGTGTATGTAAAACTATGCTATAGCTCGAAAACTCAGTAGTGAGTTACGCTGAACAATGACCTGATAAATATTTCCAATTTTAAATATCATGAACTTTTATTATATATAGGTGTGTAATATTTATCAAAAGACGTATTTGTTTTTATTACATCACATTTAATGTTAAAATAAAACTGTTGTTATATGTGCCATAAATGATGGATGGATACGTAAAATATATATTTTAATAAGTGAAATATTTGCATCTAATTAAAAATAGTCTTGTTTTATACTCTATCATACTTTAACTTTTTACGTATTTTCGTGAAATCGAATAACCATAGATGCATTAAATAAGTGTAATTATGCATAACTAAATGAGATAAAACAAAATTTCAAAAATATATCACTATGTGTCATAAATAACTGATGGATATGGGAAATCTCAACTTATATATTAGCACGTTTTATCGTTTTTCGTATATCCGTGAAATCAAATAATCATTGATGTATTAAATAGCTGCAATTATGCCTAATCACAGATAATAAAATAAAACAGCCGAAAACTGTTATTTCTCATATATGAGTGATGGATACAGAATAAAATAAAATATATTTAAATAAGCAAAATATATACCTCTTACTACGTAAAAAATCTTAACTTATAGTCTGTCGCACATAATATTGAGCAGATTTATATAATAACGACTGATATGTTAAATAATGAAATTATAAAAACTACATTTAAAACTCATTATTCATTTGCGTTTATAAAGTAGCTATTTTTTTAATGCTACTGCAATACCTATAAACCTTAATAACAAGTTGTGTTGGAAAGTTAAAAAAACACTTTTTAAATCTCTTAAATTTTAAATATCAAAAGAAATATTCATTATTATTGTATTTCAGTTAATGACAAAATAAATCTGCAGTGAACTGTCATTACATCTCTTAAATGATTAATGGATACATAAATAAGTAATATATGTATATGTTACTACGTAAAAGATTTTATCACTCTTTCACGTTTTATCATTTTAAGTAGATTCGTGACATCAAATAACCAATCTTGTGATTTTAGCATTTTTTAAAATTAAAAAATATTCCACTATTTTCGAATAACATTCTCCTTATTTAATGTCATTAATTAAGGCGAATATAACAATTTGGAAATAGTACTAGATATATGAATAAAAATACCCTCGAAATATGCAACACTGCAAATAATCAATGATATTTTAACTAACTATAACTATGCCTAAATATAAGAGATAAAAGAAAATTGCAGAAAACTGTCATTATATGACGTATGTGACTGACGAATAAGCAAATAAGTAAAATATACTTAAATTAGTAAATTATGTATTCCTTACTAAGTAAGAAACCTTAGCTTATATCCTGTCACACTATCCTTTTGCGTAGATTTGTGGAATCCAATAATCTTTTTTGTCTTAAATAGTTGTATTAATACATCACTGCATGAAGCAAAATAAAATTTCTGAAAATTGTCATAAATGCTTGATAGATACGTACATGTGTATATGCGTATATATCACATATTTTAATATTCTATATTTTTTTCCATTTAATTTACCTATGCCCACTTTAAAATACATTTTACTTTATTTCCCTAATTCAAATTTCAAATGTTTCTACGCCTAGTAGCTTAGCTTTGCCGTATCAAAATTCATTCCATGTAAGCTGTAAGCATAGTTTTAATTTGAAAAAGGATGCGTTCTGGGATTTTTCGCGAGAAAATCTATGCATTATTGCAACATTTTTTTCCATAACGAGTTCTGTTGGGCGCACCGATTGGTACAGAGGGCTTACCGCATTGCAATATTATAGCATTTTTTGTTCTTACGCATTGTCTTATACAAGCTAATGAACCGGCTCAGAGAGGGGATCTTTCGTGTTTTGCTTTGTCTTCTAAATCTGCGCAACGTCATAGAATCATGGGATGGATATTTCTTTTATGTATGGTAAGTTTTAATTTGAGTTGTTTAGTTTTTAATACGCAGTTCTAACACGTAGTAGTTATGTTTTAATATGGCGTTGGGAAATTAAGTTAATACAGAGTGAGTGTTGTCCCGAGAGTTCTTCCATCCAATTTCTGGACGTGACATTTTCTGATAAAAAATGTGTGGCTAAGAATCTGTTAACTTTTTTCAAGAATCGGAGAATTCTCTGTGGATGATCCTTAATTCCTTACCAGTAAAATCGCTCGGTTGCTACTACACGACTGTATGCCAGAATAACATGAGTATTTTATTAATTCTACTGACACCATTGATTTTTCCTTGATGCTTTCCCACTAAAATCGCTTTGGTTGCTGACTGCATATCACCAGTATAACATGAGTTGAGATCTTCCGGCATGTATTGTATTTTCTACACAGAACCGTATTTCGATCAGATTTTTAGCAGGAATCGTTACAAGTAGAAGATATCGTTAGATATATTTATATATATATCTTAATAATAAAAAAAAACAACATACGCTGGCATATTAGGTAACTCATTTGTCATATTAAGTAGGTTCGTGAAAACTGTTGGGTTTAAGAGCGAGCGAAACATTTTTATGTGCGCAATCTTACCTGCACACTGACCGCTTCCCCCTCCCACACATACTCAATCAGTCTGCGAGAAAACGCTCATAGAAAAAGGTTGTTATGTGATGCTGTGTGTGAAAAAGAAATAACTGTGTGGATTAATTAATATGTTTACATCTTTAAAGTTTTTCGTCTTTGTCTAATACTTTCGTCTGAAGATCCACTATTCTGTGTGAATATATGGTAGCAGAACAAAAAAAAAAAATAAGCTTAAATAGCTGTGATTATGCATAACTGCGCGAGATAAAACAAAATTGCAGAAAAATGTCATATGTCATGAATGAAAAATGACTCATGAATGCATAAATAAATAAATTAGAGGAAATCGTCAAAAACGGACTACTACTTTCATTTTGGTATCTACTGGTTTAGCTGCTTACTCAAAATGGATAATTTTTATGTCACTTACTTTTAAAAACAGTCCTGAAGGTGATATGAGGGTTCAAAACGCCAATAACCAGTCTTAGTTTTCCAAAAACATTTTATTCCAAAAAAAAATATAAATAAAAAAAATAAAAAAAATATATATATAATGACTTTTTTCCAAGGGATGGTCCAAATACAGTCTATTTAGTAATTTAACTCGTAATAAATAAAAAAACACCAAATTTTACTCAAAAAAATGTTAAATGATTTCCTTGAAACAAAAAAAAGAGCATTTTCCTTATCTTTTACTTTCAGAAGTCGCGGATGTCTACCTCCTCGTCTTCCCAGCCCATTCGGAATGTAACCAACTTCCACATTTGAAGGACTGAATCTAAACTTCCTCTCTTACTTTATCTGAAAAGAGTCCATCGCAGAAATTACATGATGCATGGTCGTCATTATCCCCCAGAGGAACCACCAACTTGACACCGTCAATGCCGGTGGCGCCGTCCGTTTTTAGACCGTACCAACGGTGCCGTCCGTTTCTAGATGTAGTACTTAAAGTTGATGGTCTCAGCATCCATTACAAAATAAACAAATCGATCGAAACAGTGTTCTATATGAAGCTCAGGACATCTACTTTGAGATGAGATGAAAGCCACTTGCTTTACTGGAGAACTAAAGAAAGGAAAATTAAATTTTACATACCTTGAAAATTTTTGGGTTCCTCAAAAGTAGGTTTTCTGATGAAAACAATTCGTACCAACTCAAGTGGGTGAGGGACTAAAGCTATCTGCTACTACTCTTCCCCCACTCCTTGCTGTTTCGTTCAGTGCATTCCTACGACCATGCACAAGCCCCCTTTCCCTATCTTCAGCAAGTAGCCCGTATTTAGACCCCAGTTCGTTCCTGCACCATTTTCTCTATACATGCCTTACTAGTTACAAACACTTATACTCTGTCACGCTGTGTCACTGTACCTTATAATAATTAACTGTACCAGACAGAAAAAAAACCCCAGAAAATTGCCATTAACTTTCATAAATCGCTCATGGAAGCATAATTAAGAAAAGAAAATATATATCTTCCTATACAGAATACCTTAAATTGTACACTGTCATGTTTTATAATTTTTCTTGAATTCTTGAAATTTAAAAACCGTAAATAACTGTAATTATACTTAACTGTACAAGACAAAAACAAAACTGCAGTAAAATGTCATTACATCTCATAAATGATTGATGGATGCATAAATAAGAAAAAATATTCCTCCCTTACTAAGTAAAACATCTTAATTTATACTCTGTCACGCTTTATCATTTTACGTAGATTCTTGAAATCGAATAATCAGTGATGAGTTAAATACCTCTAATTATACCTAACTGTATTTAAAACTTTCTCGTTATTCACATGTAGTTTTAAAGCAGGTAATATGTTTCTTAGGCTACTGCAATACCTGACAACCTTAGTAACGAGATGTGCTGGGCACATGAAAGGCATAATAGAGGCTCAAGTACCTTTCTTCGTTACCGCCTATTCCATGTCAGTTCTAATTTACACTTCAGCACGCACATATTCTTTTACTAAATATTCCAAAATTTTGCACGCGACATTCAAATGCGTATTTCAGCACTAATTTTCAATTAGTTGATTGTTAAGGTGTAAGGATTATTGATGCTTCTAAACTGTTATTGAACTTATTCTGATAAATTTATTTCTCGTAAACCAAGTTCAAAATATTACCCGGTGATTTATTTCTGCTTTGTTATATTTTTTTATTATCACGGAGCAAAAGTTTTATTAGATTCTGGTGATTTAATTTCTTCATTGAACAGATAGAATAACAAATAAAAATATCATAAATAATGTTATACACTAGTACCGCCTATTTACATGTAAATTTTTCTTTTAATAAATATGCTTATATATGCACTTAAACATTTTAACTCCCCCTATGGAATTATGTTATGATAATTCTTGAATTATTTTTGAATATATATATATATATATATATACAGGGACGTAGAGTGAGACTGCGGATGGAATGCAAGCCTATAAGGGGGTTGGTCAATCAGATTTCAAATTTCCCTCCACAGGGCCCTGTGAAATCGGGGCCTTCTGGAATTTTGCCAGCTTAGCTACACTATTGTTATACTACTGCTGATGGTTTATTAGTAGGTGGAATTTTTCGTTTTAATTGCTTTTTCTTAAGGCCAAGCAATAATATTAACACGTATGCACACTTTCTAGTTCCAACATTTTAACTTCATTGCTTCGTTAGTTATTTTTACTTGAAATTTTTACATAAAAAAGCTGCACGAGTCTATTTATGTTATGTTTTATTAAAAAGAAAATAACAAAACCAAAGGCTGACCATATAAGATAATCCGGCCCCAGTAATTTGTACAGGCTCCCCCCCCCCCCCCCCGGTCTCTCTGCGAACCTGTATAACACATTTTTTTCCACGTAATTTAAACTCTCCAGTGTGTTTTGCACCCCTACATTTGAAAAAAAAAGATTCGCATATTTTTCGCCTGTTTAATTTGAGATAATTTAAATTAATAAAATTTTAAATCTCATTTCATGTGTCCTAACTATTTTTTTTTCATTTTACAACATTTCAATTAGGATGTTAGAAACAAATTCTCTATTCTCACGCGACTTTTTCATTTCCGCTGCATTGTGTGCAGCTAATGCGATTTTCATCAGTCTTATGATACATTTGTACTGATTTATTTACATGTGCAATGCTTATAAAAATAACAATCACACTGAAGATTTTATATTTAAGATATTCTGCTCTTTGTTAAAAAATTTGTAATAAGGTAGCGGAAAAATAATTCGGGGAGAGTGAAATGTTTATTTCATATTAACTCAAAAAGAAACATGCGCTAAACGAAGCAATTAAAAGTATGAGAATTGTTTGGCCGTAAACCTTGGAAATGAATCTCAGCCTTTTCATTCTTAAAACAGCAATATTTAGTAATACTAAAGGTTTCTATGAAACCCATTAAAATTTTCCCTGTAGTCGTTTGCTAACTTGGACAATTTTTTTTTTTTTTTTTTTTTTTTTTTTTTTTTTTTTTTTTTATATTCCAGAATGTTTCTATGATTGTTTTTTTTTCCTATTTAAAAACTATTTATACGAACTGTTGAAACTCTTACAACTTTTTTTAATATTAACCATTCATTCATTAAAATATTACATACTATTTATAATAGTCTAGAACAGATAGTCATTTCGTTTTTTACTCCAAGTTTTCTTTTGAGAAAAATGAATAATTTAAAGACAAAAAGAAAAAACTCGTGCATTTTTCGTAACTTTTAGTTTTAGCACAAAAGTTAACAAAATACGGGAGTAAATTCTGTATAACCAGGGTATTCCAAGCAAGGCCAGGGGTCGATGCAGGTTTTTTTTCTTGGGGCCCATTTTGTGAAAAGTAAAGCTTATTTTTGTGAAAAATAACATTTTGCAATGAAAGTTGAAATCGAGTTAATCAAATTCGAACCAAGCATTTATAAACAAAAACCTTTTTCTGAAGTTTTCCTCTCTGGTGAACTTGTTTGTTTACAAATTACACATTTTAAAACATCACAAAATAATAAATAAATAATAAATAGTAAGTTTTTTGGAATAGAATTTTGTGAAGGGTCCCATTTTATCTAATTGATTTTTGTGAAGGGACCCATTTTATCACATTGATTTTTGTGAAGGGTTCCATTTTATCAAATAGATTTTTGTGAAGGAGCCCATTTTATCAAATAGATTTTTGTGAAGGGACCCTAAATAGGCCCCAAATTTTTCCTGGATCGGCCCCTGAAGGCCAGAGAAATTTCGAAAAAATTCCAAAGAAATTTCCAAAAGGTATTTATTTGTGCTAAACAACAATGGATGCTCCAACCTCCCTTCTCCATCTTCTAAACGCGCATGTGCATGCTTAATCATCTTCACGAAGACTGGTTTCAGCATGCAATGTTATTGCATAATCATTACGAAATCGCTGCATTTTTTGGTTAATCGTTGAGTCTGATAGCAGGCTTCTCACGAAGCAGTCTTTTCAGTTAGAGGAAAAATAAACTTTGATAATGTAACAACACTCTTCCAAGAAAAAAAACATGTTAACATGTGGAAATGAATTATTTAAATTTCCACTATGGACACACACGCGCGCGTACACACACACACCCACACCCTCACACACATATATATAAATGGAAATCAAAATATAATTTACAAGTTCGTATAACAAAAATGACCGAATTATTTATTTAAAGATAACACATAATACTATTTTACGTTAACTGTTATAGAAAAAGAAATATATATATATATATATATATAGAACACATCTTAATGAATATTATCTACCAGGAAATCTCAATATATTAATAATCATAAAAATATTTTAAAGATAGATGATGTTAAATAAAAAATGAAATAAAAAGTATTTAATAATATATTGGAACAGAAGTGGAAGACATATAATGATGGAAAAAAATGTGACGCGTAAATGTTTAATCATCAGTCGACAAGAAAATCCACGTGTCGCAAATATGCATTGTTTCGTATAATAGACAGACGAATAGCCTACCTAATCTATCACTGCCGCAATAGCATTGAACGTAAGTAAAAAATGAAGATATAAGAGAAAACAACATTGTAGTAGAAAATCATGGAAAAGCTTACAGAAAATTAAAATAAAATAAAATAATAATGAAAAAAGGATTGTTCTCACAACCTTTCATACAATGTGGGTAAAATGCTGAATCATAAGGCAATCTACTGAACTATTTTTTCAAGTTGTTTAAAAGGATTTGAATGTGTAACTAATGAGATACTTGGTATTTAAAACTAAAAGTGTCAAACCTTGACAAATATTATTCCTATGTTGACTGAAAATACAGCATTTTATATATTTATATTTTATCGTATTTTATTTTGTTTAACCTATGTTGCATAAGGATACGTTGAATAATAAAGCAAAAATTTCTGACAACACGAAAGCAATTCATTTAAGTTTGGAAGCAATATATATAAGTTCTCAGTATGTGATCATCTAGTACATTTACTTTTTTAATTCCCAAATACCCTCCTTTTTAATTAATTGTAGATAGGGGAACAGAAACATTATTTATGGCGCTTTCTTATCTGTAAGTAATTAAAACGGAAAGTATTTTCGATAAAAAGTTTACTATACATCATACTAATTTGGGTCTTATGTCGCATAAAATATGATATTGAAAGAAATATTTGAACTACGTGAAGTAAAAAATTACCTTATATATGAAGATATCACAAGAAGAAAGTTAAGCAGTAAGTCAACTGCTGCTGATTTCGACTCAAAATCCAGTCAAATTTGTTAGCAGAGAAGAAAATAAATGTTGACGACAATAGTTATAATTTATAAACGCCTGGCGTTATTTGTGTGAAAGAGATATTGAAGAATAATGTTCGGCTTACATGAAAGAAGCAGATGTTACTGGTTTCATTGTTACCCTGTGTATTTATTTATTTAGTTTTTACTTTCGTAGGCATCAATTCGAAAATAATAACGGTATTAACCCTAAAGCACTATACTTATTTTCGCTTACTTTTTTAACAGGACTGTTGAAGAAGGTTATAGATTTAGCACAAATGAAAATATTATTATGAAAAACTTTTATTTTGTTCTTTAATTCTGAATAACAAAAGACAAACTTAAGTTATATATCTTTCAAAAAAAAAAAAAAAAATCGCGAGAAGTGGTAGCATACACATGTACCATTAGTAACATTCCATTATTAAATAAAAACAAGAAAGAAAAATCATGCGTCACTCATATATTATAAAACACTTTCCAACTTTACCTGAATATTGTTACAAATCTTCACATTAGATGCCCTATATAGTTGGCAATTAAATTACAAAAAGAGAAATTGCTATATCATTTGAACATGCGCAGTTGTAAATTATTTCATAAGAATGCTTGTATTCCATATAAATGCTCGTATTTCTTGAACCAAATGTTCAATATTTTAAATTCTAATTACAAAAAATATTTTTCTTGCAAATTTCAAAACTTTTTAAAAATGCATTAAAATTTCGTTGAAACACTGCATGATTATAAACAAAAAAACGAATGAAAATTAAAAAAAAAAAAAAAAAAAGTTTACATTTTCATGTGCATGTGCGCTATTCTTACAGAAATGTTCACGGGAAGGTTGTACACGGCTTGTAAAATCATTTGTTACAGTTATAGAACATTTCGAGCTTTTTTTTATTATGCAGGGAGATCGGAGATGTTATTTTTTTAAATTAATGTTGTTTCTTGGCCTCATAATTGCCCTCGTTACTAAATCTTCACTGAAAAACATATGAATTAAAACATATTCTTTATATTTAAGAAGTTTAAGAACAATTCGCTAAATATTTCACTTGATATTTGACAAAACGTGTGAAATCGAAAGTGACCGCTGACTTTGGGTAAATAACTAAATCTAACTTTCTCTTCCTCGAAACACCATCGAATAGTCAAACAACATTCATAATTAAACCTCGAAACACAAAGAATCCAAAACATTTGAGTTGTAAGATTTTATGAAATATGCGAGTAGGAAATCTTTTCTTTATACAACGCGTCCCAAAACACTATATACAAAATTTTGTTGCTGAAATTAATTGCTAACTTCATTTTTAAATTGAATTGAATAATTTTATAATTATGAATAAATGTCTGGCATATTTAATGTTTACTACCATTATCTTTAGTGCTCAAATAGAACCTAGTCAGATTTTTGTGTGTGTGTGTGTGTGTGCGTGTGGGCAATAGTAAATGGCTTTGCAGTGTCTTTTCTGATTTCAGCATGCTTGTAGATATGCGAAGTCTTCCATAGCATTGCTTGTGCACATTTTACACAGAATCGTTATCTCAAATGTATATGTCTGTAATTATTTTCTTCATTGTCTTTAAATCTCATTGATGTTGTCATAGTTCCAGTACAACTTCAGTACAAATTTCCCTTCTTCAAACATATGTCTCTTTACTAAACACCTCTAAGATAAATTCCACCTGGAAATAGAAAAAAAAAAGAATTATTGGCGAATAAACAATTTAAATTGGAGGGTTATATCCCAAGTTGCGAATAAGTACATTTTTGTTTTAAATACTCTGTCGTAAGTTTGTATATGGAGCGAAAAAAGTTTGGTGCATCTTGTTTCTGGCCCGTTGAAGTGGTACAGATTCTTGTTGAAAAATCAAAAGTTTTTCATTGAATTTCCTTTGAACTTTACATCTTGTTCAAAGCTGTTTCATTATATTATTTCTGATCAGTTTTCACAAAAGCAAGTAGAGTTTTTGCGCCTGACGTTACTTTGCTCCAAACCTTCACAGAAATGAGATGTGTAAATTATTTGGTAGGAGCTACTATTCTATATAATTATGTTCGTTAACTGATCCACAAAACGTTTATGTGCATGTCATGAGACAATCTTTCTCATTTGAGTTTTCCGATTTATGCTTATTCCTAACAAAATAATAATAATAAAAAACAAATAAATGAACACTTTAAAGACATAACTAAAGACTTACATTATCATATAAAATCAATATATTGTGAATATTTAAATAGAAGAAGGGATTATATTTACTGATGCTCCAAATCTTTTCTTGCATCCTGTAATTCTAGTAATTCTCTTGTATAGACCTTTTAACTTTATAAACTGACAATAATCAATCGATTGAACTTTTTTTAGTTTTTACAAAGGTGAGATTTACACAATGTAAATAGCGTGTGTTTCATATGCAAGAGTTTGCAGATTCGTGAAATTCTATTACAGGATACCAATCTTGGGACGTTTAATTTGTTTAACTAGTTTAATTTGAAAAGTAGTATTAGAAGTGAAGTGCCTTAGAAGCAACTGTCGCAAACGGATAGAAATCGTCTTTACCCTGTGTCGTTATAACCTTCAAGCTCAGAATAGTATACTCGTTATTTATCTACTAGTTTATTTAGAAACGTAACATATTAAGGAAACACTATCAGTGTAAGCATTACTTCAAAAGAGTTAAAACTAAAGTGCCACTAGGAACTAAAAAAAACTACACATTTAACTCAAAAATAAAAAAACACTGTTTTTTTTTTTGTTTTTTTTTTTACACAAAAAATTAAAATTTAGAAGAACCAATTCCAAGCAACATGACAAAAACAGGCTTACTCTAATCATACACAACAGCCTACTTAAGAAGAATAGCCATAAAAACCCACAAATAATTAAGAAACTAGAATCGCAAAAAGCCTAAAGAAATTCTATGGGGCAATAGTAACCAACTAAAAATACAACCACTTGGGGAAAGTCTATGTCTCACATGTGGCAATATTATTTATTTATTTTGGAATACCCAATGTATAGCTACCAAGTTTCATGAATTTGAGTATCTTCTTGTTCTTGATATAAATAATCGCTTTATTTAGTGAGAGAAATTCTGCGAGTAAATAAGGTGAAGATATCTATCAATACATGGTGGTACTAAAATTTTGGGAGACTTGGCAGCTATGTCAATGGTATATTTCAAATATCCGTAAATAACGTTGTTTAATCAGTCTTTGTTTTCTTCAATTTTGAGTTTCAATGAGAAAAACAGGTATCAGCTGAAATAAGCATTATTTACCTTACTTAATCTGCATATAGCCTTAAAACAATATGCATGTACATTTATACCTTTAACTATAAACACAAAAGGCGTAATAAAATTCCACAAGGCAACAACTAAAAATATAACATAAAACATAACCATACTATAGAACGCCTATGTACCACATGTGACCACTCTTTTTTCAGGTGGTGGGAATACTCAATGTCCAATGATAGTGTTTCGAATATCCATAGATAATTCTTTTTAAGCAGACTTTGTCTTCTTCGATTTTGAAGTTCAATGAGAAAAGGAGATATCAATTAAAATAAGCTTTATTTACCTGTCCTTAGTATGCATATAGCTTTATAATTTTCAGTATAAACTGTATTAATTCTCACATCTTTTTCCGTCAAAAAACAAATTATTTATAAAGCAATACTCATCTATATGCCATTTCAAAAGTGAGTAAATAATTTAAGCCACTTTACAAGAAGTTAATTAAACGATTATTTACCTTACAAAATCAGATTTTCGTAGTTTCATAAGAAAATTGAAAATGTTATTTTCAAATCCGCGTTTAGTAATTGAAATGCACTGTTTATAAAGATATTTATCTATTCTGATTATGCAAAAGTTGAATAACTGTCTATGTTAGCAAATTTATTTCGCTTATTCGGAATGCATTAAAACCTGCTTCACTGCATGAGCAAACGATTTGCTGATTATAAACATTTCAATATTAATGAACTCTGATGCTTTAAAATAATTATTAGTAATTAGTTTCTATTTACTTTTACCATTCTGCTATTTATTTTTGCTTACTAGAAATTAAATGTCAACAAGTGAAAAATGAGATGGTAATGATGCTAAAAGTGTGTGTACTTATGCTTCGTTTTTCTGAAGATTCTTTAAATTTTCCTAAATTAACGTGGCAGATAATTTGAATTTAGAATCGATATTCTGAAATGGATTGCGTTTCATTAGAGGATTACAAATATTGTGTGTTTTGATGGATTTAAAATTCCTAAAGAGGAGACAAGGGAGAAAAAAAAATGAAGCATATTTGTGCATTAGATATATTTCTATATTTGAAGCATGAATAGAGTTCTTACGTTTATGCAAATCTTTAAGGGTGTTTTGGGATTATGTTTTTTCATTTTGTCTAACAGCCCGAATTTTTCTGAGATAATTACAAATGTATATTCGTTTCTATATGCATGAAAATTTCAGGTTTACACATTTACATTCAGCTATCAAAATAACGTACAGTGGTATTTTACCATATGGTATTTGCGATACATCTTTCATTAGATCGAATTATTTGAGAGTGATAATTTTTATTTATCTAAAAAAGTCGGCTTAAAACAAAAACTCTGATTTTCTAAAAGATGAGAAAATGAAAAACTTATATTCTGCATTTAGAAATAAAATCGATTTCTTAAATATGTTAATGATTAATGAATTCTAGTTTCAATATAGCATTAAGCTTAGAAAGTTATTTATAGCTTATTATAGGTTATTTATAGCTTAGAAGGTTAAAATAAATGCTGTATTGCACTCTTTTATTTTACTTAATTTGGGGTTTGTATGTATAGATGTAATGTTGTACTTGATTTTTCATTAACTTCTTGCTATGCTAGAATTATAAAAAATATGTACACGTATGTGTTTCCTGTTATATTAAATTTTAATATCTTTCGAACTTAATTATAAATTAATATATTAGCTTTAAGGTACTTTTCCATTGGCCGGTGCAGGTGATAAATCGGCAAATATTCTTTAGGGTTACAACTATTTACGAGTTAAAAAAACAATGGAATTCATTATGCACCAAACCATGCTCGCCACAATAGCCTAACTGGCTGCGAAACTGCAACAATGAAATATTTTAAGCCATAAAAAGTGGAAAATAGAAATAGAAAATAAAGAATGAAATGTACATTTTTAAGGTACTCTGTTATCGTTCAGTAGTATAATAGTAATTGAATTATTATTATACGTTGAGAAAATAATTTAGAAATCTTGAATGGATGGTTTAAATATTTTTTTTTTAATTTATGACATATCTTAAGAAAGAAACAGGACAAAAATTACATATTAAAATAAAATAATTTAATAGTTCGCGCGTTCGCACAAGTGTATATGAAAGCAATGGATTCTACATAATAGGAGCCACGCCAAATTAACATATCCTAACGGAATTTTTTTGGAATTACATGAACTACAGTCACGAAGTTAGGCGTGATTTTACGATAAGATTAAATGCTTATAAAAGAAAAACTATTTTTACTTTTGTTTGTTGAAACTTCTTTTTTTATGACGTTTTTCCTTTTATTATGTGAATATCTTACTCACTCATTTTTCTCAAAAATATGTTCTTATAATACTTTTTTTAATTGCTAAAATACTTAAAATAAAAATATTATAAACAGTAAACTAGGTTTTATTAGACTGTTGGCATATGTTTCAGCTCAATCTGAGCCATTATCAAAACAAACAAGAATATTCTATAAATGCACAATGAAGTTATTTGAAAGGCAAGCATTTAATTTTTCACGTACTTTTAAAAAATCACGTGCGTTATTTTAATTTTTTACTTAGATGTTTATTTCCATATGTGTAACTATGGAGTAACTCGAGCCACAATAGCATGTATTGCAGAGGGAAATTATTTTACTTTCACTGAAATTTATTTGGACAGTTTCTTCTTGATATAATCTTGCCAGGGCTGTTGTTTTTCTATTATACCGTTTATAATCTTTTTATTTTACATCTTTTAGCAATTAAAGAAAGTAATATAGTTACAAGGTGTTATGATTTGTTATATTTATGTCCTTATGAATTAAAGTATTTTATGTCTGTCTTTGATATTAACTTATGATTAATTTGAGCTCACATTCTTTAGAATTGTTATTTTTACAATTCCTTCTGTCGGAAAATATTGTCTGCATTTTAATCCTTAACTAGTATTGTGGTGCCATTTAGTCCTCACATATTTTTCTACCTGTGTAATTTATGCATCTATTTGTAGGAGTCGGATAACAATAATAAAGTATATAAGTGACATACTCTAATTTATTCAACAAACAAATAGATACGTAAAAGTAACATCGTTTTTATAAAAATTCAATTTATTTTATTTATTTATATATAGTTATAAACAGGGCTTTACAAATTTGATAAAATCGTCTTTGCAAACATTTATTCATTCGTTTTATTTATTTATTTATTGCTTATTAATAAAATTTTCTCATTCTATTTCAGATTATATCCATTCAGATTGAAGATATAAAAAAAAATTCAAAGCTGACACCTGTTCACTGTGGTCCTCATGTGTCCGGCTTAAGCGGGGTAAGTGTTAGATGTTATTTTTGTTTAATATAATTTTCTCAGGAAGTATATAAAATTGTTAAACGAGTAAGGTAAATTGATAACTATTCTTCTATTTAGGGCATTATCTGCTTTAGGAAATTATGATATTTACGGAAACCATGTTTTTTTCTTATTTTTCACACTTTTTATTAGGGCTCTACCGCTTCGGTCTGATTAATCGATCAATGCTTAGTCCCAATCATTTTTTAAATAGAGTTAATCGGTTAGACTAGTTCGATTAAAAATTTTCAAAATTTAATTTAATTTTTTTTTTTTTTTTTTTTTTTTTTTTTTTTTAAGTAACAAACTAAGGTAAAACCTGAAAATGCAATTCAGTCTGCAAAATAATTTTCCATTAATACTTCTACATAGAATATTCTAAAAGCTTGCATCAAATGGATATTTAGATATGCTGATTAGATATGCCTATCGGACTGTTATATCATCCACGTATTTAAAATATCGTTGCATTTACTATCGAAAAATTGTAACCTTTATTTTTTTGGCGAAGGTTTATTTATTAAAACTAAAATTAAAATAACGTAAAATAAAATAGAAACCGATTACTAATCCGATTATCTGGCAATTAATCGATTAAGAGACTTCGATTAACCTAGTTAAAACTTTTAATCGATTCCCACCCCCAATTTTTATAGATACCTTTTTTTGCTTAATATATTTTTAAGAAGATGAGAACGAAAGTATAAAATTAATAAGGTAATTAGATGTAGTAACGACACTTGCATTTTGCGTTTTAGAAAAATAACATTAATTGCGGAAACAATATTTGTGATTTATTTTCTAATATACTATATTTTGTGTTTTATATCTCACTACAGAAACTTATGAAACTAAATAATCAATGAGATAATTTGATACAAAATAATCACTGCTGCATTCACAGCATTTTGTGATTTTGGAAAACTCGTAATCATTGTTTTAAGAATTGTAAAGCAACCAACTAGAATTACTGGAATGTGGAGAAAAAAATCTTCTTTCAATATAAAATTTCGCAATTAATTGGTCTAATTTTTATGAATATATGGGAAAAGAAAGCACATGTGAACAATGTCCATTTCAGCTAATTAACATCAGAAATTTTTTTTTTATAAATTGCCAATAGATGATAGGATTAATATCAACTATTAACCATCTTAAAAATATTTTTATCTGATGTTAATTAGATAAAAATTACGCTGTTCACGTGTGCTCCTTTTCCCACAGTTAGATTTAATTCTTTTTTTATGAATTAAAATATCAAATTTCTCAAATTATAATAAAACTAAATTCTTATTTAAAATTGTACTGAATGATACATCGGTTTCTTCTTTGTTGCCCAGAGGAGCAATATTAAGGATAAATTTAGAAAAATTTAAATAAATTACTGTCTAACTGGCATACTTAAAGCAAAATTTCATAAAATCATACTTTAAAGCATTGTATTTTTTCAGTATTACCTCGGTACATTTAAACATGAGTTTGCTTATATGTGTTATATTAATCCACATTCCTTTCAATGTACATTTCTGCGTTATGTAACTTCTAGTAATTTCTGACCAAGTAAAATTTGTGTCATAATACCTGGAGTGATAAAGCACTACCGAGCATCTTCGGCAAACATCCCCTTCATGCACCGGGAGATTTTCGTCTCATTGTTTTAAATCCTAACATTAGGCTTTTATAAAAGATGAAGGGGTTGATTTATTGTATTTTCTCGAAAGAGCACGAGATGCAGGGGAAGTAGCGGCTTTAGGCCAAGCCATAAACTTCCGTCCAGCAATGTCCTGTAAGTAGAAGGTGTGATGAAGAGCCAGCATTCCGCTCTTAAACAATAGCCATATACGTAGACAGATGAGTGGGGTCGGGTAAAAATTTAAATATATATGTGCATGAACATTTTTATGTGTCCTTATGCAAAATACAGGGTTAGCCTAAATGAATTAACGGATTTTAAAAATTTATATCTTCAAAACTATTACAAGTATTATAATAAATGATATATAAAAAAAAAAAAAAAAAAAAAAAAAAAAAAACATTCCGAGTTTTTTTTTTTTTTTTTTTTTTCAGTTAAGGGGATGCGTGAACCTTTCGTAACACGACAAACATCTAATCTGTAACATGTTCGTTCCGCAGATTTTGCAATTTTTTACTGTCAACGGCTCTTAATGCAGTGTTCTTTAAATTCTTTGAGTGTGTTCGACAGTGGTGATTCATAAATAAGATATTTTATATAACCCCACTAAAAGAAATCACAGGACGTAAGATCCTGGGATCTTACGTGGGTTACGTGAATAAGCGTAAATCATCGTTACCCGCACGTCCAATCCAGCGTTGAGCGACGGAGGGAAAAAAAAACTTGGAATGTTTTTCTTTATTTTTATACATTACTTATTATAATATGTATAATAGTTTTGGAAAACATAAATTTTTAAAATCCAATTATTCATTTATGCTAACCCTGTAATTGTAGAATAACTGACGTTTTAATCGCACTTAATCGTTAAACTGCATTTTGTTGCACATTTTAACAGTTCATTTCCCACATACGATCTGATTCAAATGTTTTTAATTATTTAGCCTCTAAATAAAACAAATGTTTTAATGTTTTTTTTTTTTTTTGCTTCTATTTGGTTGTTACAGTATTGCACACTGCAGTGTGCATTGAGCACTGTATCAATAATCCCCTGACAATATTATACCTGACAAACTATCCTCTAACAAAATTATCACACACAAGATTTCTAAAACTAGTCGGTCCAAAAGGCATGAGGATGTTTGGAAAGTTATAAAAAAAATCTGGTAATAACAGCAAGTGTTAATTTGATGTCAAAACCTTCATTAGTTCTCTGAGAACCCAATGAATGGACCTGTACTTAAACTATGGCAATTTTTTCAAGAATTACGGGGCAAAAAAAAGAGGCGCTCCATCGATGGTGCATTGGGAGGGTTAAAAAAACACTCTATAAAACAAGTGGGAGTAAAAAAGGACGAAGAAACTTGCATCAAATAACCTGAGGAACAATCTCGATTACGATGATATAGTTTGGAATCGAAATAGTCGTTTTAGCAGCAGGTGGCTTTTGAAATTGTTAAAAGATTGTTCTATGAAAATTGTTGTCGTACTCAAGTGGTTGAAAGCAATTTTACGCCCCAAAAAGGAATGATGTTTTGCTGGGTCTTAGGGAGTTATAGTACAGAAACGTATAGCTGTAGTTTTAAAATTATTTAAAAAAAGTTTAAATTAATTATTGGAAATAAATTATGTGTGAAAAACATTAACATTTAAAACGAATCAAATTTAAACTAATTAAGTATAATTGCAGTTAAATAAGATAGCTAACAAATAAACATGAGCACTACTTCGAAATATCAAGGTAGTAAAAGGAGGTAAAGTCAAAAACATTTTTAAGGTTTCTTTCTTTCTTTTTCTCTTTCTTTTTTTTAACAGTCTTTTTTTTAATAAAAGAAAATCTTTAAGTATTTAAAATTAAGAATTACCGCAGATAAATGAAAAATGGGGAAAAACGGAGCCATTATGACTAATAAGTAATGAAAGATTGTTTTACGTACACAGACTACTGATTATTCAGCACATATTGAACTAAGATTATAACGTATAATTGAATGGCCGGATAAAAGACAGGACATATTAAAAACATTATAAAGTTCTGCATTTAATAACATGTCATTTATTTGACTATATCAAATATACGTCATAAACTTAGCTCAACGTTTGTTGGATAATAAGGCAACTACATATAGATTTAAAATCATACGGTTGTAACTTGTGATATCTTTCAGGTTTCAGTAACTTTTTTTTTTTAACTTCTGAAAAATTAGTTGCATGAATTAATAAACAATTTTGCTTTTCCTTATACCTCACTACGCAAATATCTCAAATATACACTCAACTCGAATTTACACAACTTCTTAATCAATGGGAATTAGTAATAGTTCGAGTACGTAATTGTACGGAATAACTCTCAAATGTTTTTGTCTTATCGAATGTATTTTTTTTAAGTTGGTAAAAATATATATGTATGAAATTACGTGTCTAAATGAATGGGTTAGTGAGGGAAAACTTTCCGCCCCTCCCCCCTCCCTAATAAAAGAGTCCCCTGCTAGTTCATATTTTATACAATTTTATGTAAAGAATATTCTTTACGAACAAAAAGTTTAAATTCAATTTTTATATAGAATATGAGATGAAAAATACACTGCTTAAAACTACGAATTTTCAAATTTATAAGTTTATTTTGATTTATAACGGTCTATTTCAAGATTCAGGGTTGATATAACCCCCCCCCCCCCCACCCAAGGGAAATTTTCTATGTAAAAATAATTTAAGGTCCAATGTGTCCCTCTGTCTAAGTTGGTGTGCAAAATAAAATTATATTGCTTCTATACAGCTCATAAAACAAACATAGAGCTACATGTTATTATCTAAATAGTATTTTGCATGTTTATCACAAATAATATATAATTATTTATTAAATGTTAATTTTATTTAGGAATAAAAGGAAAAAAGGTATATTAATTTAAATTAGTTAATTAAAAATGTCAAACGCATAAATTAAATAAAAAATTATTTAATTTAAAAACAACTTATTAAATAAGTATTCATATCCTTTGAAAATTTCCACCCCCTTTTATGTGAATAAATATATGGGACCTCTATGAAACTTTATCCCTGGGACCCAAGCTAACTCTCTATACGCTTCTGCCTACGCTTTTAAGCATATTGTACCTGCAAAAAAATAAATTAAAGAAAATTACAATAAATAAATAAATAAATAAATAAATAAAAGAGATTCCACTTTAATTTTCTCAAATTTTATTTTCGTTACAGAATACCTTCTTCAAGTCGTGTCTTCAAGTTTAAACTGGACCTATTCGCTATAGAAAAAAAAATACTCTGGGTCATGATTCACATGATTCCTTAATATATCTGTTTTTGAATACCAAAATACTTTAGTTATGCTATAAAAGCGATAAGCAATAAATTATACGTAAAAAAATGTTTTAAAGATAAGCTTTTATTATAATGTACGTAAAACAAAAAAACAAAAAACAAAAACAAAAAAAATGAATTACAATTGATTGAAATAAATACTTTTTTAAAAGAAATAAATTAAATTGCAAGTGATTTTTTAAAAAGTTTTAAAGTTTGTTTTTAAAAAAATATAAAATGGATATACAATTTTAAGTCGAGCTTTCGGGAAAGAAAAAAATTGATCAACGTCCGTTTGAGGACCGAACCCACATCCATTCACACCAGAGTGCATTTACCAACAATGCTAGGGTCCAATCAAAGAACATCAGCTTATTTCTGAAGCAAACAATGACACTTACGTGATCACATAAGTCATGACATTTATGCAATCTTATTAGGAAAATGTTTTCGCCCCCTATGAAGTGGCGGAGGCAAATTTCAATTTTTTTTGTTTTTTTACAGAATATTATATTGTCACCGAAAATACGCCACAATACCAAAAATGTGATCAATTGTAGCACAGGAAGTGCGTTAAAATTGTATTACAAGATTTGAGCCGAATGAACACACATGGCAAATATAAACTAGTCCTTGGGGGCCACCGTAATACTTACCCATCATGGATATGCATAATATAAAATATGAAAATAACACATGTGTAACCTATTTATAAAATGAATTGCAATTCGAATAAAATCCTTGCTTGATGACGCCATAAACTTTAAATGCTCTATTACTGAATTGCGTAAAAGAAACATCCTTATAACTCAAAAACAGATGATCATATTAACTAACGGTTTACTGCGTCGGATTAAGCGTCTCATTTCCAATTAAAATATATCTTTGAATTGAAATTTGAATGAAATACAGGGTCATGAAAAATCGAAGAGTGTAGAAAATAGGATTACAAATATCTCGGCAACTCATTATCCGATCGACTTCATTCTTTATGCAAAATTTATGTTTTTTATTGTCTTTTATATTCACTCCTTAAAATAAACAATTTTGAAAATTTTTATATAACTTTTATCAGAACGAATATTTCGAGAGTCCGAAAAAAATAGTTCCGGATAATCGAAGTTACTGAGATTCAATAAGCGTCTTTCCATTATTACATACTAAGTACATACCAAACTTCAAGTCTCTATCTCAATTTGTTCGGGAGATAGAGCGTTTACAGACACACAAACAGACGAACAGCAATTTTTTTTTCTAAAAATACGTTTTTCAGAATCTCCAGTGTCTGAAACGTGTAAATCCGTCAAAAATTTTTTTTTCGATTTTCAAAACGATTAAAAGACTTACCTATACTACGTATGAAGGGTAAGTAAAAGAGCTTGTAAAAATCATACTAAGATTATATCAATGGTACCCGATAACACCTTTCCATGGAGATGGTGACATAAATTTTTGAGACAACCTAATAAATGATTTATTAATAATAAGCTAACATTTAATTTTTAAAAATATTTATACCTTTCTTTACAAACAACATAAATAAAATTCAGATTACTTTGATCTCCAGTTTCCCTAACATACATTATTTCATATTTCGCAAAGTTTATTTTAAACTTAACACTTAGATTAGCATGTATACGGCTTCCTGAGTACCGTTCAATACGATCTAATTGCTTTTTACTCTCCCGGGGCTTCTGCATTTATTTTACATTCTACCCTTTTCATGCAAATCTAAAGCAGTTTATTTCTCTGCAGGTTTACGTGTCTGACGCTTCCTTGAATGAAACCGTACAAAAATTAAATTTAATTGGGAACGAAAAACACGTTTTGAATTGTAAATTGCCTAAGAATTAATATTATGAACTGAAAATTGGTTATAATAAGTTTTTGTGCGATAAAATAAACTGGACTGAGAAATTATTTTTAATTTATGCGATAATATTGTTCAGAGCTAATTGCTTAATAGAATTATATTGAAATGATTAACCACGTAATGGCTATTTAGAGGCTCATTTTTAATAGAAAAAGATATTTGCATAAATTTAATTAGGACTTCATGTTATAATTAATGATAGTAAGTGGAATTAATTAAAGATAACTAAATAATAAACAAACGATAGTCGTCTCAAAATCTGAATAATTTCAATATTGTATGGCCTTAATTTGTATGATAATTTTGTTCATAATTTTTTTCTTTAAAAAACAACCTAAAATGTCAATTATAAATAGCATATTTCATTAAATGCTTTTTAAATATCAAACTGTTTCAAACGTGTATGCGAGATTAAAATATTTAACACTGTGTTGTTCGCCTCGAAATAAGAGAACTACAAGCAATAAAACTAATTTTAAAAAAACTGCCATATTGGCAGTTTTGATTTATGCAGCAAAGTGGCTAAGATCAGTAAATACTTTTTAATTTTTTTATTACTTCCATATTTTCTTGTATATATATATATACTCTTTTTTTTATCCTGATAATTAATTCTCCATACTTAGTACATTGCATCCGTACTTACACAAATCCATCTTACATGAATGTATATTACATACATATTTTATTCCTCATATACATTAATTTTTTTAATTTATTAACTTAATTTAGGATCATAATTTAAATTGTAAGATTTTTCCATTTGTCATGAATAATTCTGATTTTCCATATTGTACATCCACTAGATGGCAGTACTGTTCCTTAATTTCTGGTTTTACCAAGATATTTAAGCTTCCGTGACGACTTGGTTGGAATAATTGTGCTTGAATATTTGCGTGTCATTCATTTCTCTTTTAATTCATCTACTGAACTTGTAAATATTTTGTCAACATGTGCAGATTTGTCAAATCATGCATGTTTTTTCTGAGACTTTAATGAGGAAATCTTCCTCACTTCAAACTTTTTCATCTCTTATTTTCATTCATTTTCCAGTCTATTAATGTGCGATTGCCCAAGTTTTGTATTATTTTAGCTTATTATAGCTTGTACAAGAATGAAATTGTACATTATTTGTAGAATCTGTCTTAATTTGGGCCTGACGATTCTACTACAGTTCCAAAAATATTTCATTAGTTCGCTTTTTCCAATTTGATTTATCTTTTTTTGGTCATTTTTCCTTCTTCTTTTTCTGGATATTATTCAAACAGGTATGTGTTTATATTTCAGTTTTTGATTTTGATTCCCCTGTTTGTGTATGATGTCTCTGTGTTGTCTTATTACGGTTATATATATATAACACATTGGCTGATAAGTTCCCAGTCTAATAAAGAAAACGCAACTTTTTAACACAACTTTATGATTTATAACTTTAATAAATAACATAACTTTGAATAAATAATAATAATTAAAAAAAATAATTTAATAATAATTAAATAATAATAATTTAATAAATAAATAAGAGTAATAATTTAATAATAAACTAGATGGAACCCGTCAAAACTTGACGTAAAAAAATACTATAACAATATCAGTAAAATAAGCTTCTTTATTATTTATGAAGGGGCGCGTATAAAACAGTCTTTCAAATATTTTATTTAAATTTTTTTCCCCGGTCAAATACAGTACTATTTCCGATGCAAACTCCAAACAAACAATCCGTAAATAACTGTGTAATGCAAATCAGTTTGACATTACCACCATATTCCCCACGGCAAGAAAAAAAATTCATGGACCTATGAAGTATATACAAATAGTATATTCCTACGTTCATATCATATTCAGTAAATAACAGAACATAGTAAATAAAGCACACATTTCCCCCCCCCCTGTGATAATGCAACCGAATGAGCTCCTATGCGCATGTGCATTGCATCTGCCCAAAAGCACCGTCGAAATTCGACGTTAAAAAAGTTTTTAAATGATTAAATTAAAAGTTTTAAAATGTCCTCTTTAATCATTGTTCGTTTCAAATCCATATCTTCTAAAACGCATCCATTGTTTTAAGCTAATCAATTTTTATGCAAAGATTAGGAAGTTTTTTACAGTAATAAATCTATCTGCAGATGAGGGAGATTTTTAATGTTTTCAAGTGTAATTTATTTGTATGGTTTCTTCGGTTCCTTGATATAATCAGGATGATTATCCCTTTTCCATCACAGTCGGGGATATTTTTCCTCATATACAGTTGACAAATGTAAAAAAATAAAAAAATGCAATTTCCAGCATATCCTGATATCTGATGGAACATATTCATCAACGAATTCAACATATCAATTTTATGTTCAACATAAACTAAAAATAGTCTTTTTTTTTTCCTGACAGATTTTTGTTTAGCGCCAAAATGTTCTATCTTATGGATAATCTGATATTATGATTTATCACTTAAAAAAAAAAAAAATATATTATTCACTTTTTATGATGGTTAGGGAAATCTATTTTCAATTGTGGCAACTTTCCCAGGGGCTATTTTACATTATTGAAGTAAACTGGTGGTCATTGATAAGATAGAATTGAAAAACTTTTCATGCTTGAAAATTATTTAAAAAGTCGTTAAATTAATCGGCAGTTTTCAAATAAATTTCAATCGAGAGCTAATTTTTTTTCTAATTGATGATGTAAGAATTGAAATTGTAAAATGTAGTAAAAAATAGAAATTTGTAGTATTTCGAAGTGATGTAAGCGCGATGAAAGCTAAAGCGATAGCGCCTTTGTTGTCACAACTGTTGTACATTTCTAAAAATTGCCACTGTATTTTGGCTGGCGTCCAAAAGTGGAAAAAACATTTTTTGACATCGAAAGAGAAATTCACAGTGAAAGAAATAGGACTTTGCGCTAATAAGGAACTATTAAATGAACTTATAATAAATCTACCAAAATAATTTCTATGAAATATTAGTCTTACATTGTTTATTCTAGCTAAAAATACAATAAATATTTCAAGATTTTTTTCTACCATAACACTATTTTTAATAACTTTAAATTTCCTGAAATCTTTTACTTTTGTGATTTTTTTTATTAAAAAAGGAAATCTTCTATCCTATAATTTAAAAAAAAAGCAATTGATAACATGTAATCAAGGTATGCAATCAAGATGAAGAAATCAATGACGGCTCCAATTCTAATCTTTATAATTATGAATGCAAAAATCAGTAAAATTATGTCCTGTTAACACAATCATATACATTTTTCTCTTTAGTTTTATCAATGTTAAAATGCACTTCAAGCTAAGCATAACGTCATTTTCACCGGCGCAAACTTTTCACACGTACTTCATATACCTTACATTAATGCTTAAACACCATGCACACAAATAAAAATATATTTTGTATTTAATTGTAATGAAAAAATGGCATCAACAAAGTTATAATGCATAATGATAAAATAAACCCAATGGACAATATTCCCGTGACGTCACAATAAATATGAATTTTTATTCGCTTATAAAACACGCGGATAAGTATTTTTACCGAAATTTAACTTGCAAATTAACAAATTCGGCCTTAAAACCGCGTGCTTTTAATATTTATTATTTCTCTTTTATTCAACCACAGAGTTTAGAAAATAAACTCTGTGCTTCGGAACAGTAGGCGTTATCCGATTATGACATCATTAGCAGACGTAAAAGTTTAATTGAAAATTACGGTTAATTAATTAAATTTTCGAACAAACGAATGCACGATAACAAATCTGTGTCCAAATATCTTTCATTTAAAAAAAGAATGGTGTAATTTGATGCAATAGTTTGTTCTCACGGATTGTCGAAAGAAATCGCTTAGCGTTTTAAATATATAGATAACATACTCAGTTATTTGTTCTATAACAGACTTAATATAGTTTATATTTTATGCTGAAATTTATTATCAAATATATGTTGAATTAAGAATCTAGTAGTTATTAGAAATCACACGATTTTATGTTCTTAGCAATGTATACCTATTTAATGCACTAATTTTCTTCAGTAAAATTATGCGGTAGACTTTTCTTCTTTCGATCATTTTCTTTATGCGTATTTTTTACGTAAGAGGTAAAAGATTTTAAACGGAAAATTTAAGTTATCTTTATTCTGACAAGTTAAGATAGACCCGTTTACTGCACTTCCAAAGTAGTATAACTTTTTCGGCGGAAAATGAGTTTTAGAATAAGTAAAATTGAATTTGGCAATCGTAAAATAGAAGTTTTACAGAAATGAATTTTGTAATGATACTCGTGATAGAAGTAACTGTCACGTGCATAATTTTCTAATGCATTTATCGGGAATTATGCATGTAAGAGTTACTTCTATCACAAATATCATTGGAATATCCTTTTCTGTAAAACTTCTATTTTACGATTGCCAATTTCAGTTTTACTTATTCTAAAACCTATTTTCCGCCGAAAAAGTTACGCAGTATACTACTTGGAAGTGCAGTAAACGGGTCTATCTTAACTTGTCAAAATAAAGATAACTTAAATTTTCCGTTCAAAATCTTCTACCTTTACGTAAAAAAAATACGCATAAAGAAAATGATCGAAAGAAGAAAAGTCTACCGCTATTCAGCTTAAGTATGAAGAATTCCCTTTTGCAAAACTTCCTCTTGAATTCGAAGCATAAGAGAAAAAAGAACTTTTGTGGATAAATTTTAATTTTCCGTAAATAGGGCTATTTGTTGCTTTTTGGAAATATGAACATTTTATGTAATTTTCATTTGTTCTTTTAACATCCTTTTTTGTCATGACAGATAATTTTTTTTTATATAAACTAAATAAATAAATGAATAATCAAAATTAAATTTTGGATGTTCAGTCTTGATATTTTTTATCGTTACTGCTGCAAAATTTCTTCTTCTAAGATAAAAATTTAGCTTTGGTGAATTCTTCTGCTGCTTCTAAAATAATTGCAAATATTTTCTAATATGCACTATTTTATGTGATATTATTATTCTAAATATAATTGTGATGCAGTGTAAAAATATTTGTAAATCATATTTTATCACTTTTTTGCACGACACATTAGTTTATTAACAATATATTTTTAAAAAAAATGAAAAAGAACACCTCTAAAACCACATTCACACAGACAGAAAAATAAAAATCTAAAACCAAATAAATAAATAAATAGGTGGAGTGTCAGAAAAGAAGTTAAACTTCTTGCTTCGAAAGATTCAATGGTTCCAGAGTGTTCCTATTTTATTCTTTAATATAAATACATAATATAAATGTTCTTTAATAAAGATGTTCTTTAATATATATGTATATGTTTTCTTGTCACTCTTGTTATTTTGCGCATTTATTTTATTTATTTATTTTTAACTATAATTAACCAACATTGTATTTTAACATTTTGTTTCCGTCCACTGCTAATAGACTGTAACTTTAGTATCACAATGCACTCAAATATAACAAGATTTGTGATTACAATAAAATAATAATATAGTAATTAAATAATCGTATAAGATATAAACTGAGAAAATTAATGTAAATTATATATTTTAAAGGACATTTTTTCCCCATTTTATTTATTTATTTTTAAATTAGTGTCAGCTTATAAAATGTAGAAAAAGATTTATATGCCAAAGGTACATTAATAATAAATAATTAAAATATATCACGCACACCTATATGTATAGCTACATAATATACTTAAACATACTATAATGTAGCATCATAATATTAAAGCACTTTTTTATCTAAAACTAAGTATACAGCTCTTGCATAAGCAATTTTTACATTGAATTGAAACATTTTTTTGGAAATGGAAAAGAGACAAATATTTAACATTTTCCCGTCTTTCACTGTTAATAGAATATCATTTTATCAATATGCAGATACTCCCCTATCTTCTTCCCCATAGACGGAAAACAAATTTTTATTGTCTAGCCGAAAATCGGGGCTATCTCAGCTCTTCAAACAAGCGATCACGTAAATTTTCTTTCTCCCCTATCCTGCCTATTTATAAAGATGCGGATAGCTCAGGGATTCTGAGATGCGTGAACGTTGTTACTGTTTAGCGTAAGTAGCCAGGATATTCCTTTTTAGTTGAGTGTAAGGAATGAAATAAAATGACAGCGGATCTTGTTATAAATTTCATCTTTCCCGCCGTTCTTCTGATTAAGTTATTTAGTCACTTAAATGTTCAACTTTTTTTACTTATTTTTTCAGTTGTAGAGAATGTCAGAGAAAGCTTTTGTCGGTAGCGTAAATAAAGATTTCTGTGGGGTGGATAGAGATAAAAAAGATAATTATGTTAGTCAACTTTCTACTTATTCTTATATCTCGTAAATTAAAAATATACTAACCTTAAATGAAGTTAGGCTTTAATTTTTATCTTTGTCAAAAATCATATAGATGCAATATTGAATTTTTCATATTTTCTACTGTACACTTGCTGTTTAGCATAAGTAGCCAGTATATTCCTTTTTAGTTGAAAGATAGATTAGGGAAGATAGGTCTATTTCCTATTTCTGCTTATATTTCGTAAATTAAAGATATACCACTTTAAATAAAGTTCTGATTTTTTTTTTTTTTTTTTTAATCCTTGTTAAGTTTTATATTGATGCTGTGCAGAAATAATGAATTTTTCATATTTTCTACTGTACAATTGTTGTTTAGCCAGGATATTCCCTTTTAGTTGAGTAAATGAAATGAAACAAAATGACAACAGATCTTATTATAAATTTCACTTTCGCATCGTTCTTCTAAATTAAATTATTTAGTCCCTTAAATGTTCAACTTCTTTATTTATTTTTTCAGTTGTAGAGAATGTCAGAGAAAGATTTTGATGGTAGCGTAAATAAATATTTTTTGTGTGGCGTGTGAAGATAAAGATTATTCTGTTAGTCTCCTTTCTATGTATGCTTATATTTGGTAAATTAAAAATATTCTACTTCAAATAAACTTTTGCTTCTTATTTTATCATTATCAGCAATCATACTGATGCAGTGCAGAAATTTTTAACTCTTCCCATTTTCTACTCTATAGTTGTTGTTTAGCAGCAGTAGCCAGGATATTTCTTTTTAGTTGATTAGTTGAGTGTAAAGAATGAAATGGCATCGGATCTTGTTATAAATTTCATTGTTCTAGCCGTTCTTTTTATTTAATTATTTAGTCACTTAAGTGTTCAATATTTTTTTTTATTTAACTGTTCAGAATGTCAGATCTTTTTATAAGTAAAGCTTTCTGTGGGTCTGGTTAATATTATGTTGGCTATTCTTATTTATGCATATGTTTGAAAAATTAAAAATATAATGTTTTAAATAAAGTTTTGCTTCACTTGTTATCTTTATCAAAGATCTTATTGATAAAAACAGTAAAATGTAGATTTTTTTTTCATTTTTTCATCTTTTCTACTGCTGCAGTTTAGACAGTATATTTCCTTTTAGTTGAGTCTAAGGAATATTAAGTAAAATAATGGCGGACCTTGTTATCAATTTCATTTTTCCTACAGTTCTTGTGATTAAGTTATGTATTCACTTAAATATATATATATAATTATAATATCTTTGAATTTCAAAATACATATCAAGTTCTTGTAACATTCTAATTAAATCTCCTAAGAGATAATTAGTAATAAAGTGTAGACAGAATACCACATAGTTAATAAATTAACAAGTGCAATCATAATTTTACCATAGCATTTGCTTCAATGGTAATTGGCCAAAAATACTGAAAATATGAAGAATATTTAAAGAGAGAGAGAGAGAGAGAGAGAAAATATATAATAAACCGTAAAATGTTGATAATTTGAAGTTGATATCAAGTGAATACAAATGGATTTTGAAATGAAATATGAACTAAATATAATGGAAAATTGGATAACAAGAGATTTAAATTAGAATTGGATATGAAAAAACACGTGTAGATATAATCATCAGCCTGGATGTATCCACACGTGTTTTAAAATAATACAGTATTTTATAATATACTGGCATTTATGCTAAGATCAGTATATTCATTCAGGTATACTGTATTATTACCAGAAAACAATTGGAAATAGTAAAATTGGAAATAGTAAAATTGAAAATAGTAAAATTGGAAATAAAAAGCTTGTAAAGAATAGATAAAATATTTTACTCACAATAATTATCCAAAATTCCGTAAACATCACAAGGTCTACATTTATACCATTACGACCACATGGCGCACATCATGAAATATCATAATCTTGATGATATAGTCAAGTTGAGAGAACATATTTTGAAATAACACCTTAATTATTACACCTTAACACAAATTGATTTAAAACACACAAATTTATTTTTGTGATAATAACAAATAAATACACTCAAAAACGAATTTATATTTGTGAATATACAAATTTTCCATTTAATTTTAATCTTTAAAAGTAAAATTTAAATACATAAGCGATAAGCGCCCTGTATAGGTAAATTAAAAATATTATTAACATTTATTTGACAAGAAATGTGCTGCCCTCTATAGGAATAATAATTATTCAAAATTAAGTTTGATTTACATATTTATTATATTAGCTTTAATAATATATGTAAATAGTAATAAATAATAATATCATTGTAGTTTTACATTACCATCAGACATTATCCCATTATATGAATTAAATTTATCTGGAATTAAATTTATCTTACATAGTATTTCAAAGACTCTTACCAAGAGTAAATATTATGTTAAAAAAATAGAAGATATATTTTTTATAATACATAGTGCTGGTTCTGCCATCTATGTAATCTACTTATATATATTATAGAATTTACAGAAAATAATTAAGATTTTATACTTCTACTAATTAGTTAATGAATTCTTATATAATACATATTGCTGCCTTCTATCTACTTATATATCAAATAGTATTTAGCGAAAATAATTAAGATTTGATGCTTCTACTTATTAGTTAATAAATTAATATCACCATTAAAAAAATAATAATAATAATATATATATATATATAGAAAGATGGAAAACGATAGAGATTTATTTAATTATCAAATTTAATATAACATAAACAAGTTAAAATTTCACAAACTTTTTATATATATATTTCTTTTTTTAATTTTAGAGAATGTCAAATAAAACTTTCAACGGTAATATAAATAAGTATTTCTGTGTGATGGGGTAGAAATATAAGATTTGGTCAGTTTAATCTCTATTTCTAATCATATTTGGTTTATTTAAAACAATTATTTAAATAAAGCTGGGTTTTTTTTCTTCTACTTCGTAAAAGAGCATATTTGTGCAGTGCGAAAAAAAAAAAAAAAAAAAAAAAAAAGAGTTACTGTAATTGCTGGATTTCTAATGTATTTTGCGTTTTCTAAAATGTATACTTAGGTATCTTATTTATCTTATTAAACAGGTTTGTTAAAGTATTTTGGAAATGTTAGAAAGTGTTTTGCCTGATGAAAAAATATATGCTTGATTCATGATTTTACTTTCTTGTTTGCTAATAATGATGGAATAACATTTTTATTGTATTATTTGTTATCTGATTATTATCATTATAACAAGTCACCACAATACAGCCTAAATATAATTTTAAACTACTTTATATAATTTCAAAAATATAACTCACATTATTATATTAATAATACAGTTACTATTAACATTATAATAATAATTGTGGAATTATTTTAATAACGTGAGTTATATTTTGAAATTACATAACGTAGTTTAAAATTATATTTAGGCTGCATTCTGTTACGGAAAATTATATCCTGATAATCATATGATAGTTAATAGTCTGAAGCTATAATAACGGGAGTTATATTTTTATAATTATATGAGGTAGTTTAAAATTTCCGTATCATAATGAATTATGATTTACGTATCATGATTTATGTATCATTAGATTCCCATTTTCGGTAAATAATCAGATAAAAAGTAATATAATTTTTTAATTGCAATACTTTGTTATCAGATTATTATTATTAGAAGTTATAATAATAATTATGTTATTACTGTAACAACGTGAGTAATTATGTCTGTAATTATGTCACTTAGTTTAGAGTTTAATTAGAATACATTATGATACGGAGAATTTTATTCTTAATTTTACTAATAATCAGGTAATAAATAATACAATTCTATTGAATTGATTATTTTCGGATTAGTATTATAACAAGTTATAATAATAATCCCAATAAATAATCACTTTATTATTCTAATAATTTGAGTTATATTTTTGTAATTATATGAAGTTCTAAATTGTTATTTAGGATGCATTATGATACGGAAAATTATATTCCTATTTTTAATAATACTAATCAAATAACAAGTAAGACAATTTTTATTATAAAGAAATATACAGCTATGTTTGTGTAACGAAGTAAAAAATTATTCAAAAAGGAATTTTTACATTAATAAAAAACACGATAAAAGGAAAATAAAGAGTAAATAAATTTAAAACTTAGGACTCCTTACAAACTGAAAAGAGATGCTCTAAAACTGCAGATGTGTTGTTCCACCGTTTTAAAAATAATTCTTCATCACAAATTGCTCATCTACGCGAAATAAGAAAATCGATTCGCAATTAACAATTAATTAGCAGTAATAACTGTTGAAAGAATTTAAAAACGACACTAGGTAGTATTATCTACTTATATACCTAGCATACGTATGCAAATGATGAGAAATATAAAAAGAATAATGTATTTTTTAAGGGTTGCTTAATTGTCTGGTTTCGTAAGGGAAAAAAAATATTTTAAGTAAAATAAAATACTCCAAATTAGGGTTATTAGATGGAAAAGAGAAAACAACAATGAAAGTTTCATAACTTATATAAAAATAAACATAAATAGCCGTTTGAAACATTTTTTTTTCTTCAGGGAGATAATTACTCGGAAAATAATTAATATGTAATTAAATGTAATTAATATGATTTTCAGGAAAATACACAGGGGTAGAATCTTATTTTCTCCTGCATTTTTTAAAACTAACAACTTAAGAAATACGGTTTTTTATTCCTTTTTAAATTATTTAACAACATAACCAGTTTCAATATGCTGCAGCTCTTTGCTAAAATTTCAATTACATCATAAGAGCGTCATACATTTTTATCTTTAGAGTTGCAATTAAGTCCTTTGTTTATTTTTTTTTAATATATCATCCTTCATAATGATACATATTTGCAAACATATGTGTTTTCTCTTGCAGGAATTTGTAAAAAAGAACATATACATAAATAAATGTATACATTTATTTTGCAGGTTTTAAACGTTTTGTATATGAAACTGTAATGGCAGAATTTAAATCCATCCTATAATTATTATCCACTATAAAATAAAGTATATTCTCTAGAATCCGAAAAGCTTGGGACAAGAGGCTTTGATGTTTTTTATCAGCTTTATAAACAATAATTCCAATCAATCAAAAATTTATTTCTCTGACGTATGTCTAACACCGTTCAGGTTTTTTTCTCTGTGGAGATTTTGCTATGAAAAAAAGTAGGTATTCCTTCTTTAAAACTAGATTGGTCGTCTTCACCTCATTCTCGAATGTATATCTTAAAATACTTTTCATCGAAGATTTTCTTAAACGGGGCTCAGTTAGATGTATATTTGTTAGAAAAATTTAACAAGAAAGAAAAATCATACGTCAAGCGTAGTTTTTGAGACGCTTTCCAATACATTAAGAATAATATAACAAATTTCACCTTTTAATTAGATGAAATTTGATGTCTGAGTTAACAATTTGAATAACGTATAACACATTTGAAAACATCACATTAAAACATTTGATTTCAGCAATTCTCATCTACAGTCGGGAAATTATTCGAATTCTTTTGTGCAAACCTGTATACGTCATATAAATTTGCATATATATACTACATAGTACGCAAAAATTTAGTTCAGTCCCCCCCCCCCCCACCATCAATTCCCGCCAATAAGCAGAAATGTACTCAAATTCTTTTGTTCAGCCCTATATATAATCCATAGAATTTATTCACATCGAGTAATATGTAAAAAATTAGTTAAATTTTAAACGCTCACCGAAATTGAAAAGCACTTCCAGAAATTATTGCTTAAAGATAGTACTGTAACCGAATGCTTTTTTTTTTTAAATTAAAGATAAATGGTATGATCACCATATTCTATAGTAAATATCTTGTAGTGCATCTCAGTGATGTATATCAATTTCAGTATATATGAAATAGTGTGGCATGATTACAATACACTCTCAAACGATTTTTCTCCATTGACCATAGTGTAACGGAATTATTTTAAGTGCCCCAGTAAACGAATTATTAATACTACACACTTCAGTTTCAATAACGGACACTCCATGGTAAATCTAAATAACATATATCAATTGCATGGCAATCCGAGTATATTTACACGAGTTAGAGTACGGACAGACAGACGAACAGACAAACTAAATTCATAAACATATTTCAACTATATCGGAAAGCAGATGAAACAACACTGAAAACTGACGATAAATCACAATTGAATAATAAAACTTTGTATGAATCACTATAAAAACAAAAGAAGATACAGGACGCGTTTCGGGTTGGAAATTTTTAACAGCCCGTCATCAGCCAAAGTAAACACGTGTCCGTAAGGAGACAATGTCACAAATGAATAGAAGGGTAGAGATAAGAACTTACAAAGAATACGATAGGTGGCGGTAGCTGAAAGGAAAACAGCAATCATAGAGGAGAACATGCGGAAGAGGAATGTAGCCAAAATGATAGAAAAAAAAAATTCTATCATTTTCGCTACACTTTCTTGAATAGAAAAAAATGGATTTTTTTTTTTTTTTTTTTACTTTGTAAGCTCTCCTCTCTGCCTTTCTGTTCATTTGTGACCTTGTCCACTTATGGACACGTGTTTGCTTTGGCCGCTGACGGGCTGTTAAAAATTTCCACCGCGAAACGCGTCCTTTGTGTTCTTTTGTTTTTATATAAATACAAACATATACAAAGTTTTATTATTTAATATAGTTGAAAGCGTCAAAAGCATCTGTTTAAACTCCGAAACAAAACTATTGAAGATGATAAGTTTTACTACATGCATTTATATATGACTTAACTTCTGTTTAAATTTTGAGTGTTGGTTTGGTTTTAGATAAAAGTCGAAAGTTGCAACGAGCCATGTGTGAGAAGTATGGCGCTTAATGAAAAACGAGACTAGTTTTTTCATAAAATATTTTGAATAAAGAAAGTGCCAGGATAAGGAACTAGTGCAGGTTCCAAATTTGTGACGCCCATCCGCAAACTCTTTCAACTTGCTAAGAAAGAATCTTAAGCTAATTCTTTTTTGGAACTATTTGTATTTTTAATATTTATGCATGATAGTCAATTTTATAACATTCAACGAAAAATAAGATCAAATATTCTGTAGACTAGCTTTATAAATGACAAAAAAGTTGTAAAGAAATTTCCTTTAGAATATTTTTAACATTTTATTTTTATTTAAATTTTGTTTGATAAGCAAATACTGAATTGGTATAATGAGAATCTAAAAGTTGACAGGTAATTAAATAAGAAATTGATGAATGATAATAAAATAAAACAAGAAGAGAATTGACAATATTATCGTTTGAGATAAATACATAGGGTTTAATCAGATTTTGTGAGAAACAATATTTAAAAAATGAGTCATTAATTTAATAGATTTTGTGCCACTGATATACAAATATAACGGCATTATTATTTACAATTTTATTCTTCTGATTATTAGAAACATAACAAACAGGGTGTCCTAGGGTTATTGGGACAAACTTTAAGGGGAGAAAGGGGGACATCACAAGGATTCAGATTTGCATAGCAACCCATGGTCGAAAATGTCATGGGAAAGTAGTATGACAGATACAAGAAACGAAGAGACATAAGGCTGAGATCATCTGAAACAATTTATTGGTCAAAGATATTACATGTGCTGTAGTAGATGATATGTGAAAATGTCACAAAAAATGTTCAAAGTTTCCGCTATTGCGAGTGATACACGCATTACACTCTCGGACCATGGAGTTGCGGACTCACTCAAATACACCTTAATTTTGTTGGATATCCGCAACATCACAGATGAGTCTTGCAACCAGATCCATATCGGAATCCACAGGCGTTACGTACACAGCACTTTTCAGTGCACCCCAAAGAAAGAAATCTATGCTGCTTAAATCAGGAGAGCGTGGACCAATCCATAGGTGACAAAACACCTGATTCAAATGTTCACGAGCACATCTGCCATAATGGGGAGGTGCCTCATCTTGCTGAAACCACAGTTGGTGTCTGACATGTTTGGCATAGTGTCAAGTAAGCTTGGTAGCACCTCTTGCAAAAAATTAGATAATCTGCAGATGTTAGAGGTGCTGGCAACAAGTAAAGTTTCCCCCAGTGCTCTTGTGAACAACACCTAACGGCGAACGAAGCCGTTTCCGACCATGGATTCCTATGCAAATCTGAATCCTTGTGATGTCCCCTACCTCCCCTTAAAGTTTGTCCCAATAATCCTGGGACACCCTGTATATATATAATAGCACTGGATTGTAGTTTTGATTAAAAGAGCTTTCAATAGCTGCAAAAACTTCCGATTTTGTGAGTACCATTCTTTCCGTACAGATATAACAGCTTTATTTAATGACAGAAATTTGTGATTAAATAAGACAAAGATTATTACTCGCAAATAGTGGTACATACACACACACAAAAAAAAAAAGTAAGTTCGACATCTATGAGCTTTAATATATATAACATGTAACTAAATTTTATTTAACATTTTTTCCCAAAGACATGACTAAAAAAAACACTTGATGAAAATAGTATAACATTAGTCTCAAAAAGAGTCATAACTCATAAAAAATGATACTACTTTTTGCAAAAAGAGAAAAGTCATTGATTTAAAAAAAAAAAAAGTAAACTTTAATCAAAAATTTACGTGTTAATATAAAGTAAATTTTACTGCATCTAACTGAAGCTATTTTTTTTTTTTTTTTTTTTTACTTTCATTTTTTCATGCTTCTGTCCTTTAAAAAAAAGAATGAAAAAAAAAAAAAAAAGAAATATTATCCTTAGTAATACACATGGCAGTGAATATTGCCAAATCAAAAATATCACCTCGTGTAACTTAATCAGAATAGCATGTCTAGTTGATGAGTTCTGTGATTATGCTTGGATAATCACCGATCTCATCAAACAGACACGTACCTGATAGGCAGTCATCAAACAGACATCGTTGTCTCATGATTGCACCGGGATTGATCCCATTCTAAAGAAGATCCTGATTATCAGAATAGTTAATATTCTAAGTTGACATCATTGACCGCTTTTATTATTTTTGATTGACTGCTTCGGAATCTTTTCCCTTATTGCAGATTGGCATGAGAGAGAAACTCTAAGTTAATTATTTTTCAGTTGTATTTATTAACTTTTGTTTCAGTTTCAATATTTTACGAGTACATGAAAATAAAATTTATGCATATGTATTAATGGAAAGAAAGCGTATATATATCTATTTACTTTCTATTATCTATACAAGAAGAAAGTATTGGATTCGTGAAAAATTTTGATTTCCGGATTTAGACGTTTTAGAAGGCCCTGAACACAACTTGAATGTTTTTAGAAAATGCCTGTATGTGACACAAATTTTGTGGATGCTCTAAATCGCGAACTACTGCGTAAAATGTGACGAAATTTCATATGAAGTTCTATCTTTATGTGAAATGATGCTGATTAGTTTTTGGGCAAAATCTCCCAAGAGCGGGGGGGGGGGGGGGGATAAAAATCAAAGATTTATTCGATTTATGTGATGCTTATGTCTTCAGTTTATGTTCTCAGAATTCAATGAAACATCAAATTTAGAATCCCCATGATAGGAATAGATTCTCATTTAATTTTGGTTGCGGTCATCTAAGAGGGGGTCCCGAAATTCAATGATCGGTTCGAAATATGTGATGCTTATATCATCAATTTAAATGCATAGAATTCAACGAAACTTTTCGCTAAGCATCCTGAATATGGGAATACATTGTCATTCTATTTAAATCATTTAATTGATTTGATTTATATAGAGGAGAGTTTTGTCATGGCCACAACATACTAGTTTTTATTAATTTAATCATCCCTAATTAGGTTTAGATTGAAAATCTATGTTATTTTAACTTTTGTTAACTTTTTTTTTAACTTCCAATATTTTATTATTATATGGAAATAAAATTTACATGTAGGTATAGATGTAAATAAATCTTATATCTTTTTATTAACTCAGTTATTGTTGAAACTGTATGCTAATTATTTTTAAGTTGTAATAATTTACTTAAAGTTTCGACATTTTACAAGTACATGATAATATGTATGCAAAAAATTTATATAGATGTTAGTGTAAATAAAACATATATATATAAGAATACATATATATAAGAAATTGAGCCTAACACAATCGAGTTTAATGTATATTTAAAATAAAACAAGCTGAAAATTAGGCGTTTTGAAAAAATAAATAAATAAATAAAAAACTGCGTTGAAAACTGCGTTGTTTTATTAATTCAATCATTCCTAAGATGGATTTAGTTTGAAATTCTAAATTAATTATTTTACACTTATATTTTATGTATACTTATATACTTACATTTTACACTTATAATCCAATGTTTTTCACTTATAATCCAATGCTTTACAAGAACATAAAAATCTCATTTGCTTATCTGTATGGGTGAAAATAAAACCTGTATCTTCATATTAATTTAATCCGTACAGTTAAGTTTTTGACCGAATTCGTATTTTTATTTAATCAGTGAATATACATTTATATATTTTTTACGAATCTAGTAAATATAACTGTGGAAATTCTATTTTAATTCTTTTTCAGTTATATTTATTAAATTTCGCTTAAGCTTCAACATTTTATGACTATATGAAGATAAAATTTGTAAATTAGGTGCAGGTGGAAATAAAACTTTCGTCTTTCTCTTAATTTAATCAGCCTTAATTAGGTTTTTGATGTAGTGTATTTTTTTATATTTTTATATAACCAATGAATATATACTTAAATATTTTTTTATGAATCTAATAAATATAACTGTGGAAACTATATTTTAATTATTTTTCAGTTATATTTATTAAATTTTGTTTAAGCTTCAACATTTTATGACTATATGAAGATCAAATTTCTAAATAGATACAGTTGGAAATAAAACTTTAATCTTTCTCTTCGTTAAATCAGCCCTAATTAGGTTTATAAAGTGTGTTCTTTATATTTTTATATAACCAATGAGTATTTTTTTTACATTTTTATTAATCTAATGAATGTAACTGAATATTATTTTCTAAAATTTTGTAACTAGTATTTATAATGGGATTTAAAATGTCTGCATATTTAAATATTAATGAATGAATTAAAGTGTAACATAAGGTTCGAACATGAAGTGGAATCATTAAACTTTTAATTTTATCATTATTACCAAAGTAATTAGATCTGGTACTTAGTATTATTTTTGCAGGTAATTTATTTATAATTAATTCGTAATACAACATTGTTTTTGTGTTTGCTTATGTTTTAATAAGACGAAAGGAGAAAAGGATGCATACTGTCCATTGCTGAAAAATTATAAAACAATGACCGTTAACCTTTTTAAAAAGAAAGGTAGCAACTTTATCGAATATTTAAGAGATAGGAAACAAGAATAATGAAACAGCATAATTCAAAAACCCCGAAGTTCGTACATCATCTACATCTAAATCTACACCAGAAATCATCCGCAAAGCAAAGAAGCTCTTCAAGAAAAAAAAAAAAAAAAAAAAAAAAAAAAAAACTCCAATTTCCATCAGTACAGCTGCTAAGAAATTGAGCCTAACACAATGGAGTTTAATGTATATTTAAAATAAAACAAGCTGAAAATTAGGCGTTTTGAAAAAAAAAAAAAAAATAAAAAACTGCGTTGAAATACAGGAAGAATCGGAGCAAACGAGCAAAATCAGGGTATCTAGGAGTCTAAGATTTAAACAAGAAGTAGGGTTGCTAAAGTTTTAATTTTACTATTACCAAATTAAATCAATCTAATACTTATTACTCTCTTTTACATGTAGTTCAAAGATTATTGTTTTGTAATACAACATTGCTTTTGTTCATTTTGTAAATGGTTAACGTTCGTTGTTTTAACAATTCCAGCAGCGTTTTCCCAGTATTGGGCAATGTTTGCAAATGTTTCATTTTTTTTTCGGCTTACGTTTTAAAACAAAGAGCATAAAAACAATGACATGTTACGAATTAATAATGTAATCATTAAATTACTTGTAAAAAGAGTAATAAGTATTAAATATAATTAATTTTGGACAAATAAAATTAAAATTTTAGTTAACCTTATTTCATGTTCAAACCTAGTAAATGAAAGGAAAAAAAAAATATTTGCAGGAAAAATATTATCACAAGATTTTTCTTTAATACTATACAGAGTGACTCCTAATTTTTTTTCTGTTTATGTAGAAATTGAAAACGTAATAGTAAAAACATAAGGTAACAGATAACTTATATTGCGAGAAAATATAATTGGTACTTTCGTGTTATAGCGACCCCCAAGGATAAATCGTCAAGTGACCAAGCTTTATCGCCAAATTATGAAGCATATATGGCATTATAATAATATATGATGTATATAACATTTCGTGACGTGTATGGCCAAGTTATAGTCATATATGATGCATATATGATGTATATATATGGCAAGTGTAAAAGACATATATGATGTATATGTGATATATATTTATTATATTTTTTATAACCTGCTTAATATTTAAAACCAGGTCGTTACAATTCTTTAAATTCATACAAATACAAATTCTTCAAAAAGATACTGTGTTGTAAAATTTAAGTCAATTGAATAGAATAAATAGTACTAAATATCTAAGGAATACTAATATAGTTTGCATTAAAGTTATACGAATCGTCACAAAAACAAATAATAATTTTTCTGTGATGTATTTTAATGCTGTTTAATACACGTATTTAACATATTTAGAAAATCAATCTTACTTTAAAAAACATATAATTTACTGTGAACGTAGTTCTACTTACTATAGTAGAAAACTCCATCAGAATTAAGCATGCAAAATTTAACTCCTTTGAAGTCATTGTTAAAATAAAAGGCCCAGTGGCAAGGAATAAATATTCGTTTGGATTACGTAATCTAGATAAGGCTTTCTGCTCTGATCTAGAGCAAAACTAGAAAGGAACGAAGACTGCCGTTATAAATTTCAACTTTCCGGTCGCAAGGCGGATTAAGTTATTTAAGTAGATAAATGTTCGGGAGTTTCTCGGATTTATTGTTGCACTTTCTCTTTTTCCGGAAAGAAAAGGGATACGTTGCTTGATGGACTAGAAACTAAACGCGGAGACAGCTCAGTCAGAACGTGAGTGAATTGTGAGTTTGAGAGTCTTCTTCCGTTTTGCAGATCTTTGTTTTTGAGCTAACCTGCTTAACATTTGACACCGGGTCGCAACTCATTTCAATTCAAATAAGTACTAAAATTTGAAGGAGATATCATGCTTTAACATTTAGACGAGTTTAATAGAATAGCTATCAAAAATATATCAGATGTACAGTATATTCCGGCGTATAACGCGCACTTAAAATTTCAGACTTCATTTTTGTAATATTTATAGGTATATTAGCTGTACAAAGCACATCTCCTCATCTGAGAAGAAACCTTCATGAAATACAAAGAAAAAGAAAAAAGAAAATTTTAAAGTATAATAAGTATTACTTTTCATGTAATCTGGTAACGAAAAATTATGTTTTCTAAATAAATAGTGTATTCATTAAATTAGAAATCGTCTTATGATTATTTGATTTATTATTATTTTTAAACTTTCATTTTTATAACAGACACATAACGCGTACCAGTAAATTTTAATAAATTTTATTGTATCAAAATTATATAATTGCTACAAAAGTGGATGAGTTATTTTTCATGATTTCGTTTCATTATAATATCGCGACATTTCGGAACAAATGCGTTTGGGTTATGTTTGAGATTTTATTTTTTCCGTTTGAGATACCTTTATTTTTTACCTAACCATTAACTAACCAACTAACTTTGAGTTCTAAGACCACCACTAATTACACCAGATCACAATTTTCTGACTTCAAATAAATACTTAAATTTAAAGGAGGTATTATGTTTTAATATTTAGACCAGTTTATTAGAATAGCTTTTAACAAATATATATGATGTATTGTTCAAAATGAAGGTTGTGAAGTTATAGGAATTGTTACGAAATCGGATAATTTATGTAGATTTATTATTCTAATAGTTTAACGCAAGTCTTTCACAAATTTATAGAAATGTATTCGTAGCGTTAAAAATATTTAACTTAATATGAAATGTTTTGAAATTATGATAAATCGAGGGGAATAAAAAATGGATGAACTACGATAAAGATTTTTTTTGTTTCTCACGGTTAGCTTCCTAAATTAAGCTTGCGTTTTTAATATTATAAGATATTTAAACGAATATCTATTATATTTTCGATCATACTATGAAAAATCAGAAATTTCAATTTTATTTAATTCAGTCGTAATTTAACAATAATGTACAAACTGTAGACATATTAAATTTGTATGAGTATGAAACTTTTCATGAGAAAATTGCATTGTAAAACTTTGTATTGTAATTTGTATTGTAAAATTGAATTGTAAAACTTTGTATTGTAATTTGTATTGTAAAATTGCATTGTAAAACTTTGTATTGTAAAATTGCATTGTAAATTAAAAATAGTTCTATTATAAATTATTTATTTGGAATAAAAACTATGATTTAAAATTTAAGTCAATCAATAGCAATTAATAGTAGGTGAAATACGGATTAACTGATAGAAAAAAAAAGAAAAATGATAAATCACGCGTCAGTACTCAGCTATGATAATATTTTCAAGTGTAATGAGAACGTCGGAGAATTTTCAATTTCAAAATTTCTTCTGCTTTAGGGATTTTTGTTTATGAACTGCCCTGCTTAATAATTGGCACCAAGTTAAAACTCTTACAATTAAAAAAATTAGGGGGGGGGGTATCTTTTCTTTAAAGTACTGTCTTTAAAAGTTGTAAAGTCTTTAAAATTTTATTTCATAAGTTAGTAATGGCAATATCTTTATCAACTCTGAATTATGATACATTTAAACTTCATCCGAATATCTATAATTCGAATTATCATCTTTCAACATTTATACAGTCTTTCCAATGAAAAAAAAAATGCGTTCGTCATTTTCTGTAAATCGAATTTCTCACGCTTGAGAATATTTAATTCTTCATCAACGAATCTATTTATAAAGTTTTAAATTTTATTAACTTTAAAATTTTGTAAGAACTATAGCAATTAATGGCGAAATAAAATTGAAAAAAGTATCTTCTACCGTTTATTTTTCTTTGTAATGTAACTTAAAAAAAATCCAATTTTTCCAATCATAAGACTAATTTTTTGGGATATTTTACAGGGATTTATTTTATTTTATTTTATTTTATTTTTAACGGCAAACATCCTTTGTCGATTTTTCATGTATTATTAAAAGTATTTTAAATACATTACAACTTATTAATGATTATCCATTAAAGTTCTATCTTAGTGGCATCTTTACTAAGAAATATTTATCGTATTTTTCTGAATAATTTTGGTTTAGAAATCATTATAAGCCTAGTAAATATCAATAAATGAAATAGGTTTTTAACATTGTAGATAACGATATTTATACCAAGCGTTTATTCCTCGCGCGTTTTTTTTTTTTTTAAATCTTTTAACTTTTAAATTTGAAATTTGTATGCATTTTTTTTAACACTGAGTTTAGCATTAATATTTATCGTAATATATAAAATTTATTCGGACAAAAACACGAGCTCAAAAAGATCCAAACACTTTATCAGAATTGAATAAAACTTAGTTAAGCTTCTATTCTCGAAGTTATCGCATCTGGAAATGAATAAAACAGGCCCTCTAAGTAGGATCGGAATCCTAAACTCTCGATAGGCAATAAACTTGACGATTTCATTGAGTTCTTGTATTCCATTCAAAATGCCTTCCAAATAATGTAATTTTCACTAAATCCTTTGATTTTTGATCGGTACTTCTTGTTCTGACCTCATTTTCGGAGAACCACTCTCAAAGTTCTTTCTGTCACCCGACAGTCCTCCAAATAAACAAAACTTATACAATCTAAGCTCACTGAAGAGTTAGCCTGATCCCAAGTCCCTAAAATAAATAAATGAGTGAAACTTTAATACTTCTGTCCTGAATGTAAAAAGTGTAATTCCGTTAATTAAAAAAAAAAGAAACGATAAAAGTGGAATACATTACATTCTGCGGTTGATTTGTTTTCGGATACACCTTACTGGAATTACCTTTCTTCAGTCAGAAAATCTTCTTATTATATTATTTCACTGGACTTTAAAAATTTTGTTGTGAAAGTAAGTGTTCCAAAGTTGCTTATTTACAAAGTACTGATATTGCATATTAAAAATTATGGACTGTTATTATTTATTATGGGCGGTGATTATTTATGAACGGTTATTTTTCAGAATTTTTTTTAAAGAAATTAATATACATCTGATTTAAGAAATATTTAATCTGTTTTTACAAATCATTTTTGTGTAGAAAATTTATGACTTAATAAATATAAATAAATGAAATAGGTTCGTAATGTTCAAAATGAAGCAATAAATAATTTTAAATAAACTATTTATGCATAATTTCCAAATCCTAGATTTATATGCATTCTTTTTTAAAGCATGATTATCAAATAAAAAAAATTCAGCGTTAATATAGCAACATTCAGAAAGCTCTTTATACGAAATTCTTTATCAGATTCAGATGAAACTTACTTAAGCTTTTATTGTCGAAAACGTACCATCTGGAAATAAATAAAACAGGCACCATAAGTAGAATCGGAATCCCAGAATTTAACTCTTCAAAGTATTCGCGTAAAAACATCAATAAAACTGTTTTCTTTACTTTAGGCGAAGTCCTTTTTCGGAAAATAAACCTTAACTATAGGCAATAAGCTTAACGATTTCATTGCATTCTACAATTCCATTCAAAATGTCTTCCAAATGCAAATTCCTCTAAATCCTTTGATTTCTGATCGGTACCCCTTGTTCTCACCCCATTTTTTTGAGAATCCCTCTAAAAATTCTTTGTGTCACCCAACACTCCCTCCAAATAAACAAACTTTATACAATCTAGGCTCACTCAAGATCTATCCTAATCCTACTGCATTTATAATCCGTAGATAGCTCTACACATAAGGCCTTGCGTATAAAAGACCGGAGCTTTTATATTTTTTTAAACACCGCTATTTCCCTAAATCTAGATAGATAGTCCACCCGCGCTTTTCGCATGTAAAATGCGATGACAGAGTGTATAAGAGTACAATGGCGGTGAATAAATACAGCCTTTAAGAGAAGGGGAGGTCTTTTTGAGGAATTTTCCTCAAATAGCTTGCATATAGAAAAGAATAAGAAGGTTGCTGGTTTTCTTTAGAAAACACCAAACCTTAATCTTAAAAAGATTTTCTGAGGAAGGAGAAAAAAATTGAAGATATCCCAGTTCAAATAAAAAAAAAAAACATATTTATGAAAAAAGTATAAGGAGGTTGAAATTGGAGGACCTGTGGTCTCTATTGGCTTTATTAAGCTAACAAGCCCCCCTCTTTTAGATCTTGGTTCTTTAATGTAATAGGGGAGAAGGGATACATGGTATGTTATCTGTGATGCATTGCGGGCACGGAAGGGACTCAATCCTTCTAGCTTAAGGATCGACACATAGGCGTACTCTCTCTTCTGCTTTCCATTTGCAGGGTTTCCATGTTATTTATTTTATTGCTAGTTTTGGCACTTAAATTTCTTATTTCGATAATGATAAGAAGAGGAAAAAAACAACTTTATTTATTTATTTATTTTTATTTATTTATTTTTATTTATTTATTATTATTTTTTTTTAATATCCGAATTGAAATGCGTCAGTGCATTTGTAAAGTTTATTAGGGAAATTATATATATTTTACAAGTGTTTAGTTTTATAAGGAAAGATACGAGTTCAAACAATTAGTGTGCCTCATCCTCATTAGCTCAAGGTTGAAATTGGATACTTAGGTATAAATAGGTATTGCTCAGCTAAAACTTATGTATTGATTCTATATCAAACTCGTTCAGTATATGCTACTATTATCTTTCTTAGAGTCAGAATTGCCTTTGTTGATAAATTTCTTAACAAATCAAATATCGTAGCACTCTCGATCGAGAATTGATAGCTTATAAAGATTTGAAAACATAAATTTTATTCAGTTACTTCGCAATTTTTAAAGTCTCTATTATTTGTAATTAGTAGCAGGATATTTAGCTTAAAGACTACTACATCAGGAAATCAGGGTCATTTTATTTCTTCTGACTTTTCCTTTACTTTTGTGTTTCATTAAATTCCACCGTGAATTATCCTGATTTGTTATTGATATGTAAAATATTTAAAAAGAAGGCATTCTATGAAGTTTATAAAATTCTACAGCTGTAAATAGTTACATAACTCAAATAGCTAAACTAAAACATTTAAATTAATTGTAATTTGAAAATACAATAAATATAAATCTAATAATGCTCTCTCAATAATCTAGTGGTGAACTACTCCGACTCATACAGTAATATTGAGTTTTCAAGCAAGCTTTTTGCTAACTACAATTGGAATATATAGGATGCAAAGTTCGAAAACACTCAAAAAACTTTTTAATGGATAGAATTGTGCAAACAGTGTCTACCTATAGTAAAAAGGCTAATGCACTGCCACATAAGAGTGACTCACATGCTCATATCATATGATATGAGAAGTAGCAACACACAGGCACACTGATGATGGTAGACACATTGAGCATACTTAAATTGGTTTTCTTATTAAAATAAATTGTAGGGGAACATGGGGCATAGTGAAATACTTAAAAATAATTACAATTTTCAAAATGAAGAAACAGAAAATTTATTTGAAATTTTACACTACATAATTTATAATACCCTTGCCTTATAAAATTATTAATTTTCAAAATTTTATTCTTTAATTTCTGTGGTGTATTAAAAATGTAATACAATAGTAGAATGCCCCATACCTGGGGCAAAGTGAAATATAAACAAGTTCACTTCTTTAACCCTTTAACGGATAAAGCATTTCAATTGCTAAAATGTTGAAATAAATTATTGACACCGGGAATTATGAACAAATTTATTTCTATATATAAAAAAAGCGATATTTCACTTATATAATAAATGGAAAAAATTTCTATTAAAATTCTGCTGTCATTGTGGAATTTCGTAATTAAAGTTTTGTGGTTTTATAGGGAAACCAATGAACGTGAAAGGGTTAAATGATTTTTTACAGTTCTGTGATAATTATGCTAATCCACGTAAGAAACGAATTTGTCCATGTCTGAGTTATTTCACCTTACACAATTTTCCCAGTATTTCTGTATAGTATACAAGACTTGTATCATCAGTTATAGACCACACATAAACATCTTTTTTTTTTTTTTTTTTTTTTTCTGTATGGCCGCATGAACTTAACTGAAAGAAAGTGTGGTCCATCTTGCGAGGGAAACGAAATTACTTTACCAACAAACTGCTTATTAGTACCTGGACGTTTATCTGAGTGCAACTCAATCAAGAGAAAATCCCCATTATTTATTTCACTAAATTCCACTTTTTCTGTAAAAAGCTGAATTTCACCTTTCTCTTCAGTGAAGCCATCTTCCAGGGCCTCAAATTCATCTTCTGTCTCTCTGTTATCCTCACAAATATCAGAATATGTAAACAAGATGATTTGACACTTTTAAAATTATAAATATGTTGTAGGGGCAAAGTGAAATAAAATATTTTAGTTTGCCTCATCACTAAAAGTCTTTTTCACTTTGTCCCGTATGCGCATAACAAATGTTTATAAAAAAATTAAAACCAAAAGTAGGCCTAATATAAATAAACAAATACTCCACTAGACAGCAGAAGAATATAATTTATATTTACAATATTAATAATGAGAACGTTACCATTATATAATTCAAAAAATGTTATTTACTTACCTAATAATATTACAATATATTCATCCAATTTGATAAATGGTCACTAACATCATATCTATTGATCTCTTGAGGCGATTGTTGCCTGACAGTAAGCAAGTAGATGTAAAATAACATAATTAAAATATCGGCTGGTAGGTGGCACTACATACAGACCAAATATTCAACCATTTTATTTTGCCCCTCTATTTCATTTTACCCCAAGTTCCCCTACTTTGCTTATAGGTGTTATTTTTATTAGTAAATATGCATCTGTCTTATAATGCCAAACTTTGCACGTGATTAGTGCGTATATAAGCTGGTTACTGGAAATAGGAAAATTTACATTTCTGGTTTTTACCTTTATTTACCATTTGCCAGTTCTGGAATTTTTTTTTTCAACTTCCATTTCAAGTCTTCTAATAAAGTTATTTTTACTCATTGGATATCATACATATTATATTGAGGATGCTCTACACTTTTGTATTAGACTTTATTTCGCTATATCCCATCGTTTTCGAGGTAGGATTGATAACTTCCAAGTTGTGTCACTATGAGCGCTGCAGTTACTCTCATATTATAGCGTTTAGTCATTTTACTACAGGTAGACACGCGTTCCACAAATCTAGCTTTATCCATCCAAAAGTTATTTGCGTGTTTCTTGACTTTAGTTTGCACCACGTGTTTCACTCTCAACTTGTCTGCTTGCGTTATGTGCCTCTTCTCTCATTAATATTATTTGTTTATTTATTTATTGTCTTTTGTGAATGCAAAATGGCTGTACATTACTTTTCTAAAGATAAAACATTAGTTGATAAAAATAAAAGTTTAAAGAACCAAAATGTTAGTTTCCTGATGAAATTCAAAATTTAACTGTGGTTCTGCTTTAATAAACTATACGGACATACAGTAACAAAACGAAGTGCTCTTGAACAACTGTAAAATGATGAACACAATTTAATTTTTAAAAGGTATTTAAATTTGACATGACAATTATCCGCACTAGTCTGAAATTTTTGACTTGTGGAGACTGTCTGATAACTTGAGCACACTCTCAAAAAAATTCTTTTGCGTTGATAATATTTTGTTAAAACACGAAAATTTCCTCTTTGCTCTGGCCATGTCCCACAAAATACAGAAAAATCCCCAATCTAACGTAAAAATCACCTGAAATACTCCAATCTGAAGCTGCATTTTCGTCAAAACAAATTTTACTCACGTTCTATTTTTTTTCAAAACACGAAAAGTTCGCAAACCTAAGCTCAAAATTTCCTAAAATGCTCTAGTCAAAAGACGAAAATTTCTTCAAATAGCAGAAAAACCTCTTCAAATCACAAGGGTGTTCCAGCAGTATTTCTTCCAGCAGCTATCAGTATTTCTTAGCTTGTGGTATTTGTGTTTTAGAAAAATAAGCATATAGATTTCATAAATATTTAACCATTATTTCGGTTTGAAAAGTTATATGTACGAGTGATTAAAATCTGCGAAATAGTTTTGATAATTTTTATTCCACAGATTTGTCCAAACAAAACACAATCGGACACGAAAGGTTCTGTGACAGATGAAGAGAAAAGGACAACGTAAATTGAAATTCAGAATTATCGGGTTCACTTTTATTTGAATATCCTGAATCTTCAGGACCGTTCTTGTGTATAACTCCTTTATAGATTTAATTTTAAAAATTATATTTCTGGTATATATTTCATAAATTCATCTCTGTGTATTTTTTTTCTTTCTAATCGCAGTATAACTTAGTTAATTTTGTAAATGTCTAAAATTAAGTTTTAACATGCAAAATTTTAGAAAATTTCTTAGTTTTTTCATATGGATGAATTAAATATCATTAGTGTCGCAATCGATTTCCTTATCGAAAAAAACTTCATTCAAGATTTAAAAAATATATATGCACATACTTACAAAAGTACACTTTTTTGTCATCACTTTGACATCAAAATTTAGTTGTTCATTTATATTTGATATACATTATGATGTAGGAAATATTCATTTTTTGTAGAATATTCAAAATTTTCATCACTTAAGTTTAGTAAGAAAATTTTGCCTTCAGTAATCTACAGTTATGACCAGTATGCTGTAGTCATAAAAAAAACATAGTGTATACTCTATAGGCAGAGCGTGTACGCTATAAGCTTTGCTTCGGAAACAGGGGTATACTGAGTTTCCTTTCAAAAATCTATGAGGTATGCGGAATATATCATGGTATTACCTAGAGTTCCTATACTACAGGCTAAATCATACCGCCATTTAATAACCCAACGGACCAAAAACCAAGCTAAAACTGGCTAGCTTACCGTAGTAGTGGGCGGCAAGTTACAGAGGCGGCAAACACCTGCTCGGGCGGTTTCCTAATGTTAAGCTGGGTTACAATATGGCGGTTATTTTGGGCAACAAGATGGATTATGCGTCAGCTCATACCCTCTACTTACCATTGGTTATAGTTATTTATTTTAAAGTGAGAGCTTTCAGTATAGACGTAGATTTCAGTATTCAAAACTTAAACTATTTGTATATATGTAAAACTACTTGATTAATTGGTATCTGATATTATTAAAAAAAAATGGTTGCAATGCACCAGTAAGTCTTGGCTTTATTGCTAAAGGAGGAAGTTGCATGCTGTATTATTATAGAGAAAATGACAGGAAGTTTTATTTTTAAGCAAAGAAAAATTTTAAATCAATGGAATCAAACCCGCAAACGGTCTTTCTCGATTACCTTATATTTATGGCTAGTATTTTGAGTAAAAAGCTGAATGATTTCGCTAATGATGTACAAACACACAAAATTCTTGTGAGTAGCAAAAGAAAAAAAGGAAAAATTTTTCAAACTTCCAAACTTTGAGTTAGAATTATATTATATTTTTAACGTAATTGAAAAAAAATTAAAACGCGCTATTTTTATCGATTACTATTTCCATTTTTTCTGTAAAACATTTTTGAAATAATACATGGAATAAAGTCTAACAATTTCCGATTTTTAAATTTCACTTTTACAGATATTTTCACAGGATTTCAAATCTTTCACAAATTAAGGTAAAGAAAAAAATACGTATGTTTATCAGAAAATCTTCTCTTTTTAAATCTATCTGACAAACATCTTTAAACAAATTCAATATTTTTTTTCATCTGCTAAATAAATAAATGCTTAAAATAATAGCAACATATAAACGAGAATCTCTCTCCAGTTTAAGAAAAAAACTCTTTTGTTTAGCCAAGAACTTATAGCTTACGTATTCCCTTTTTATTCCACCATCAGCTTCTACATCATCATCTTACGTTTTTATTAAATATGGAAAAAAAATCTCCTAACTCCATCTGTGTCCATCGCATCTTTGGCACCGTTGGCGAGAAAACGCCTCCGCCAGAAATATCCTCTTGCAACCCATGCTTTTTGCGAAAGGGCTGTCATTGACAAGGACCAAAGGGCTCTTTCCACTCTAAAGCCCATCGGCGTCGTAATACATCTGCATTAGGTGAGTTTAAATTGACTGGGCGCGGGCCTTGGGGGCCCGAGATAAAGAGCCTCGGATTAAGGGGTCCAGGGGTCCAACCGCCACTTAGGACTCAGATGAATAGCAGGGCCTGGCTTTAAGATGCAATCCTGCTTTCCGTCAGAGGTTTTTTATTTCTTGTTTCTCTAACAGCTCTCGCCGGCAATTAAAGGGACTGTTTAAATATTGAAAAGTTTGCAAAAGAGAGTTAAAATTCTCCGAAATTCCATGAGAATAAAATTCTTAACATGAAATGAGATATTTTAAAGCAAGTTTGCTATTAAGTACTATAAAACTTACATGGCCACTAACTTAACATTTATGAAATATATACACATGCAATACTTTTTCAATATATTTTTTTCCCCCTAAAAACTTGCTATAATAATTCGATATGTAGTTCCTACATGCCTGGCAGACAGCATAATAATTTAAATTTGTATGTATAACTAATATTTACAAAATCTAAAATTTTCCCTCCGAAATCATACCAAGCAGATCTTAATAAAGTTCTAGAATAAAATGAAGTATCTTGATCAATATAACTTTTAAAATATTTACGGTGTCATAATTATGCTTTACACTATGGATAAATTAATTCAGAATATCTGCATTTTCACGTATGGGGAAATTACATTATATTAATTTGATTGTGAATATGAATTAATATGATTGATCCTTTGTGAATAAAGGTACTAAAAAGGTCTTTTAAATATTGAATTAGTTCTCAAATTATTACTTCATACAACGATGTAAATGCATTTATATGTGTTTGTATGTTGTAACATTAAAGCCTTAATTCCTTAAATTAGACATTTTTTTATTAAGATGTCAAAATTTTCGAAATTAAACGTGATAAATGTCACATGATTGAAAAAGAAAATTTTTAATTAGTTCGAAATTGAATCTTCCAGCTAACAAATAACGTCATATTTAAATGTTACTTTATGTAGATTAAAACGAGCACGTTTTTCTACCCTTAACCTCCCTCGCGACGAGTGGCACGTGTACGTGCAGTGTAGACTGGACGAAATCCTTGAATTTGGACACCACTAATTTTGAACCGAAATTTTTGCCTTGTTTAATTGCATGTTTTCAGAGATTAAATGGGATGAAAAATTCACTGATGCCAAAATTTGAAAGAGTTGTAAAAGATTTGCGTCGCGACGGGGTTAATTAATTTTCTACAAGTTTGTATGATCTAATGTATCTAATCCACTATATCTCCATGTTAGTTCAATTTTAATAATTTATCTAAATTATCTATCACATCATTGATGCATATAGCATACGATTTGATATTAATAAAGACACATTCCAAAGAAAAATTATTAAAACTCATCTAAAATGGCAACATTGCAACTGAAAAATTTAAAAGAAATAACTAGATAAACAATAGTCTACCTCAACGTCGAGCAATATCAATGGCTTTTAACAAAAGTAAGGAAAGATATCCAACATTAATTAAATCCTGGATGAAGTCTACAGCCAAGTGTCTACTTTACTATGATGTAACACTAACAGCATCAGAGAAACAGATAGGTAACATGATCAAAAGCAGAAGTATTGGTCTGAGTAAAAGCCGAAGTAGCGCTAAAGTACTGGTCGAAATTTTAATTTTTTAATTTAATTTTTCTTCTGGTGTTAAATTTCAATACATTTTTCATAAAAAAAATAAATAATAAATAAACGTGAATTTGTTTTTCATTGTTGTTGTGGCCCATTATTCTTCAGAAAAGAATGTCGGTGATTTTCTTTCTTATTTTTCTCAAAAATTATTAATCATTGAAGTATTTTTCTACTAACATCATATTGAACTAAGGGTTAGGAAGATAATAGGGTGATAAGGGTTCAGATGAAAAAAGTTGCAAACTAAAACGCTATTAATAAAAATGCTCTTCAAAAACACCATTGCATTAAGCTGACCACTTGCTACTATTTTATAAATTATATAATTTATAACAAGAAACAATAACTTTAAGTGGATTTGAAAGATGTGATAAGGAGAAATTACGTCACCATCAATATAGTACTATGAAAAGATGCCATGCAGCAGTAATACAAAACGAATATTTATCGAATTCGTTTACTTATCGAATCATTTGACGTTTTGCTGCTCTAGCAACGAACATGGGAATATGATGTAATCGGTGTAAAATAAATAAATAAATAAAATAAAAACCACTTTTGCTATACTTTATGTAATTTCAATTGGCTTCACAAGGAGATATCCCCCCCCCCACTTCATCTGTTCTTCATCATGAGAAAGAGTAGAGCGGTCAGTTAGCCAAATGTGGTGTTACCATAGTTACTGACCTAATATAAGGCCCGGGAAACTGTCCTTGAGAAGTCAATTTAAATTACATATAGTATAACTCTGCCTGTAGTAATTTCTTGCCTTTATTTTCAACAGGAAGAATATTTTGAAAACATTTATCAGGTCGAATTAATTTTTACAGCATTAATATAATTATATTATTAATATAATTAATATAATTGTTAATCTGAAAAAAAATAACCATACATGTAAATTAAGTATAAAAGTAGGGAAGAATATTATACGTAATTATTTAGAGGAAGTAGAAGTTATTCTAAGCTGATTTTAAGTTTTCTGGTGCTGTGAAGAACCTATACTATTTCTCATTTACTTTATGATTTTATGAATGTCACATTTCTTCTTCAAATCACGTATATTTTAAAAGTTCCTAATCGTGGCTCAGATTACAAAGGCTTGTTAGTGAACATCTATAACTAATGCAATGTAACAAAGTATGAATATTAAAAATTTAACTGTAAAATTTGTTTTCGGACGTTAAGAAAGTGTCAGATATTCCATCAAAAATATTTTCTTTTTCTTTTGCTACTGGTAATAATCAAGAGAAAAACTTCATATTTTCTACGACGACGTTTAAAGGTCTACAATGGCATTTTATATGCAGGGGGGGGGGGCAGTTTTCATTAGCAATAATAAATAAGAAAGGGCAAAATGAAAAAAAAAAGATAGAGTGTTAATTAAATATTGAAAAAAACCTTCCTACAAATTTATCCGATAAATTATTGCTGTTGTATTATGCTTACCTGACCAACTGAGATGTCAGACCGTGTTCGTAAATCGCTGCATAAAGATGCACTCCTTTCTTTTAACTGGACATCATAAAGACGGACAATGGACGACAAGCATTTATGACGTCATTCAACGAAACGATGGCGCTTTTCTTTTATATAGCTAATCAGCGTCCTGATTCCCCCTCCCCCTCACAAGTGTTAATCAGGAAACAATCAAATACGGGTAATTCCCAAGTATTGAGAGCTCCGCCCAGTGCGTGTAGTCCATTGAATTTTAGCCTCAAAGTTTTTCCCCAATTTTTGGAGGATCTTCAGTCCCGGTAACTCTCTCCAATTAACCAACCAACCTCCCAGCAGGAATAATTTCCATACCACTGATTTTGCGTTCAGGTATATGACATCCATTCGGAATCCAACAGCAGCGCAGTCCCAAGCAACACTCCATGCTGTTTCACTTGGGTGTTCTGCTGAGAATCTAAAGCATCGTTTATCAGCAGAACATCAAGAATCATTATAGGTATTGCAGGTTCCGACTGCATCCTATAATCCAGCTACATTACAGGTTAGCTGGATGTTGGTCCATCCAGAAAGTAATAACATTATATACATCCTACATATGGCCGTAGTCTAATGGGATCTGATTTCGATTTATGTTAATATAACTCCAAAACAGGTAAAATCTTATATGCTTCGTTAATGTATAATATGCATAAGGAAACATTAAAGTATTCTAAAATATATATATATTAAAAAAAGAATGGCGGTGAATAATATGAACTCATAAAATGATCTGTAGTCAATCCATTTTTCTAAACGATTATTTCACCAATGTTCTCCTTTGTGGTGCCGACATTTTTAATCAATTCAATATTGCTGTATAATTCCGTTTACACAAAACGAATAAATATTAAAATTGCTTTAATAATTCTTTTTTTTTTGTTATGTATTTTTAGTTATGATTCGTAAATATTTATTCCTAAATTCAGAATTCTCATCGTTAATAAATATAATATTTTATCCCTGAAATCAGATTATTTTCTTCAAAAAGTAAAATGTTATTCATCAAATTGACATTTTACTCTGCACATATCAGCATATATTTTTTAGCTACCACCGCGATTTTCCACGTAGAAGAAGAAGCTATATTAATGAAACGCAAATTAAAGGTTTTACTCATTACGTAATCTCTCTTATTAGAGTCATTCAAGCATATCTCAAACAGGAGTTTACTAGTTTCGTCAATAATTATTTTTAAAATAATCTATAAACGTGGCCGCCCACAAGATTGAGTGTTCTCTTCAACTTCAGTTAGTACTTATTAACAATATTTAAACCTATCCCTTAACAGATTATCGATATTTATCGATGGTCATGTGATATACGCTTCAGATAAATTCATCAGTTGTTATTATAATAACGTTTTCGCTAAATATTATAAATTAATTATTAACCAACAGTAAAATGTCGATGAATGTCGAAAAATTGTTAGGCTTATTCAAAAAATTACCATTTTCACTTATAAACATAATGTCATTAAATAAAAAATGAAATATAACGTGGGTTGGCTATACCTAGTATAAAATTTTCAGAAAATGAATTTTTATTTTAATATCGAAAAATTTCTTATTTTTTTAAAAAATGTATTGGTAATTTATAGATCTTTCCTACGTTCAATTTTAAATTGAAATATGTCTAAACTAAAGATTTTTTGTTAATACTTACGCTGATATGTTTTCTCGTTCTTTAAATTCGTTAAATGATTAACACTGTAATGTGTACTTATAAAATTATCTATTATTTTACATTTCGTTAAAACAATATCATAATGTTATCAGCTTTATATACATGTTTAAAAAAGAAAATTCCGAGATATATACAAAGAAGATTTTTATAACACTTCATTAAAATTATCTTTCTTTTTATTGATACATGAAATTATCGATAAACTGAAATTATTTCTGATCAAAGCTGTACACTCATACACATTTTTTTTACATTTGATATTTTTCACATAATTTTATTTTAACATGTTTTAGAATTGATTATCAGTTTATTTCATTTTCTATAAGATTAAGAAATGTAGATGAAAAACACACTTCTAAAATTATATTTCATACTTATTATATTTTTTTCTGGTATTTGCAAAATATAAGTTTATTATTATTATTATTATTATTATTAAAAGAAAATATCCGTTTACATATAGAATTTTTTTCAAGCCTTTTAAATAATTTTACAGTTGATATTAATAACTAAGTTCACTCTTTATAACATTTTCTAAAATTTTCTTCTGTAAATCTACTTAGACCTACTTACAAGGAATGTTTCTATAAGAGATATTCAGAAAATGTTGAAAAAATTACAGAATATTCTTCTCATGAGGATATATACGTTTATCAAAAAAATTGCTGCGGAACCTCGGTATAACGTCCTTAAAAAAAAAGGATGCAATTTATCGCTGGTTGGCGACACATTGAAAAAAATAATACACGTTTTTGATAAATACTCTTTTAGAAAAAACTTTTTCTACTCTTCATACTGAAGTAGTTTAAGTAATTTTAACTTAAATAAATACAATTTTATAACAGCGGTTTTGCCATATACATTTATAAAGAAAATAAACGATCCTATTCTACGATTTAGAACATAATTTAAATTGATCAAAAATGCTTCAAACTAAAAATTAATGTCCGATTCTGAACACTGTCAATTTGATTTCGATATTGTTAGTGTACGAGACAACTTGAGAAAAGTATTCTTGCCATGGAAACAACGACTTATTCAATATCGAAAAGCATAATGAGAGCGTTCTTAATCGGACAGTTACTGTTAAAACACACTTAAAACTTATCCAACCGGCGAAACCCTGTAAAATTAAATAACTTCAGCAATACACAATTTATATGCATATAAGCTTATAGAAAAATAATAATAAGCTATTTAATCGTTTAAGTTTAAATTCATATCAGAAAGTATTGCGTAATTGAACCCTCATTTAACCAGGAATTTTCAAATGCTATAAAAATCGCTTGCATTTGACGAAGAAACAGTGTTGCTTGCCCAATCGCGTCTTTACTGGGATTCCGCAGCTAAATTTGAGTGATCCTTCATTACGTATATGAATAGTTCTATTAGCATATTTTTCAAAATATTCTGTGTAGGCACTTTAAGGAGACCTTCCTTGTTAGACATTTAAAAAAAAAAAAAACTTTTTAGTTTAAACTATGGAAATACACTATGGTGATTCATCAATCTTCCATCAAAGAATTGCAAGACATAGGTAACTTTTACGATCTTCTTCCTTACTTCATATAAAAAACTGAAAACTGTTGCGAATTATCAATACTATACAAAGAATCTTAAAGTAATTTAAAAAGTTAATCCTCACTTCATTTGGATATTTCTAAACTGATTACAGATTAATCAATATTCAAACAAAGAATAAACGGCACAGATTTAAATAAATATATATATACCGTTACTATATCCTGAAAATTTAAAAATATTGCCAATTTATGATTATTCTACAAAATAATCGGAAAAGGCACTGGTAATTAAAAGAAAAATTCATTATTGCTTCATCCAGATGCATTTGAAAGTTGCAAACGATTTATTATCATTATACAAAATAATCCTGTCAATAATATCCTATCAAAGGATCACAATGCATAGGTAACTTTTAAAAGTTTTTTCGGTACTTTTCGCTTAGCCGGGCGCCAGTGAAATATGTACATATATAAATACATATATATATATACATATATATATGTATATATATACATACGTATATGTATATGTATGTGTATGTACATATATGTATACGTAGATATGTGTGTATGTGTTTGTGTGTATATATACATGTATATATATCACTGGCGCCCGGTTAACCGAAAAGTACCGTTTTTTCCCTACTTCATCCAAGAATTAGAAACTGTTGCCGATTCATCAGTATTCTAGCAAAATATCTTGAGACGTTGACAACTGTAAAAAATTACATTATTTCCGTATCTTGGCAACTGTAAAATGCTTGCCGATTCATTGACATTCTATCAAAGAGTGGTAAAGTCTAACTTTTTAAAAATATTTCCACCCTAGAAATTGGAAACTGTTGCCAATTCACTAATATTCTGCAAAAGAATCGCAAAGGTATACAGCTAACTTAATTTTTTCATCCTTACTTCATGCAGACACATTTGAAAGCTATTGCCGATTTATTGGTATTCCACGAAATAGTCTTAAGCGTTTTTAACCTTTTGATTGCGGGTCAGAAGGCAACTATTTTTATATTCATACGTACCACAATTTACAAAAAAAAAATGTCTTTGCGGTAGACATCTCTTGAAAATATCCTAGTATAAGCTTATGGCATAGATAATTTTTCAAAAAGTTGTACAAATAGAATTTTAAAAAATGTTGCTGGGATGTACGGTGTCCCAACCCTATAATATAAAGGTTAAAAGTTTCTTTCTATAATTATTCTGATAAAAGCACGAATAAAAACACTTTAAATTAAGAATTGAACGTCATAAATTACGCCTCCATTAACTGAATTCGAGAAAATTGTTTCTTTCCTCACCTCTTTTATTTACAAAAAAAAAAAAAAAATCTGAAATTTTTGTTCAACACCTCTCCAGACACGGAAAGTAACTGTTGAAGAACGGTAGGCTCATCGAAAAATAAAATACTTCACGAAGAGTAGGGGAAAAACCTTACAAAACCATAGCTTCCAAAATATTCTGTGTAAGCTTGTTTGATTTAGAGTTATTTGTAGTGCTCAAGCCTTTAAAATCTCCTATTTCTTTTTCTTTTATACGCAACTTTCATTCACACTCACACCAATTTGTCCACCTTTATTTTCACAACTCTCCAGTATAGGACAAACAAAAAATACAAGCATGGTATGTTTCACTGTGTATCGATAAAATGTCCTTGGTAACTTTAGAAAAAATCCATTATTGCTTCATCCAGAAAAATTTGAAAGTTGGAAACGATTCATATCATTGTACAAAAAATAATCCTGTCATTAATATTCGCAATGCATAGGTAACTTTTAACAGTTTCTTTCCTATTTCATGCAAGCATTGGAAACTTTTGCCAGTTCACCAGTATTCTAGCAAAATATCTTTAGACGTTTGCAACTGTAAAAATTTCCCTCATTTCTGTATCTTGTAAACTACCTGCCGATTCACTGACATTCTACCAAAGCGTCACAAGGTCCAAGTTTTTAAAATATTTTCATTCTTGCAATTGGAAATTGTTGCCACTTCGTTAATATTCTGCAAAAGAATAAAGAATCCCAAGATACGCGTAACTTATTTTTTTTTCCCTTACTTCATTCAGATACATTTGAAATTTGAAAGGTACTGCCGATTGATTGGCATTCTACCAAAGAACCACAAGGCCTAATTTTTTTAAATATTTTCATTCTTGCAATTGGAAACTGTTGCCAATTCATTAATGTTCTGCAAAAGAAACGCAAGGCACAGCTAACTTTTTTATCCTTACTTCACTCAGGCACATTTAAAAAACTATTGCCGATTCATTGCCATTTCTACCAAACAGTCTTAGACATTTTTAAACGTTTCCTTCTATATTTTATTCTGATAAAAACAATTTATATTAAGAATTGAACGTCATAAATTATGTCCCTATTAACTGAATTCGAGACAATTATTTTTTCCTCACTTCATTTATTTACAAAAAGCTCTTTTTAGAAATTTTTGTTCAACCCCTCTCCAGCCACGGAAAGTAACTGTTGAAGAACAGAAGACATGTCACAATAGGCTCATCGAAAAATAAAATACTTCACGAAGAGTAGGGGAAAAAATCTCACAAAACCATAGCTTCCAAAATATTCTCTATAGCTTGTTTGATTTAGAGTTGTTTGTAGTGCTCAAACCTTTAAAATTTTCTTTTCTTTCTTTTTTATACGCAACTTTCATTCACACCCACCAATTTGTTCACCTTTCTTTTCACAATTCTCCAGTATGGGATAAACCCGAAATACAAACACGGTATGTTTCGCTGTGTATCGATAAAATGGAGAAGGGTACTTTTTTTTATGCTTTTGTTAAGGAACAGATGCGTATTATGTTTCGAAATGTTTTTAGAATTGAAACAGCTGCGTGATGTATCAAACTCCATGAACTTTAAAAAATGGATTAATTGAAATAAAACTGAATATACAATAAAGTGTTATGCAAATATTTTAAGAGAAAGATATGCTGTAAAAAATTATAGTAGATAAAACATAGAATAAACAATATATGTTTCGTAATTTCTTAATGAGATTGTTTTTTAATTTTTTCCCCGATGTTCTTTGCATTTTTGTTATCAATCGAAACATTGTCATTGCGATATTTATTTTGATTGTACTTGATTAAGTTTAAATTAAATTTGTATAATTTACTAATCTATATAAACTTGTCACTACAAATTTTCATCTTTATTTCTATTTTTATTTTTGATGATTCATTTTTTTATTTTTTTTTTATTTGCTATCTTCCAATTTTAGAAACTAATCCTGTTTTCATTAATAATTCATACTTCTGTGATGATTAGTTTGTTTATTTTCGAATAATGTTTCGTAGTTCTTCATTTTTATTGATGGCTATAATCATAATGACGATTAATTTCTTAAATTCTTAAAACGTATGTATCCACCTTTCTTATTCTTTGTTTTATAAATAAATTAAACTACGTTACCTAAAAGGAAAACTCTCGAAAGAATCTACAATCTAAAAAAAAAAAACGCTTAAAATTCTCTAAAAAATTAGTTTTACAATTTTTTTTATTATTATTCAAAGAAAATTAGCCAATGTGAGTGAACTCCAATGACGGAAAATAAGTCACTTAATCGATAAAAATAGCTATGTTTGATATAATTAATTAATATAACTCTATTACTACTTGTTAACGGCTGTTATTATTGCTATATAAATAATGAAATAAAAAATATATATGTAAATTATAAAAAATTTCCAATGTCTATTTGCAACAATAATTTATATTAAATCTCTCAATAAATCAAAATTCGACAAAATCCAACAAAATTCTAAAAAAATTCTAAAATTTTTCCAATTCAAAGTACCACCATAATTCAAGCGAATTATAGCGCCCCATTAAAAAAATATATATTTATCATTCTGTTTTATTTTTAAAAATTATATCCCGTTTTACAAACATTCAAAAAATAAACTAACCAGACTAAGATTTTTTAAAACTTTTTAAACAAAACGTTAATTAATTAGTTTAAAAAAAGTATCATAAAAAAACCTTTTTTAAATCTGAAATTCCTAAAGCTATTTTGAATGCATGAATAAAACCTAATTTGATTTTTTTTCATTATTTAATTACTTTTTTGCTTCGAAATTCCGCTAATGTATCTAAAAAATGTCCTTCATTCCTCTACCACAAAGCTCTTGTATATCCAGACTTTTGTTTTTGCGAGAAAAAAAATGAACGACTGAAACAAGCACTAATTAAAATAAATAATTGCAATCCTTTCTACTGGCAGGGAAATAACGAAATAATAACAAAGTGTGGCATTTGAACTAACGACGTGGTATTCACCGTTTTCTCGAAATCCTAGATGTCCCATAGTGAAGGAAGAAAAAGCTACGAGCAAATTTGTCAAAGGCTTAAGTCCCACTCTAATGCCGGGGCGCTTGAAAAACGACGCCCCTGCAAGGCCGGCTTAAGCCCGCCACTTTATTTCGAGTGAAACGGGAAAAAAGAAATGTGTCAAAAGCACTTTTTCCTGCTAAGGTAAAAGCCTTCTATTTTTTTTCTCCAACCAAAGGCTTTTGAAAGGTTTCAGACAGACCCGGGAAGGATTGAAGCAGACGTTGCGTGAACTAAGAGAAGAGCGATGAAACATATTGTAAAAGTTGATTATGAAGCTATTTAGATGGTTTCTTCGTACATGAAAAGGAGAAGTGGAAAAGAGAATGGGAAATAGAATTTTTGATTGATAAACACGCCATAAAATTTTCGATGTTTATATATTTCATAAGTGAGAGAAGTTTGAAATTTTATTGTGAGAGTTTTATATTCCAGGCGTAGAGTTAGTTCTATATTCTAGCTTGTTCTCTTCGTAAGTGTTCATATATACCCCAGAACTTTGGGATCAGTGCTATAAATAAAACTATATTTAAATAATAAAATATTAATTGTGAGTTAGTAGTTTATCATGATATTAGACTGTATATAATAATATAATTTACTTATTTAAAAAATATCTTCGTAGATCTAATAATGAAACTTTACAAACATTTATATGTTATATATATATATATATATATAAAGGAGTATAGAAAATGAAAGACTGAAATCACAGTTTAATAACTACAAAAGTAATCACTACACTTGTACACCCAGAATATAGCACTACGCGATTATCCTGTCTGACAGTAGAAAAGATTTTCTCTGAATTCATGCTGATAAACAATAAGTCTAAATATATCACTGTGGTTTCCTGTGTATGATAAAAAATTGTCGGCAAAAATGTAACTTCTCAGTACATATATTTCTACCTTTTATAAATACTATTTCAAATTAGTTGAGGAATGTTTGAATAGAATTGCTTTTTAGAAATTACTTTTGTGTTTATTTCCTTCCACTAGATGCACTTCAGCATATGCCTAAATGTACAAACATTATAATATATACAAACTTAAATTATTTATATATGCTGGGATACAGTCTCAGAGAAAATAAAAATAGTATCATCAAATGAAAATTGAACATGCGCATGAATTTTATCGTATATGAAAAGAAAAATAAAGAAGATATGACGCTGTCTTCAAAAATTGCTTGAGAAACCATGATTAAGTTATTAATCTTGTTGATGCAGTGGGAGAAAAATATTGTTTTGTAACTTACCTCGTTTTTTAGCCTTGCATATATTATAAATTATAGAACGCCATGTTTTAATATTCTGTCATTTAAAATAACCGTGCTTATTAAAAAATCAACAATTAATTAATTATGTACTTATATCTTTAGTAGACTTTTAACTTGCCTCAGAAAGAGAGACAAGATAAAAAATGCTACGACATTAAAATGACAACTTTGCAAAACAATAGTCAAAATCGTCCCGTTTATTGCCCCAAAGAACATTTCTAAATGTACAAATACTATAACATACAAATATAAATTATGTTATATATACTGGAATAGATCGTTAGCAAACTTAAACTACCATCAATCGATAGACGAACTTTCTCATATATTTTATCATAAGGGGGAGGGGGAAAATAAAAGTACCTGGCTGCCAAAATTGCTAGAAAAGAAATGTGATTGTGTTATTTACCAATTTGAGTAAGTGGAGGAAAATCTTGTTTTCCTATTTACATATGTTATAACTTAGAGAACATCGTACTTTTAATATTCTGTCAATTAACTGAACAAAAATTACTAATTAATTAATAATGTACTCATCTCTCTAGAAGGCTTTAACTCGCTATAGAAAGAGAGAGACAAGATAAAAACTGCTAAGACATTAGAAGGACAACTTTGCCAAACAATAGTTGTCAAAATTGTCTCGGCATTGTTTTATGATCTCATATAATCCTTTACACTCAACAGAACACCGGATTAAGAATTAAGCGCCAACGTACATCACTAATTGAGGGGCTCGCTGGGGCGATAATGATGTGACGAGCTCTTCTTTGCTGGCTGTCCATCTGTATCTACAGTGTCCAAATTTTTGGAGCAGACGTTCGCGTGCTTTTTGTTAGGCAGTTGCCGAGGGGGGTGGAAAGAGAAAAATGAAGGGGGGCTCTCTACGCACGCTCAACTTCACAACTTAATTAATTCCGTTGCCCGATCTATTAATTACCGGCCGCCTGGGTGAGCATCTATTTAGTATGACATATGGAGCAGAAAACGAAAGCGTTTTAATAACGCCGCGGTTGACAAGGTGTGGGGGGATGGGCAGAGATGGCAGCCCCCGTTCTTTTCCGTTGATGAGAGAAGTGTTGCCATGCTTGACTTGTCTCTCCCAACTTTTAAATTATAAAATCATTGCTTATACGCCGCTGCCTTGCTCTCTTTTCTCGCGCAGACAAAGATGTTTATCAGCGAGGATGTCCAATCGATGTGAGGACCAGAGGTTGTAATTTCTGATCTTCATCTTCGTCATTAGAAAACAAAGCTGCCGATACTTTGGTGGTTTCTTTTTTCGGCCATTCAATGTAACGTGTTATCACTTAATTCATCCGTGTGTAAACAAGTCTTTGTGCTGCATAAAGCCGGGCCGATGAGTACGGTTGCATAGATTAAAAGCTGCTTAGTAGATTATTTACAGCTTTTTGTAGCGAGAATATTCTAAAAGAATGGAGAAAGAATGAATAAGTTAGAAAAAAAAAGCACTTTAGCGAACAAAAAATGTCTAAGAAGAATGAAATTAGTAAAAAAGCAGAAATTTCTCATTAACGCATAATGGTGTTTTCGGATGACAATAAAGCTCTAAAGTTATGCGTTTCCTATTAAAAAAAACTTATTTCTGAGACTGATCTTTTAAAGCTGAATTATTATCATTAACTATGCACTTTAACATAATAAGATATTTATTTAAGAGTTATTTGTTTAATAATAGAAGTTTTAATTACATTGGATTATCGGATTTTGTTTTTGAGCGATATTACATTAGCATCATGTATAGTGTCCAAATATTGTTTTAAAATATTTTCTAATACATCACTTAAAAAAATTAATTTCTAAACCTGTGAATTCTGCTTAAAAGAAGCATTTTTCTGTTTAGCTTACAACATCTATGAAAGTGTGTTTTTCAAATATACTTTGTTTTCCCTAAAGGTTCTGGTTATAATAAATTTAACTTTTAAAACTTATATAAACATTAAACATGTAGTACAAATATTTCAGATAGTCACCACTAACTTAAATTCTTGCAAAACATACTCTAAATCAATGATTCCCAAACTTTTAAACTGTTGTACATTAAGTCGAAATCCATAATTTTGCTGTAACAGGGATAGTAAAAGTAAATGTTAATATTTAAAATGTTTATTATATCGCTATATATAATATATAATAAATTTATATATTAAATTTATTATATCGCTAATTAAAACTTCGATTATCTCTTTTTATTGATATTCAAAAATAAGAAGTAACGCCATAATTGTATTTTCATACTAGTTTTCATCAACTTATAAGAAAATTTGCATGTATATATATATATATATATATATATATATATATATATATATATATATATATATATATATATATATATATATATATATATAATTACGACAAAAACCGGGAATGTTGTTCAGAATATTTTATAATGATTTATTAATAAGTTTTGTAATAAATCTACAGTACTCGTAACTTGTCATGTATTGACGAACTAGCTAGGCGAGTTGCTTTTCTCCAAATTTAAAATAGTGTAGTTTTGAGTTCTATAATAACTGTACAACTTTCGGGTACCAGAACTGGTAACCGTGCCGTAGTTTATGAAATTTTTCTACAAATCTGAACATTTAGGAATAATTATTTAAATAATAATAAAAAAAACTTTAAGATTTCCTTCTGCGTAGAGTCGAATAAAAAACAGTGTTAGAAGCAAACTCATTCAAATCAACTAAACTCCGACGAAATCAATAGAAATCATGATTAATTAAGAATAATAAGAGTGATATTTTTAAGTCGCTGCGCTTTATAAATTTCAAAATTTTAAACTACTAATGAATGAGGTAATATCTGTGTATGTTTGATAAAAGTGAGTATTATTCTAAGCCGAACTCGATTTTCGTTCTTAACTTTACAGGTAATAAAGATATTGTAACAATATTTTTAACAGAATTACTTTCCTCCCTGTGAAATATGTGACATGACGAGAAATGCTGTAAATGATATTTCCATCCTGTCAACAGAAAGCTGCTCCATAATTCGGAATACTTGACAGTACATACTGTGTCTCTCATCAAATTACAGGGTAATTTTAGCATTTCCTATTATGTCATAAGATTTCACATAAGGCAAAATTAGTCTGTTAAAAATATCGCTAAAATATCTTCATTATTCTTAAAGTTGTAAACGAAAATCTGGCTTCAGCTTGGCGTGAGACATCATGTATTTTTAATTGAGAAAGTGAGTTGCGACTCTGGTTTTTTGTATACATAAATTGTTCATCTCGATGATTACTGGCAGCCCTACTATTTTGTAAAGGCAGTTTATGAACACCTTGTGTAACAGATCTCCCTCGAATTAAATACCTACTCTTGCATTAATTAGAATTGAAATTGTAACTCGTGTCCGTATTTTCTTCCGCACTGTAACAGTTTAAAATAATTTAAATCTAGCAGAACAATAATACATAAATAAATCCTCTATTTGTACATACATTCTGCTTAAAAGCTTCATGTCGTAAAAACTAAAATAAAAAACAGCAATTCTTGCTATATAAGACTGGTCATTAAAGGACTTGGTGGTACGAGAAAATCTTTTTTAGAGATAATGTATATTTTTTAACCTTCCCTATCCTTTCCTGTTTTTCTTAAAATATTTTATATTTCCCTCACGCTTGACCGATTTATTTTTGTTGACAAATCCTTCTATGAAAGTCACTTTTTCTATTCGAAATTTTTTATTTGACCTTATGTACGAAGAAGGTTGAATGCATGGAACTGCTATATTGCTTTAGGAATTTTGTGGAAGAAATGCAGAATTTTATGAACTCCTGCGCACTTATTATTGAAACTTCAATAAGGTTTATTTTTGTATGAAAAAAATTTTTGTATGTTTTGTAAACATACATATGCCTATAAAACGATTTACAACGAATTTTACAGCATATATATATATTTTTTAATTATATTAATAGAACACTCTATGAAAAATAATTCGTTGTGTTTTAATAAAAATCCGTTTCTCTAAAATCTATGTTATCATTATTATTAAGGTATGTGTCTTCGGAGCACTTTTTGTTTTGAAAAATATGAACATATTTGGAAACACGTATGTTTTTAGTTAAAACAAAGAATAAAACTATGAATTCAAATAAAATTTTAATGGAATTTTATTAACTTTTCAAATTATGTTAAATTTTAGTAAAAATTAACGTTTATGCCAAACTTTCTATAACGAAATATAACCAATATATTTCACCTTTTTTTTAACAATATATTAGTAAATCCCTTACCTGTGTCATGAAGCAAAAGATCTACAATACGTCTTAAATTTACTAACATATACCAAATTTTGTATACAGAACATGCTTTTAAAATATAAGTTAATAAAATCAAGGCGCTAACAAACGTTAACAAAATTATTACATATGATTTCAACTATCTATTCAACAATATTTGTTTGGCAGATTTACACTCTTCTATTAATTTATTTTTCATAGTAAATGTCTCATCATTGCAATTCTCTGAAGATATTGATACTGATTACTTCAAAACTTTAACTCTTTTTTTTTTTTTACTTTGTCATATGTATATTTTTCAAAATAATGCTATTTTTATTTAGAAACAGGATATTCTGTCGCGTATCCTTCTAAGTCAGAACTTAGTACTGCCTATTTAAAGAATTATACAATTAATTTTATGGACGTTAATATTATTATTTTTTCTGGTCATACTCTAGCATTCAATATTTATGATAGACATAAGGATTTTTCATTTAATGTTATTAATTTTACTAACTTTTATTCCACTCTAAATATTTCCGTTTAGAGAAATGTTCTTCTAAACCACTGCAATCATATTAACCGTTTATATTACCCCCATTTTTTAAGCCAAAATTTTCTAAAATTAAAACATACAGCATTGTATTATAATTATCCCACCCCTTTTTTATTCTCCATGGATCAAATATTAAACATTCCATTTATTCTTACCAGTATAGGCATTAAATATGTATCGAAACTATAAAATCGGAAAACAATATTATGGAGGGTGGGCGTGAATTGCAGAAAAAAATATAAATCATTTATACAAAAATTTAATAAAAAATTATTAAAATTTATTTAAAAAAATTATAATATCGAAATGCCATTACGGAGGTTTGAGACGAAACTGCTAAAAAAAGCGTGTTACATGCATCTAACACAACCATTTTTCATTCTTTCATTAACACAATCATTTTATAATTTCCATAATGTCTCCTCATAGATGGCTACATATTTTCACTCCTTTAAATTATTACGTTTTATGTTAATATATCATTTACATATTCATATCTTTAATATATATATATTCTTTCATCTGGCACATTCTTTCATTTCGCGCCAAGCATGCGTTTCGGCATTGCTAATCCTGAAAATCGATTTTCCCGCCAAGTCTCGCCAATGTCACCAACATTTCACCAAATTTGGCGACGTTTGGCGAAATGTTGCCAACTGTTCAACAACTTAATAACTGTTTCAATCTTCATGCATTCACATTGAAATGCATTGAACCATAGTCAACCCAAAATGATCCACTAATCGAATTTTCTCGAACATGTGACCTAGCCCAATGGTCTTTTCACACCCTAAAACGGTTTAATACAAAATTTCGTCAAAAATCGTTAGAACCGCTTTTTAGATAAAATTAGCTTCACCCGTAATGACCCCAAAATGACCCCAAAATGACCCCCTAATCTAATTTTCTCGACCATATGACCTAGCCCAAATGTTTTCTCGTAATCCAAAATGAAAGTATAACAAATTTAGTCAAAATCGTTTCAACCTTTTTTTTTACATAAAATTAACTTGATCTTGATTCGCAGTGTCCCCAAATGACCCATCAATCGAATTTTCCCGAATATGTGACCTAGTCCAATAATCCTCTCGTGCCTGAAAACGGTAGGATAAAAATTAGTCAAAATCGTTTTAGCCGTTTTATATATAAAATTAGCTTGACCCTGACCCGTAGTGACCCATGCAAAATTTAGTCATAATCGTTAGCGCCACTTTTTAGATAAAATTAGCTTGACCCAAACATGACCCACTAATTGAATTTTATCGAACATGTGACCCAGCCCAAATGGTCTTCTCATGCCCGAAAACAGTAGGATGCAAAATTTAGTCAAAATCGTTTGAGTGTTTTTTTTTTTCGTTGATAAAATTAGTTTGACCTTAACTTATAGTGACACAAAATGACCAATAATTGAATTTTCTCGAACATGTGACCTAGTCAAATGGTCTTCTCGTATCCCAAAACGGTTTAATACACAATTTCGTCAAATATCGTCAGAACTGTTTTTTAGATAAAATTAGCTTGACCCGTAGTGACCCTAAAATGACCCACTAATCGAATTTTCTCGATCATGTGACCTAGCCCAAATGTCTTCTCGTAATCCAAAATGATAGAATAAGAAATTTAGTCAAAATCGTTTCAACTGTTTTTTACATAAAATTAGCTTTATCCTGACTCGTAGTGTCCCAAAATGACCTATCAATCGAATTTTCCCGAATATGTGACCTAGTCCAATGGTCCTTTCATGCCTGAAAACGGTAGGATAAAAAAATTAGTCAAAATCGTGTGAGCCGTTTTTTACATAAAATTAGCTTGACCCTCACCCGTAGTGACCCATGGAAAATTTAGTCAAAATCGTTAGCGCCATTTTTTAGATAAAATTAGCATGACCCAAGCATGACCCTCTAATTGAACTTTCTTGAACATGTGACCCAGCCCAATGGTCTTCTCGTGCCCGAAAACAGTAGTATACAAAATTTAGCCAAAATCGTTTCAGTGTTTTTTTTAATCAAATTAGCTTGATCTTGACCCATAGTGACACAAAATGACCATACTAATCGAATTTTCTCGAACATGTGACCTAGTCCAATGGTCTTCTCGTGCCCGAAAACGGAAGGATACAACATTTCGTTATAATCGTTGGAGCCGTTTTTAAGATAAAATTTGCATACACAGACACACAGACAAGATTTGCTCCTATTATAATACTATGATTTCGATCTCTTGTTTTTCATTTTTTCTTTTTCTTTTTTTTTCGATACATTATAAGGAGTTTAATATTGTCTCTTTTAGGTTTAATGCTGACAGTGAATTATTTTTATGAAGCTCCTCTGAGAAATCTATATGATAGTCATAGATTTTCATATTTTCATTTTCATTTTATTGTGTTTAATTTTTGTAGTATATTTTCCTTTGATTTTTATACTATCCCTTTCTTTTATTTTTACACATGTGATTTCATTTTTACTATATATATGTTTCTCTAAAAATGGCTTTTAAATTAATAAATAACATACTTAGAAGCTATATTTTGCTTCAGAACATACCAATATATGAGCAGAAATTTGTGACAAAATTTTATTTCAATATCTTAAAAACCTTTTAAGAAATGAGATTTTTGTGATATTTTAAGATTAGCTCCGGTTTATAAATTAGGTAAAAGTTTGCTTCTAATTATCACTGAACCAAAGATAAACCTCTTTTGGAATCCCAAATGTTTGAACTTAAATTTAAAATAATAATAAAAAAATGACATATTTCTTAAAAACAGCGATTTGGGGTTAGGCATGTACCTTAAAAAAAAAAAAAAAAAAAAAAAAAAAAAAAAAAAAAAAAATTACAGCATACAAGGATTATGAAAGACTTTTCAACCCCATTATAAGGTACATTATGCACATGAAATCTTAATCTTTAGCTACTGTTAAAGGAAATGTGTAAATAAAAATATTATCTTCTGCTTGTTTAGTCGAGACAATCATACGACTTTTTACAAGTAAATGCTTAGATTCAAATTTTGTCTGAAGCCGTCAGTTCACCACATATGTCTCCGAGGTTAATTTTTACACTTAATAATCCATTATACTCATTATTCCCGTGCTTCAATAGAAAAAAAAATATCATGCGTTAATTTTGGAATTTTGTCCAAATGATAACATTTTGTTCAATAAATGGTAACATTATCGAAAATAATCTCAAACAATGACCATTCCATAGATGATAATGTATTCTAATTATTTTGAAAACCCCGTGGGTTATGATCATTTTACATTTATCAGGAATAATTCGCAGAAATAATGTATTCAAAATTTTGTATATTTTATATATTTTCAAAATACGCTCGTAATTCATAAATTATTAAAAAAAAAAAAATGCGCACGCATTTGTGTTACTGTTCCATTCTAGCACTCATAACACCATGGTTCATTACATCCAAAAATTTTAACCTCAGAACTTTAAATTTCTTCCCCTCTTGGAATAAGACAGTACTAAAAATTCATTTCTCTTAATATATTTTACGAAATGAAATATTAAATATATTATTACACTTTCGTATAAAAATAGTTTGATTGGACCATATAAAAGTCCTTCGTTTAAAAGGAAACTTCATGTTCTCATTTCTCTCTACCAACTTCTATTTAGAAATAATCATACGTACATTAGTAGGACGATCTTACATGTATTTATTCTAAAACACACGCGTACAAGTTGCTTACAATCATCCGTGTTTGTGTGTGTGAAACAATTTTTGAACTTTTTTCTAAATGTAATTTGTCTACTTATATTTCATTCGAATTTTTATAACTTATTTTTCTTTTTCTCAAACTATTAAAAAAAAATACGTTTATAAGAAATAACTCTAAGAAAATGCGCATTAAAATTAGAGATCGACCGAAATTTCGGTTTTGGTTTCAGTTTCGGTGTTAAAAATCTGTTTCGGTCTATCTCGAATTTAAATATTTTATGTGCTTTGAATTTCGACATTATTTAATAAAACTGTGCATGAAAGCATTTTACGAATGCTTTATTACATGTTACATTCAATCTGCTTTAGTATCAATACACTCAATATCAGCATTATTTCATCAAAAATTTTAATTTAATATCTATAAATGTCTTCTCTCTTCTGGAATAAGACATCTCTAAAATTCCATTTCACCTAACGTAGAGAGAGAGAGTGCGGGGAGGGGGGGGGGGGGTGAGGGAGAGAGAGAGAGAAGGAGAAAGAGTATGAGGGCTTTTCGAAATCAAATATTAAATATTTTATTACAGTTCCGTATAAAAATTATCTAATTGGAACATAAAGAAATAATGTCCTCCGTCGAAAATGAAGCTTCATCTTCCCAGTTCTCTCTGTCAACTTCTATTTTGAAAGAATCATCCATGCAATAGTAGGACCCATTTTACATGCATTTATTCCAACACATACTCGCACAAGTTGCTTACAATCATTCGTATCTGTGTGTGTGAAAATGTTTTTGAACTTCTTCGTTAATATGATTTGTCTTGAAATTTATCAACCTACATTTCATTAGGTTTTATGTTATATTATAATTTATTCATTATTATATTATTTATTTATTTATATTATAATTTATTTATTATTATATTATTTATTTATTTGTATTATAATTTATTCATTATTATATTATTTATTTATTTATATTATAATTTATTCATTATTATATTTTTATTTATGTATATTATAATTTATTCATTATTATATTATTTATTTATTTATAGTATAATTTATTCATTATTATATTATTTATTTATTTATATTATAATTTATTCATTATTATATTATTTATTTATTTATAGTATAATTTATTCATTATTATATTATTTATTTATTTATATTATAATTTATTCATTTTCTTCCCACTTTTAGACATATGTTTATTAGGAATGACTTTAAGAAAATGTGCATTTAAATACTCTATGTGCTTTTAATTTCGAGATTATTTAATAAATTGGGCATGCATTCATTTTACTAATGCCTTACTCTATATGACATTCATTCTGCTTTCAGTGCACTCAATACCAGTTTATTTCATCAAAAGTTTTTAATTTAATATCTTTAATTGTCTTCCCTCTCCTGAAATAAGACATCTCTAAAAATCCATTTCACCTAACGCAGAGAGAGAGAGAGAGTACGGGGGGGCTTTGCGAAATCAAATATTAAATATTTTATTACAGTTCCGTATAAAAATTCTCTGATTGGAACATAAAGAAGTAATGTCCTCCGTCGAAAATGAAGCTTCATCTTCTCACTTCTCTTTAGCAATTTCTATTTAGAAAGAATCATCCATACAATAGTAGAACCCATTTTACATGAATTTATTCCAACACATACGCGCGCAAGTTGCTTACAATCATTCGCATCTATGTGTGTGAAAAATTTTTTGAACTTCGTTAATATGATTTGCCGTGAAATTTCTCTACCTATATGTCCTTAGATTTTATTTTATATTACAAATTATTCATTATTATATTATTTATTTACTTATATTATAATTTATTATTTTTCTTCACACTTTTAAACATACGTTTATTCGGAATGACTTTAAGAAAATGTGCGCTTTAATTTCGAGATTATTTAATAAATTGGGCATGCATTCGTTTTAAAAATATCATTTTACTACTCTATATGACATTCAATCTGCTTTCGGTGCACTCAATATCAGTTTATTTCATCAAAAGTTTTTAATTTAATATCTTTAATTGTCTTCCCTCTCCTGAAATAAGACATCTCTAAAAATCCATTTCACCTAACGCAGAGAGAGAGAGAGAGAGAGAGTACGGGGACTTTGCGAAATCAAATATTAAATATTTTATTACAGTTCCGTATAAAAATTTTCTGATTGGAACATAAAGAAGTAATGTCCTCCGTCGAAAATGAAGCTTCATCTTCTCACTTCTCTCTCTACCAACTTCTATTTAGAGAGAATCATCCTCACAATGGTATTACTCCCAATCTAATCGGGGTTCTTCTCACGGAGATTTAGTCATCTCCCATTGTTGGTTTACCGCCCTTTTTTATCTTCCATCAGGATTCAATCTCTGGTTCTGTTTGCTCAGAAGCTATCTCTGGACAACAGTATCCGGCATATGTGACAATGAGTTTGCTGTCGGGCGAGATATTGGGTACTCACATAAACACCAAGGATTCGTTGATAGAGGAGTGAAGGGAAAAAAAATCAAATTTCCTGGGAGACCGTAGGATCTTTTTTGAAATATTTATGCGTCATAACAACGTAGACGTTTGCTTAAAGGATTGGAGTATTTGAATGAGACAGATGCGTCTATAAAGAAAAGATTACGATATTTTAGATTTGGACTTAAAATTGTGTTTTTCATTTTTCAAATATTATAAATGCAAATGCAGATCCACGGCTGCTGATATCTCCCCGGATTTTCGAGAAGTGTATTTGCTTTAGGCGTAATTTAATGTTTTTAAGAAGTTAAATACTTACAAGAAAAATGAATACTTTTAAACAAGTGCTCGATTTTGATTATAACATTTTTGAATACTTTAAAATTATGTTATATTTTAAGTAATCTTTACTTTCTGATTTACAGTGAAATTAAAATTCTCAAGAGCCACGAGAATCGTTATTTAATTTATTGTCTCATGTAAGTATGTCTTATTTTAGATATGTATTATTACGTGTTTGGCTTTTAGGAAGAGAGCAAATTTAGAAATCATATTTAATTAAATTTTATTTAGTTAAATTTTATTTAATTAAATTATATTTAATTAAATTTTACTTTAATAATTTCAATTACTATCAGTATTTTTATATCTTTATGACTGCAATAATAATTATTAATTTAAACAAACAAAATCATAAACATTTCCCGATTGTTTTACATTTACTGTTGTTGAATAATTACAAAAATACTTTTAAATATAAGTGCTCGATTTTTATTACAATATTTTTAGATACTTTAAGAGGATCGGTGCACTTTGAACTATTTTATTTTTATTTTTTATTATTTTTCAGTATCTATTTATCATATTACTAAATGGTTTTATGAAAGACAATGATTTTATCAAGTAAAGATGCAATTCCCGTGGTAAAAATTGAAAATTAATTTTTTTTAATTAAGAAAATTTTAAAATTACACTTCTACGATTTTGAAAATTTCAAGCAATTTTTGATGGAACTTCTTTTAAAAGTGTGCTCTACAACTATGGAATTAGTTTCAGAAAATAAAATGAAATGTCATGACATTTGTAAAAATGATGTAAAAAATTGCTATTTACTTAACAATTTATTTTTTTTTTATTTTTTTTTAATAAACTATTTATATTACTGAAAATCCTATCCCTATTTTATGAATTGTATCTTATGGATCGTCATTAAAATAAATAACGAATCAATTGAAGAGTATCTGTTGACGTTTATACATTGTGATCAGACCGATATATAGAAAAAACACAAACTGAGAAAAAATATTTTGAAGATTGCAACTTTGAATCATTTAAAAGATGGTTGGTTGGTTAATTTATGGCGGTCGATTATCTACTCTTGGGATATAGGCCCTAGGAGGGGTGCCCTACGTGGGGGTCTTTCTAAGGGATCCTAACCCGTATTTACGGCAATGTTTGAAGAAAACCACGGAAAACTCCGAACGATTAGATCGACGAGCGCGACAGGTGTTTGAACCCAGTACCTCTCGTTTACCAGCTTTGAGAGCAGAATCTCTCAGCCACTGGTGGGGCAATCATTTAAAAGAAAATGGATGCAGTTAAAAGCATTTTTCGCATATTTTTAACTATCGGGATATTAATTGCACTTCGTGAGAATGTACTACTAATGTGATGTGTTAATTAATTTTTTGCAAAAAGTTAGAAAATTGTTATTTTTGTCATTTCCCGCAAAATGAAGAGCAAGTCACCTTAAATTTATGTCTTATTTTATGTAATCCTTACACTATTCTTTGCATAAACATTTAAATTTTCAAAAGTAAGGGGGATCTATATTATAAAGTAAAAACATGTCCGTGACTAACGCTGATATGATAGTGATGGTGGCTCACCTGACCAAAATATTTCGCTTTTACTGCAATTTTTTTTAAATTCTAAACACCGCACAATAACTTCTAAACATCGCGCAATTACGGTTGTTAAAATCCTTTTCACGCATTTTTTAAAAAAAATTCTCTTTTTCGTGTCCAGCCCGATTACGGAAGATTAGCCCGTTTGCATTTAAAACAATATAAGCAAAACTTCATCAATAAATAAATAAAATAATATATATATAAAAAAATTAACAGACAGGTAACTTTAACCACTAAAATTATCAAAAAAAAAAAAAAAAAAAAAAAAAAAAAAAAAAAAAAAAAAAAAAACTGTTATTAGTATCGAAATTATTGGCAATATATTTGGCTATTAACTCCTGGCATGTGGGTAATACAAAAGTATCGCTTTTAATACATTTCAAAACTTTATTTCGATACATTATTGATATTTGTCATATAAAAATACTTTGTGGTGCTGTTAGTGAAAAATCTAAAAAACATATTAAATCCATTTTTTTTTTTTTTTAAGTTTTCCAAAAAATATATAGTTTTCACCTATATTTTGTAAACCGGAAAGCCTGGGTTAGATCCCTTAGTTATTATTAAATTTAATGCATAGCGTTTTATAGATTTATGAACCCATGTTTGGCTTTTAGCAAGAGAGTAGATTTGGAATTTTAACCCTAATTGCATAGTGATGTAAATTTCCATCACTGTTTATTTAACTTTTAATAAATAAATCAACTTCTTCGCCACCACTATATTTATATAGAAATATTAATCCAGTAAACTTCCCGTGAATTATGTTGCTGAACAAAGTTGAAAATCTATCTTAAAATTTCTGGTGTCTAATATTTAATATATGTATAAAAAAACACAATTGTAAAAGAAAAACTCATGCAAAGAAGGGTTAATTTAAATAAATTTTATTTTGTTAGTTTCAAAATTTTATACCTTTGTTCCTATCAGTATTTTTACCATAATTATTATAATAATTACTATTAAATTAAATAAATAATTCTAAACACAAACTTTTTAAATTTATGGGTACTGAGTGGTTTTGCAAAAATACTTTCAACAAGAGCTTGATTTTGATTATGACACTTTTAGATATTTTAAAATGATATTCTCTTTTAATTCATATCATTTCTGCTCCACTTGGAAATTAAGTGCCACGAGATACGTTGTTTAATTTAATTCGAAAATGAGTATTTATATTTTATGGATTTATTATTATTTATTTGATTTTTAATTTAGAATTTAGAATTATATTGAATTACGTTTTGTGGAAACTGGAAAAAAAAAAAAATGTTGATTTTACAGTAAAATTAAGAGTAATAAACAGTAAAATAAGCAGTAATACACTGCCACGCATCCGGCAGTGTAATAATCTGCAACCTTTATTATATATAAAGGTCGGTAAACGAGGTTTACTAAATTTCTGAACACGATATTATTCTATTAACAGTAACTCTTTACATGCTAACAAAAACATTGTTACGCAAATAAGTTATGTTCTAAATAATATTTTTGTACCCATTATAATTTATGTTTTAATAGATCCCTTATTAACGGGACTTTTTGAAAATCTTTTTTGGATGTCTGATTAAATCTGCTTTCTATAAAGACACAGTTATACTGTGATCCTTCACGCTATATCACATGTTCACGTGTCAAAGAATAAAAAAAATATAAACCTTTTAATATATTTAAATTCGTATATGTTTAATATAGTAATATATAATGAAGATAGATGTTTGTGTGTGTTTCTGTTTATGTCTCTGCTGTACCGCTGTGCACAGAGCTACAAGATTCGTCAGAAAGGTAGTATGTCTAAAGATGTCTACACCTCAAAAATAGTTTTTGGATTTCTTTATTAGATTTTCTAATTTAATTTTTTATGCTTTTATTTATTTATTTATTTATTTATTTATTATTTATTTTTGTAAAAGAGATCTTTTTCTTTTAGCTCAAAAAATAAATTTTGACCCCATTTCAATAAACTTTATTCGGAATTCATACTGCAATTTTTGAATTATTCTCGAAACTTGTATGCAATTTTTAGCGTTTCGCGGCAATTTTTGGACATTCGTAAAAGGAAATAGGCTTCAATATTTTAAGCCCAATAAAATAAAATTTAACTTCCTAGATTTTTAAAATTTTGCGAAATTTTTATGGGATTTTAGCGTTTTTTCACGTTATTTGGCGATTCTTTGACATTCATATAAGGAATCTAGTTTCAATATTTTAGCTCAATATAGTAAATTTTGTCCTATGCAATTTTTAAATTTTTCTTGATTTTTTAATGGGATTTTTAGCATATCTTTGCATTTCGTCGCGATTTTTTGACATTCGTAGAAGGAATCCGATTTCAATCTTTTATCCCAACACAGTAAATTTTGTTCTCTGGGTATTTGGATGTTTATCAATTTTTTATGTGATATATATAAAGTTTCTTATTTTTCAATATTTTAATTTTACAATGAGTTTTATATATAACCATTAAATAAACGTTACAACCACCAAGAAAAACTGTGAAATTATGAATGAAAGTAAAATAACTAATTGACAACAAAACAGATCCCCCCAACAAACTGAACATAGATACCAAAAACATAGTATTTAAAAAAAAAAAAAAAAAAAAAGGGGGGCGGAAGCAGAAATTATATATATATATATATATATATATATAATTATAATATCTATGAATTTCAAAAAACATATCAAGTTCTATTCTACTTAAATCTCCAAAGAGATAATCAATGATACAGTGTATACAGAATACCACATAGCTAATTATATATATTATTTCTTTTTTTTCCGTGGCTATTTTGTGACATTTTTTTTAAAGCAAAAATAACCCTTCGGTTAATTTTACTAGTGCCGTGATTAAATTTAAGTTGTAAGAATGCCAAAACGGTTCCTATAGCAACGTGAAAGACTATGCTGAAAAATTGAATTTAATATAAGTGGAAATAAAAAAAAATTATAATAATTCAAGATTCGTGAGCTGAGCGGGCGTAGTTTACACAGATATACGTTGCCGTAGGCAGTGGGGCCTTCAAACACAAGTTCGTTAATTCGGGGTTTGCTTGGGAAAAATCGAATAACAAAGCGGACAGGTCCGCTAGTATTATATATATATGTGTGTGTGTTTCCTGGAAATCTTCCTCAATTGGGGTTCAACGCGACCGAATTGGCGAGGAGTGACTGCGGTCGGCCGGTGAAAATGGTTTAAAATTTTAAAATATATTTCGGAAACCTATTACATTAGTTTCTGACTTATTTCTCCTAAAGGTTTCTGAAGTTGAGTTTAAGGCTTCAAGAATTGCATGTAACTAAGATACTACTCTGAAAATTTCGTAAACTGTTTTTCTAAATCATGAGACACTACCTAAGCTTTCACAGTGGATTTATTCATATACTTTGTATATATATATTTAAGATAATAATTTTAATTATCCGCTTATTTTGCATAAAATTGCTTTATATTTCAAATGGGGCACCATTTATTAACATTCCAGTTTATACCCCAATTGACATTTACCGTATTTCATATTTATCACTGAAAATTTTTCGATTTTAAAAGCTGAAGGCGAAAGTGTCAACATTCGCCGTATTGTAAGTTATGTACTCGAAGTACATTTTCCAGTACATATTTCACTATGCATCGTCCTAAAATGTATATCCAATGCTAAAAGTATTGACACTTCAAAATATCGTCTTCCATACTTCATCCATCCGTGTCGTTAAAACCACAGCTCCGTTCTCCGAAAGCTTTTATTTACTGCCTAAAATAACAATCCATAAAGTAAAAGCCCCTTGAAAGGCGGGAATTTCAATAACTTCCTGAAGACCTCATTCTTCACAATCTCCTTTTCCCCTTTTGCCTTTTTCATAAACGAAGAAGAAAAAAAAAAAAAGATGGGGTTCAGAGTCTAAAACAAACTTCACAAAAAATAAAAATTATGATTGAGCATCTTTTATGAAACAAAAGCCCTTGCTTTTCATTAGAATACGAAAGCGGATAATACAGGAAGTCGTATCAGGGACTTTAAAAAATAAATATTATTACCATACATATATATCATGCATCATCCTAATCTTGCTGTAAGTGGAGTAAAAATGCTTAAGTTGAAAAAAAAGAGAGAGAGGGCTCTCCAATTGTCCGAGTGTTTACTGCTTGAAAATATCGCCACCTGCGACATGATTAATGATAGTTTTATCGCCAAACCGGGAGTCGTGGCAAAACCGGGATTTCAGTTTCCCGAAAAGGATGACCGGAAACCCGAGAGCTCCTAATCTTATCCGAGAGAAGGCGTTTATCTATATTTTTGGGGATGGAGGGTGAGTTTCGTTATTCATGCCCAAGTGGATAGCTGTCATTGGAAATAGATGATGGAATACAAGGGCCGTACAGTTTGGCAAAATTGCTCCAAATAGGACTTATTAAAAAAAGGGGGGGAATCAGGTTAATTTCATTTTAATTCTTTGAGATTTAAATGTTAATAACATTTTCGCGTCTTATGTGCCTACTGTGAAACCTCGTTAAACCGTCATCCCTTGGGAACTGACGATTGTGACAATTTAAGCAGGGTTGACGGTGGAAATCAATATACTTTTACTTTATTTATTGTAGTTAAATTGGTTATATTATTTTTTTTAATTGAAAATAATATTGATATTTATTCATGAAATTTAACATTAGTTTATTTTATAATAGAGATAATTTTCTTTCCCAACACACTTAATTATAAAAGGAACGTGAAACTATGAATATTCATCGAAATATCATCAGTTCGAGATACTGATTTTACAACAGTTATAAAATGGAAAATTTTACGATTATTAAAATATATTACAAAATATAAAAATTTGGAAAGTTATATAACGCAACGACATTGTTTTAGAATTGGAGCGTTGTTAGCTTTACTTCAATAAATTCGTTACCTTTTTCACTGCATATTTTTGTATGACGATTTATTAAGATTTTTATTGACAATAAGTCAAACTTAACGCGAATTACTTTTAGCACGAACTGTTTCTGAGTGCCCCGTCCAGTTGTATGTAATGTATTTAAGTTCGGATAACACGAACTACTTGTAACATGAACAAAAAAAGTTTCTCCTTGAGTGTTCGCGTTAACGAAGTTCGACTTATTCCCTTATGATTTAACCGAAAAAAAAAAAAAAAAAAAAAAAAAAAAGAAAACTGGCGTTATATACATCGTGAAGTTTTAAGCAGGGAGTGGCGTTTTAACAAGATATTACTATATAGTGGATTTGTTATTTTAAAAATTCTTATGAAATATAAATGTGCCCATGGATGACTGATGAAGCGATGATGATGTGCAGAGCGCACCAAAAGTTATAGGTGATTTAAAAAATTAATAACTTTTCACTTATATGTATTTTTTTTCCCTTTGGAGCAAAGGTGCATGGCTGAACAAAAAGAGTAGAATTTTATTTTAAAAATATACGCACAATTATTCGGAATCAAAAAGGTCTTCTTTTTTCAACCTTTTATCTCTTACCACTGCAGTAAAACTGCAAAATGTAAATATTCTAAATCTAAAAGGGGAAAATATAACTAGTGTCAAAAGTTATTGACTTTAAAAATCACCAATATTTTTTTTTCAAGCCACCCTTTACAAGAATATGCAATTAAAAATATTGCTCCAAACAGGAGTTATATGGTTTATTCAACACATTTATAGTTTATTGCCTTTTTAGTGTTCTGAAGTATGGGTTTTATATGATTTTCAAGTCTCATGTATTCGTAATAAAATTTGTATTTTCTAGCGTTTATTAAGCAGAAGGATGCTAAAACGTAATGTCTTATTTAAAATAACAATACTACTACTAATAATAAAATATCGATTATATTATCAATAATATCAAACATTATTTTCTCTCTCTCTTTTTCTATCTTTTACATAATACAAATGGGTAGTGAAGGTATCAGTTTTTAGGAGATCTCTAATAAAAGTTGTTTGTAAAAGCTACAATAACGGAACAGTGTTAAATACATTATGCATTTGTGTAACCGTATGCTTTCATATACGAAGAATTTTATTAATTTAATTAATATCTTTTACGACATAATAGTTAGTCAATAATAAATTTCAGGTATTTAATAGTGGTACTGAACATGAATGAACACTGTATTTTTATTGAAGACTTCATTTTAAGTTTTTAATATTATTCGTGAATTACTTTTTTTCTCGGTTTCATAAAAAAAAAAAAAAAAAAAAAAAAAAATCTCGTTCAAGAACTTTTAAAAATGTCTCTGTTAGCAAGCGTCAAATACTAGATTTTAAAATTGATTATATAAATGTAAGGGATAAATTTATGGTCGCTGTTTTCATCGTTTTAAATAACAATAAAAAAAAAAGGGGGAGAAAGAGTAGGGGCGGTAGGTATACACACAGACACACACACTGAAAGAGAGAGAAAGAGAGAAGGAACTCCAAGAATTTTTCTCAAATGATTTGCTATAAAAAAAAGCTTACTTATTTGTTGTTTTACAAATTAACAATAGTCTTCTATGTCTTGGCTTTCTTGAATATCATCCCATAATGAGCTTTTTCAATTAAGTAATAGTAATAAAAAATACTGTAAATCCGAAAAATTTGTTCACAGTACGCAGATAGCCCTACAATTTTTTTTTATCACTTTCAACAACATTTATCGCCAGTGATACCGCCAAACTTTGCAACCCTGCTTAGAGATCATTTTCTATTGTCACAGGCGTCAAGATTTTCAGCATAGGGTATCGTTTCATGGCCCCGTATCAGAAATTTGATGAGCCCTTGGCTCTTACTTAACTCTCCAAAATGATGAAGGGGGATTTGAACGTAAGACGATAGCCCCAATACTCACCGATTACCATAAGTTGTTCCTCCAGACAGCAGAGGGATTATGAAGTAATGCTCCTTCATCTTATAGAACTTTCATTACGAGCATTTAATGTTTTTGGAATAGTTATCTACGCCTGAATTAATTGAGGAACGCCTTTAATAGTACATGTTCTTGAATCTATAAAAGTTTTGTGATTGAAAACAGTATCAAGAAATCGGCAGACAAAACTAAGAACAATTTATTAATTTTCACTTGAAATATGTCAAATGAAAGAGGGTAAATAGTGAGAGAATTGTATTATATTAAAGAGTGAGATAGTAAGAGAATGTGCCAGTTAAAGAATAAACAGTTAAATAGTAAGAAAATTGATTTTATTATAAAATAACCTTGAATTCTTACTAACAGTCTTGAAAAATTTGGAAAGCTGATTGTTTAATTTTTTTGTATTGATAAAAATAACAAAGACGAATAATTCATAAGCACACACATAAAACGTTACTTTCAAGGATGATTAAATTATAATCTTACACTTCAAGGACTTCTGACTTATAAGATAATATACTCATTAAAATACTAGATCAAGAGTTTTAACCGTTGTGTTGCGGAAGCACTGTGAAATATCAGATGTGCCTCGAAAGCATTCAGTCACATTTCATCAAAAGTTCATGAAGTAATAGAAATATTGGTTTGGTGCAAAAGTTCGTACCGATTTCGGCACTAGGTGTCAAAACATTACAAAAGTGAAGCGTGATCTATTTCATATTATTTGAAACTTTCAGTTTGGAAGAAGAAATTTCAGTGAGCACTTAAGAAAAAAAGTATGTTACTTGATTTTGTTTTTTAAGATTTGTTAAGCATTAAAAATAACAGAAAATAAAGAGCAATTTCGTCATATTATGTTTTTTTTTATTTCCGAAAAAGCAAAATGCTTCGCAAATGCAAATAAAGATAGGTTACTTCTTAGGTCAAGTGTGCCACTAACGATTTCTCGTTCCTTAAGTGGTTCAGAAAGTTTTGTGCAAACAATTTTAATCTTGGCGATGTACCACTTTTTGGTCAACTGGCTTACCTCGATGGCAAAGAAATATGGGTCTAAATGAAAGTGATCAGCGTAGAACAACACGAGATATTAAAATAATTCCTGGAATTGACCATTCATCAGTTTCAAGGTGATTACATTAACTTGGAACTGTTAGGAGGACCAAGACCGATGTATCGATGCCGTATGAGTTAACGAAGAGAATTTTTTCAGACCGAATTTATGCTTGTAATTCTCTATTGAACTTATCCATGTTTAAAGCGAAAGATTACAGGTTGTGAAAAAGGGATTTTGTTGAATAATGTTAAGCATAGGAGATCATGGTGAAGTTCAGATATGCCCCTTCAAACAGCGCAAAAGTCAGTTTACACCTGAAGAAAATGTTTCTAAGCATTTAGTGAGGCTGAAAGAGAATGGTTTATTATGAGCTACTACCGGAAAACCAGACCATTAATTCGGAGAAGTACTGTTCACAACTAAGTGAGTTAAGGCATGCAATCTACAAGAAGCAGATTCAATTAACCAACAGAAAGGTCATTGTGCTTCCTCAAGGCAATGTGTAGACCTGCTATGTTTTTGGCCACCCAACAAATATTTTTACAACTTAACTAAGATATTTTGATCCATACCAGTGCTTTCTGATCTTGCGACTACTACCATTTATTTAGATCACTTGAATTCCAAACAGTTTAGATGGTAACAAATTTACTTCCTTCGAGGATATAAAAAAAACCTGGATCAGTTTTTTAACCAGAAATTTCAGACATTCTATGAGCGCGGTATTTTTCAGCTACCAGAGAGTGGAGAAAGCTCATCGAATAGAAAGGTATCTACTAGAAGCAGATTCAATTAACCAACAGAAAGGTCATTGTGCTTCCTCAAGGCAATGTGTAGACCTGCTATGTTTTTGGCCACTCAACAAATATTTTTACAACTTAACTAAGATATTTTGATCCATACCAGTGCTTTCTGATCTTGCGACTACTACCATTTATTTAGATCACTTGAATTCCAAACAGTTTAGATGGTAACAAATTTACTTCCTTCGAGGACATAAAAAAAACCTGGATCAGTTTTTTAACCAGAAATTTCAGACATTCTATGAGCGCGGTATTTTTCAGCTACCAGAGAGTGGAGAAAGCTCATCGAATAGAAAGGTATCTACTAGAAGCAGATTCAATTAACCAACAGAAAGGTCATTGTGCTTCCTCAAGGCAATGTGTAGACCTGCTATGTTTTTGGCCACCCAACAAATATTTTTACAACTTAACTAAGATATTTTGATCCATACCAGTGCTTTCTGATCTTGTGCCTACTACCATTTATTTAGATCACTTGAATTCCAAACAGTTTAGATGGTAAAAAATTTACTTCCTTCGAGGACATAAAAAAACCTGGATCAGTTTTTTAGCCAGAAATTTCAGACATTCTATGAGCGCGGTATTTTTCAGCTACCAGAGAGTGGAGAAAGCAGGCATGTACTAGAAGCAGATTCAATTAACCAACAGGAAGGTCATTGTGCTTCCTCAAGGCAATGTGTAGACCTGCTATGTTTTTGGCCACCCAACAAATATTTTTACAACTTAACTAAGATATTTTGATCCATACCAGTGCTTTCTGATCTTGCGACTACTACCATTTATTTAGATCACTTGAATTCCAAACAGTTTAGATGGTAACAAATTTACTTCCTTCGAGGATATAAAAAAAACCTGGATCAGTTTTTTAACCAGAAATTTCAGACATTCTATGAGCGCGGTATTTTTCAGCTACCAGAGAGTGGAGAAAGCAGGCATGTACTAGAAGCAGATTCAATTAACCAACAGGAAGGTCATTGTGCTTCCTCAAGGCAATGTGTAGACCTGCTATGTTTTTGGCCACCCAACAAATATTTTTACAACTTAACTAAGATATTTTGATCCATACCAGTGCTTTCTGATCTTGCGACTACTACCATTTATTTAGATCACTTGAATTCCAAACAGTTTAGATGGTAACAAATTTACTTCCTTCGAGGATATAAAAAAAACCTGGATCAGTTTTTTAACCAGAAATTTCAGACATTCTATGAGCGCGGTATTTTTCAGCTACCAGCGAGTGGTGAAAGAAGGCATGTACTAGAAGCAGATTCAATTAACCAACAGGAAGGTCATTGTGCTTCCTCAAGGCAATGTGTAGACCTGCTATGTTTTTGGCCACCCAACAAATATTTTTACAACTTAACTAAGATATTTTGATCCATACCAGTGCTTTCTGATCTTGCGACTACTACCATTTATTTAGATCACTTGAATTCCAAACAGTTTAGATGGTAACAAATTTACTTCCTTCGAGGATATAAAAAAAACCTGGATCAGTTTTTTAACCAGAAATTTCAGACATTCTATGAGCGCGGTATTTTTCAGCTACCAGAGAGTGCAGAAAGCAGGCATGTACTAGAAGCAGATTCAATTAACCAACAGGAAGGTCATTGTGCTTCCTCAAGGCAATGTGTAGACCTGCTATGTTTTTGGCCACCCAACAAATATTTTTACAACTTAACTATGATATTTTGATCCATACCAGTGCTTTCTGATCTTGCGACTACTACCATTTATTTAGATCACTTGACTTCCAAACAGTTTAGATGGTAACAAATTTACTTCCTTCGAGGATATAAAAAAAACCTGGATCAGTTTTTTAGCCAGAAATTTCAGACATTCTATGAGCGCGGTATTTTTCAGCTACCAGAGAGTGGAGAAAGCAGGCATGTACTAGAAGCAGATTCAATTAACCAACAGAAAGGTCATTGTGCTTCCTCAAGGCAATGTGTAGACCTGCTATGTTTTTGGCCACCCAACAAATATTTTTACAACTTAACTAAGATATTTTGATCCATACCAGTGCTTTCTGATCTTGCGACTACTACCATTTATTTAGATCACTTGAATTCCAAACAGTTTAGATGGTAACAAATTTACTTCCTTCGAGGATATAAAAAAAACCTGGATCAGTTTTTTAACCAGAAATTTCAGACATTCTATGAGCGCGGTATTTTTCAGCTACCAGAGAGTGGAGAAAGCTCATCGAATAGAAAGGTATCTACTAGAAGCAGATTCAATTAACCAACAGAAAGGTCATTGTGCTTCCTCAAGGCAATGTGTAGACCTGCTATGTTTTTGGCCACCCAACAAATATTTTTACAACTTAACTAAGATATTTTGATCCATACCAGTGCTTTCTGATCTTGTGCCTACTACCATTTATTTAGATCACTTGAATTCCAAACAGTTTAGATGGTAAAAAATTTACTTCCTTCGAGGACATAAAAAAACCTGGATCAGTTTTTTAGCCAGAAATTTCAGACATTCTATGAGCGCGGTATTTTTCAGCTACCAGAGAGTGGAGAAAGCAGGCATGTACTAGAAGCAGATTCAATTAACCAACAGGAAGGTCATTGTGCTTCCTCAAGGCAATGTGTAGACCTGCTATGTTTTTGGCCACCCAACAAATATTTTTACAACTTAACTAAGATATTTTGATCCATACCAGTGCTTTCTGATCTTGCGACTACTACCATTTATTTAGATCACTTGAATTCCAAACAGTTTAGATGGTAACAAATTTACTTCCTTCGAGGATATAAAAAAAACCTGGATCAGTTTTTTAACCAGAAATTTCAGACATTCTATGAGCGCGGTATTTTTCAGCTACCAGAGAGTGGAGAAAGCTCATCGAATAGAAAGGCATGAATTTATTAATTATGTGAATTAATTATGATTAATTGTATTTTTAGTAAATGAAATGTTGTTTACATTTTTGTTAAGAAAATGGAACGAACTTTTGCACAAGCCTAATAATATAGATATATATGGTTAATTATTTATTAACTTTATAGTATTCTCTATACACACACTTTATATTTACCTATCTTTAAAAAACTGGAGATTTGTTCAGTTTTGTTGCTAAAACTTGTTTTTTTTTTTTTTTTTTTTTTTTGTATTTTGAATTTAAAGGTTTATATATATATATATATATATATATAATATGAATATTTAAATATTGAAATTTATTTTGTAAACAGAATTAGTGTAAGGAATTGAAATTTCGAGTATGCTTATTTCAATGTTTAAATACACTTAATAAGAATATGCTGAAAACCACTTTCAGATATAGTTAATGCTTTAAAAAAAATTATAACATGGAAAGAATACATTTTGTAAAAATATTTAGACTATATAAAACTAATAGTTTTTAACTAGTAACTCGTTAACTATAATAAATATAAAGGTGAAATAAGTGACAGGCTTAAATAATAGCTCATAATTTATGTACAGAAATTCATAGAATAGTTCGAAATTTCGCCAATAGATGGTGCTGCGAAGTCTCATTTTTTAAGAAAGCTTAACCAATGTGGATCAAACCTTACAACTAGATCGAAACTTAAAGGATCTTAAAACTGGATCGAAACTTTAAGGATCTTAAAACTGGATGGGAACTTCAAGAATCTTAAAACTGGAAAGAAGTTCAATCAGTTTTTAATCTTCAATATGTTTAGCTGCCAAAACCCTAAAGAAAAATTATTTCCATTTCGAAGTTAGTTTGATCCTTTTTACAGTTTTAGATTTGCAATATCATATATTGATAAAATTTTTAAATATATTTAAAATTACTGTATGCACAATTTATAACTGCCTTATAAGGGTGACACTTATTCATTCTGTATGTATTTATTAGTTAATGATTTATTGGATTTTGAATCTCGGCTGTCCCTGCATCTGCTTTTTATCTCATTTGGTTTGTTTTGCTTTTAATTAATATTATTTGCTAAATTACCGTTTTTAACACTTTCCAACATAGTTGAAACATAGTTCGTCTACATGGGTGCTCAAAGAATTCCGTTACATTATGTTCTATGTGGAAAATCGTTTGCAGTGTATTTTAATGATGTTATACTATTTTAAACATATTAAAATTGATATACGTCACTTAGGTGCACTACAAGATGCTTACTGTAGAATAAGATGTGCATTTATTTTTCGTATACAGGGATACCCAAAAAGAATTCTGTGATTGAGCGACAATTGTTGGAAGTGCAGTTTTAATAGTGGTATGCGTTTTTAAGTTTAACTAATTTTTTGCATATTACTTGGTGTTTATAAATTCTAGAGATCATTTACAGGGCTGCACAAAAGAATTATAGTATATTTCCGCATACTGGCGAAAATTGATTCCTTAAAGGAAATTTAATTAAAAACATGAAAACATTTAAAATAAATCATAATTTATTACTGAAATAGATGCAAAATAAAATAAAATGTTTTAAAACATTAAAACCAATCCACAGATATTAAAACGTTTCGTCAGAGTTACTTTCGGGCATCATCATCAAGGGACGAAATGAGAAAAAACTCGGGGAACGAAACGGAGTGTTTTCTCATTTCGTCCCCTGTCCCCTGTTGATGACCAGGCTCTGATCGAAAGTGCTCGGGAACTCAGACAAAACGTTTTAATATCGATGGATTGATTTCATGATTTTAATTAAGTATACTAAGGTGAATTTAACTTTCCAACATCAAATTATTTATATATATATATATATATATATATATATATATAAACATGGTATGTAATAAATTATTGTTTTAGTGTGCGATAACATATAACAAAAGATATAGAAAATAATAATTATAACATACATTATTACAATTATAACATATTAGGAAATTTAATATTTAATATTTGTTTGAACATTATATACACTTTATGTAGAAAATTACAAATATAACATACATAATTACAATTATAACATATTAGGAAATTTAATATTTGATTGAACATTATTTATACTTTGTATAGTTGTGATTGTGCGTTGCCGATCACCTCTGTTTAAGGTATTATTGATGTGCAGTTTTCATACATTTATAAATTAACTTATACAATAACAAATTAAATTATACAATGATAACATTGGTGATTATAACTCATATATATATATCTATTTGCAATATATATAAAAATAAATATATATAGTTTTTATTTTTGTCTATGAATAATTAAAATTAACAAGTATTTTAATTACTGCATTGCATTAATTTGATTGAAAAACAGTAGTAATACTATTAATTATCAACATTATAAATTTTGAGATATTTTGAATTGTTTATGAATTATTTAATTAGATATTTAAATTAATCTATAAATATAAAATATATTTACAATGTAGTATAAATTAAACATTAATTATTTAAAAACAAGTCTAATATATATTTAAGTAGTAGTAAAAATAAAACATTAATTATTTAATAAATGTCTATAATATCAGTGGATTAACACAGCTGGAAGCAAAAATAATTTGAATTAAAATAATATCTCTTTTACATAATATATTCTTGTTAAGAATATCTGAAATGCTGTGTAAGTTGAATTAATTCTGTGTAGATTTATTCATATAGTAGTATTATATTTTTTTTTGAATTTTAAGTAAAATTACAAGTTAGTATTGTTTTTTAAAGTTTATTTATATAAATAAATCTAATGAAGTGAGTATGTAACTAATAAAGTGGATATATAACTAAATATTAATTATGAACTATTATAATACCAATAGATGGCGACACTTTACCTTTCAGATAGTTGTTGATAATATTGTTAATATTATATTTAATTTAACTATAGAGGGAGCTATTGATTGTATATTAATTTTACTTTCAGGAATTAAAATTGGATGGAGTAATATATATTCACGGATATAAATTTGTTATAAGTGTATTAAAACCAGAATTATTTTGAGTGTTTTTGAATCATTTTGTGATTGGGTGTCATTTATGGGGTTGTGTTTTAAAAAAAGTGTGCTCTCAACTTGTCTTACAAATCATTTCTCTCAACTCGACTTAGTTAACATGTATGATGCATTGCCATGTGGATGTGAATATTATGTAGACGTTGTGACATTTTAAGGATTCTGTATAATTATTGTGAGTAAAATATTTTATCTACACTTTACGAGTTCATATTTCCAATTTTATTATTTCAAAACTGTTATCTCGTGGTAATTTAGTGAGGTGTTAATTGCAGTTTTTTGGATAATCGATGTGAGTGAAATATATTGTATTTTCTTAATGGTTTTTTATTTCCTATTTAAATGTTTCCAAATTTTGGTATTTCCAATTGTTGTCTGGTAATAATTCAGTGTACCTGGATGATTCTACTGATCTTAGCATTATGCCAGTGGAATTATGAAACACTGAATTATTATTTAAAACACATGTGGGTGCATCCAGGCTGATGAGTACATGTGCATGTGTTTTTCCATGTCCAATTCATATTTGATTCTCATGTGGTCCAATTTTCCATTGTGTATGGTTCATATTTAATTTGTTAATCCATTTGTGTTTACTTAGTTGCAACTCCAATTTATAATTTTTTTTTTTTCCCCTTTCTCTCTATTTCTTTTTTCAATATTCTTTTGGTATGAGTAAAATTTGGCTAATTACCATTGAAGCATCAGCTATGGTAATATTATGTTTGCACATGGTATTTATTAGCTATGTGGTATTCTGTATACACAGTATCATTGATTATCTCTTTGGAGATTTAAGTAGAATAGAACTTGATATGTTTTTTGAAATTCATAGATATTATAATTATATATATATATATATATATATATAATAAAAGGGAATTTTCAACTGTGTTTCCTAACTAAACTAAATGTTTGCATACAATGTAATATATATACAAATTTATAAATCATATACAGGGCTGCCTTTAAAAAAAAACAAAAAAACCGGATAATTTTTAGATTATATGTGCTGATTTCTGAAATTGGGTTTTCAAGTGCATTATGCGTTTTTAAAATTGTTTACTTCATCTTTCATTTTAATAAACGGTGAAATTTTTTTTCAGTATTTTGAATGTGTTGGAAAGTGTATGATAATATATGCTTGACGCATCAGTTCTCTTTCTTGGCTTTATATACAAATAATCGATTTTTTACGTTACACATATCATATTTGATATCCAAATACCGTATTCACTATATTAGTGCCCCTATACAAATTCATAAAATAAGTGTTTTGAATACTATACTTGCAACTTTTCTTATTATTCATTATTTAGCATAGGAAATAATCAATCAAAGAACACTCTCTTTAGAAATTAACACTGTATTGAATCCCCCACAAATAACCACCACTTAACTGTTCAAGTTCGTTCACGAGAGCCAGAAAGTGTCAGCTTCAAGGCGAAATAAATTATTTAAGAAATTTGACGAAACCAAGTTTTTGTTTCAGAAGTGAGTTATAAATGACTTGCCAGAGTGAGGTGGCTGGTCTTTTAGAAAATCGTTGATATCGAGTATCTGTTTACGAAGTTCTGTTTCTGCATTTTATGTCTTCTTAAGGAGAAATTTTATAGGAGTAAATCTCTGATTCTATGGATTGATTAATTTAAGAATTGATTGAATTTTGGAACTAGCCATTAATGCACTATTTTATTATTATTATTAGAAAAGGTTAGTATTTAAGAAAGTTAAATTTATTTCGATATTTTTAAATATGCGTAAAACCAGAGAAAAGTCATATGCTTAGGTATTTTTTAATACAATCATATTCAGTGGTGAAGAAATCATACGAGTTGTAATTTTTAAAACTGAGAGAAAATATGTCCAGGCCGGGATTCGATCCGAAGATCTTGGTTTTGAATCCCGGCCCGGGCACTTTTTTACTCAATTGGAAAAATTACAAAAATCGTACTAAAATCTTTTTTTTTTTCATTTTCAATTCGATTACTTATTCTAAAAGTAGTAATTTTATGCATATGCGAATTCTCGTAATTTTAACGTATAATAAGCATCTGAACTTTATAACTATAAATTATAACATTCGTACTTAAACATGGTGAAAATGTTTAGCATTTGTTACAGAACTCGACAGAAAAAAATATATCTGTCTATTTCTTTCATTTCTTACTCTTTTTAGTCAAAATATATGATTAAATATTTTATCATTACTTTCATATTTCCGAAATGTTTCGTAGTTTCACAGAAACTCACTGTATAAACAACTATCCAAGTTAAAGGATTTAACCGTAGAGCGGTTATATAAGAAGGGTTCTTTGTAGAATGCTTAAACAGAAACTTTTTTAATACTTGCACAAATTACTACCGCTTATATTACACTTTCACTTACATTTTTAGATATTTCTTCGATATAGCCAGTTTTTTTAGACTTTATGAATTACTCTCAAATATTGTATCAATATTACTTAAATACTTTTTGAAAGAGCTGTGTTAATAATTCCATTTATCTATCCAGTTTCTTACAATGTATATAAATATGAGCATTTGTATATACGCATGAGCATAAGTTTAACTAACTTTTACCTAAAATTCAATGTTATCAGAATTATCACTTTAGCTATTAACTCACAATTGATCCTTCGTGCAATTTAGCTTATCAATAAATTTTCTCAGTAAACATCCTACATGAAATTTGTATAATTTTAAGTGTGTTTCTTCTTGAAAGCGTCATCGTGAAACTTCTCTATTGAACATCACAGGAACATCATACAACAATTGGGGGGAGGGAGGATATTAAATGTAATAAAAAAAAGAAAACTGCCCAGTTAAACTGAGGGCATTGAGCTCACAGACTATTCACACTAATTGTATATTATGCTATTTTTTCAAAGAATAATGCCACTCGAAAAATAAAGAAATCGACAATATATTAAGGGGGGGATAAGCACCCGTTCCCACCCTTTATACTTAACCAATAAATCCCCAAAGTCTAATCAGGCAAGTGCCTTACCACAATGAATTTATACACAAAATTTGAAAAAAATCGGATAATTTTGCTTGAAAAACCCATTTATCTAAATTAAGGGAGGTGAGCCCCCCCCCCGTTCCCCCCTTTATACTTAACAAATGAAAACCCCAAACTAATCAGCCAAGCGACTTACCACAATGAATCTATATACAAAATTTGAAGAAAATCGGATAATTCTGCATGAAAAACCCAGTCATCTAAATTAAGGGGGATTATCCCCCCGTTTACCCCCTTTTATACTTACCCAATGAACACCCAAAACTAATTAGGGAAGTGCCTTATCACAATGAGCCTACATACAAAGTTTAAAGAAAATCGGATAATTCCGCATGAAAAACCCATTTATCTAAATTAAGGGGGGTAGCTTCCCGTTTCCCAACTTTATACTTATCCAATGAACCCCCAAAACTAATCAGGGAAATGCCTTATCACAATGAGCCTATCTACAAAATTTAAAGAAAATCGGATAATTCTGCATGAAAAACACATTTATCTAAATTAAGGGGGGGTGGGTAGCTCCCCGTTTCCCCCCTTTATACTTATCCAATGAACCCCCAAAACTAATCAGGGAAATGCCTTATCACAATGAGCCTATCTACAAAATTTGAAGAAAATCGGATAATTCTGCATGAAAAACCCATTTATCTAAATTAAGGGGGTTAGCCCCCCCCTTTCCCCCCTTTATACTTAACCACTGAACTCCCAAAACTAATCAGGGAAGCGCCTTATTAGAATGAACCTGTAAACAAAATTTGAAGCAAAACGGATAATTCTGTCACGAGTTATCGCGTTACGTACATACATACATACATACATATACATACGTACATACATACAGAACGGGCGGGCACATTAGCTCTCAGGCTTTGATAGCCTGTGAGCTAAAAAATGAACACATACTTGTTTGAATAACATCCAGAATTATGTGGAGAAGAAAGTAAATAAATATATAAAGAGAATTTAAAATAAAAAAGAATATGTAACAGATTGGAGGAAAAATGAAAAGAAAATTAAAAACCTGAAAGGGGGAACTCAAAACTGTTATGAAATGTATCCATAAATTATCAACTAAAGAAAAAAGTGAAACTTTGAAATAGATGAAATAATTTGAAAGAATTATGGAACCATGGCAGAATTATCAAGCCCAAATTACCATAGACTCCACACAAAAAAATGTATGATTTCATCTCTGTACGAACTATTAAGTTAATATTGTACAAAATCTGGGCAATCATACATTAAAAAAACTAGAATTAAGGTATTAGAAATGAAAAAAATATAAAAAAAAGTGAGGATAATAGCCCCATTATTAACCATTAAGAAATGTGGTTAACTTAAAAATTCATGATTCAACAAATCTTCACCTGTTGCCAATAAATAATTACTAATATCTGTAACTTCACCAGATGAATTAAAACAGACGTGAATGATTCTCAAATATTCAAACCATGACAAATTAATTACATGCAAGCGTTAAAACTAGAATTAAATAACATTAAGAAACAATGCTCTCACCTATTGGCTGCTCAAGAAAGAGTATTCAAGCAGGTAAATAATAAATTCAAATAAAAATATGGATGTGCCAACTGATGTCAGTGTAAGAAACAATATCATAAATTAGTTATTGCAAGTGGAATTTTAAAATTTAAAGAAAGTGGCTAATTAGAAATTTATAAATTAAGATACTTATGTAAATAATGAGTTAAAAGTTATGAGGATTGTGTAAGCATTAATTAAATTAGTATTATGTAAAAAAATAATAAAATAAATTAAAATAAATGAATTAAGACATTGTCAGTGCATAATAGTATTATTTCTATAAGCAAATAATAATAATAATAATAATAAAAGGGGGAGGGGTGAAGGAAATAGTTAAAAAGGACAAAAATAGTAATTAAAGAAAGATGATTAATGTAGTTAATTAGATATGACATTGTGCCACATAAATCAAAGAAGTTAAATAAAATTATGTAGATTAAATTAAAACTGCCTATTAGATGATATGAAATCATAACTATTATATAGAAAGGAAGTATACTGTAAGAATAATTATTATTTTGGAGTAGACAATTATTTAAAAATAATAATAATAATAATGTAGGTATAATAAAGTGTGATAATTTATGCAGTGATTTAAGTGACATTGTCCCAAACAAATAAAAAAAGTTAATTAAACGAAATACAATATAAAGTAAATGCTATGAAATGAATTTTGTTAAAAAATGAAGTGAACATAATCAGCAATAGAATAACATGTAATGAGAGGATGCAAAATAAACAAATAACCCACTCTCTCGCTTTTTATTTTGTAATTAACCATTGCATTTTACTAATCCATACGCGTCCACCCCTCCATACTCTAACATCTATCCTCCCATCCGTCCTATTTTATTTATTTTATTATTTTTTCATTTTATTATTTTTATTTAATATTTTATACTTTTGTAATTTTTATTGGGCAATGAGTTAATAATTTTACCTTTTCCATACAGCATCCCCCTCCTCCATACTCTAACATCTACCCATCCATCTGTCCTGTAGATTCGACCATGGAATATACAGGATACTAATAAATTTAGGAATATATGATTTTTTTTTTTTTTTTTGAAAACATGTTATAATGCATCATAAATAAGCTGTTTCACATTTTTATTTATAAGATGAGAAGCGCAAAGTCGTTTTATTCTAAAGATATGATTACGGTAAAAAAAAATATGAACACATGACTTAAAATTGGTAAATGTATTAACTTTGAATTTAAAGTCTTTACGTTTGTCATATATGTCTGTAATAGTATTGTCATCGTGCAATATAAGTTTTAGGTCTAAAAAGTGAATAGTATTATTCGATAATAAGTTTTCTGTTCATTCTAAATCAGTACGATAATTTTCTGGAAATTGAGAAACGTGTGACTGGACAATATTGATTAATATGATGTCATCAATGTGACGATATAAATGAATATTACTGTTGTAAAGTGTACGATCATAGTGATATAAATACAAGTCTGTAAGTAAACTTGATGTGCATCCACCATGTGGAATGCCGACTTTCTGTAAATAAATGGTATTATCTTGTAGAAGGTAGTTATTATATATAATGAAATTAGTGTATGAACGTACTCTGCATCCACATGTATAGGAAGACTCAATTGATTTTGAATTTTTTTAAATAATGCATTTATTATATTATGTAGATTTAATAAGTCAATGTTATTAAAAAGATCTTTGAAATCCTGTGTTGTTATATTTTTTACACATTTAAGATGTTTGAGAAAATTATCCAATTGATAGCTATTTTTTCTCAAAGTGTGTTAGCTATTGTAGTTGTATGTGTGTGTTAAGTATTTTTAGTAGTAATTTGTTAGCTATATATATATATATATATAATAAAACTTTTGTTAATAAAAGCGATCAAATCAGATAAATAATGACAATATAAGAACCGATAATTATAATACAATACAAAGAAATATATCCAAAAATGTGAGATTCTCAAAATGAAATAAATAGAAAAAATAAAAGGAAAAAAAGTTATATGAAGAAAAAAATCCAATGTGCACGTGGTGAAAAAATGACAAAAAGCAAATTGAAACTTATATCGTGGAACACTTTTTCAAGGGCAATATTTCACAAATATAAGTAAAACGTAATTGATTTCTGTTTGAGTCAATAAGCCTATGCCACATTTTATTCACTCAAATTTCCCGATCAATTACGATCCAACAATTTAAGAAAATTGAATAAAAATGAACAGATATTACTTATCTAAAGATAATAAGTGTAAAAACAATTAGTAGGGAACATTATGAATGTACATGGACAGATTTGTTGAAAAATGATAAAACAAATTGAAATATAAAGAATCAAAACGTACCCTTTCAATAACATTTCACAACATGTTAACAAAACGTAGTGAAGAACACATTTAACTACCATGTCAGTTGAAAGTTACAGTTTAAAAAATATATATCAACGATTTTAGCAAATAAAAAAATAAAAAAATAATTGTATTTAAAAACTAAAGATAATGATAATAATATGTATATATATATATACATGCACATACATATGCATGTATATGCGTATGTATGCGTACATATGTATTTGAGCATTAGTGTATGAACCTCTAAGCTTGTGGCAGTATTTTTGCATGTATGTTTGGTGATTCATAAAATAATAGCTATGAAAAGCATTGTCACGAGGATTTGTATTTAGCTATCTTACATATTTATTTATTTCATGCACTGAAAAAAGTTAACATTAATATCAATTTTTGTTTAAATACTCCTTTGAATTCAAAAATTCCGTGATGGAAGAAGACGGTAAAGGCGCTTAGAGAGTTTTAACTAACATTTATAATTATATTATTTAATCTTAGCAAAAATGTCCCTTTTGTTTCTAACTCTTGACTTCCTAGTGATCCTTACGTGCTATTTGCTTTATCAATAAATTTTCTTCTAAAGCTTCCTACATGATATTTATATAATTTCCTATTATTTATTTATTCCCTATGCGTGTATGGCTATATCTTTTCACCACCATAAAATATTACTTTTTTAATACTAATTTTACATATTCATCTCTTTTTTCTCTATCTATATATTTTTTAAAATTATATTTTTTATCTATTCAATTTTTAAGTAATTATCTACATTTATCTTTCCTTATATTTAATACTATTAATTATTGTTTATTACAATATTATTCCTTTTTAATCTTCATATCTATTTATAACTAGATTTACAATATTAATAATTTCATTTAAGCATATTGCTCTTCTTTTTAAAGCTAGATGGCAGTACCAACATTTTCTTTTATTATTTAAAGGTAGACGACAGCACCAGCTCCTCTCTCTTTTTATTATTATTATTATTTCCCTATGATTCAGCATTTCCTAGTCCAGAGAATTTGGACTTGTATAAAGGCCTTATTTTTGCATCTAATTTAATCTTACTACAGCCTTTTTTTTAATTTTAATTTTTTTTAATTGGTAAGTTGTGTTTGCTATTTTTTAGTGTTTTAGCTATTAGAGATAGATCATAATTTATTTTTTGGATTTTTTCATAATTTCTTTATTTTCATATTTCTTGGATTTTTCAAATATGTTATAAGAAGCTTAATATTGTCATTTTTACGCTTAATGCTGACAATATTTGACAAAATAACATATATTTACTATGCATACATATATATACTCTGAAATTATTCTTATGAAGCTTCTCTGACGAATCCATTAGATATTCACAGCAATTTCTTTTTATTGTGTTTAATTTTTGTAATATATTTTCGTTTAATTTTTATGCTATGCGTCCTTTTGATTTTCACACATGTGATTCATTTTAACTATATATATATATATATATATAATATCTTTGAATTTCAAAAAAACATATCAAGTTCTCGTAACATTCTAATTAAATCTCCTAAGAGATAATTAGTAATAAAGTGTAGACAGAATACCACATAGTTAATAAATTAACAAGTGCAATCATAATATTACCATAGCATTTGCTTCAATGGCAATTGGCCAAAAATACTGAAATATGAAGAATATTTAAAGAGAGAGGGAGAAAAAAAATTTATAAAATAAACCATAAAATGTTAATAATTTGAAGTTGATATCAAGTGAATACAGATGGATTTTGAAATGAAATATGAACTAAATATAATGGAAAATTGGATAACAAGAGATTTAAATTAGAATTGGATATGAAAAAACACGTGTAGATATAATCATCAGCCTGGATGTATCCACACGTGTTTTAAAAATAATACAGTATTTCATAAATATACTGGCATTTATGCTAAGATTATATATATATAGCATATGTATTTCAGCGTGATTGTGTGTTTAATTATCTTTTATAATTATAGTATTTAATCTTAGCAGAAATATCCCTTTCGTTATTAACTCTCAACACCCCTACTAATCCTTATGTACTATTTGTCTTATCAATATCCTACATGACATTTATGTAATTTTAGATTATTTCTTCTTTAAAGCGTCTTTCTTGGAACTTCTCTATTGATCCCAAGCTTTATTACAATAATACTTTTAATAAAACAAATGTCCTTCTATTTATTTATTCCCCTATATGTGTGTATATATATATGCATGCATGTACATATGTATTTCGGCGCGAGTGTATGTTTAACTAACTTTTATCATTATATTATTTAATCTTAGCAGAAGTATCCCTTTCGTTATTAACTCTTGACCCCCTACTGATCCTTACGAACTATTTGCCTTATCAATAAATTTTCTCAGAAAGCATCCTACAGGACATTAATATAATTTTAGAAGCTTCGGATCTCCAGTAATGCAATAGAATGGGATAAAGGATAAAGACGGTCTTAAAGCTTAATCCTTGCAATTTCTGTTCAGTCACCCTATGGTAATGGGAAACGGCTGGAGCCTTCGCCGTGCCCCACGTAGTCCCTTTATCATTCTGGACATTAAGTAAAAGGCTCAGGATCACGGAATTTCTGGTGCAGAATTACTGAATAATGGTGCCCGTCCGAAATCTGCCACGTGTGTGATAGTAGAGAAAGTTCTTGATGGAGTGGATGTGCCGTCGAACAATTTGGTGATAAATGAATCGGAGATGGAGCTGGATTTTAATCTACCAAGTTCATTTAGAGATGCCTAATTTTAAAGCTGTGACCCTATTCTAATGTATGAATTCGATTAGGTTTCTGTTATATGCATTGATAAGTATGTAAAGAGAAGCTGTTTTTGTAAATAAATTAATTTCTTTAATTAAATATATATATATATATATATATATATATATATATATATATATATATATATATATATTTAAGTCAGTTTTATAGACTGAAATTGCATTATTGTAAGATGGATTTATGGAAAAGTGATACAACGTGATACAAGAGGAAAACTGATATTTTCTGACACTAGATATTTAATTTTTAGTGTAAATGTCACCTTTGGAACCAGTTTTAAAATGTATAATGTTAGTATAAGGAAACAAAATGTCTTTAAATATAGTATTCCAGCTATAAATTTTATATGAAATTTTAAGTACTGTTCAATACAAGTTAAACAGATTATTCACACGAAAATAAAAGTTCAAAAAAAATTGTGACGTGAACATTAATTTTGTTGGAATAGAATTATTCATATATCAAATTAAACTAAATATTGCTGTAATATTTGTCTCACTGTTACAAAAACCGCGAGTCAATTTTTTTAAATTATTTATTTAAGAGTAAAATCCACGTCAACCGTGATCTCGGACTACAAACTTTTCGCTGTTTCTTGCACTGTTTTCTCTTTGAATATTCCGTAGTTGCTATTTGCAACATTATTGTTAAATGGTTAAAGACAGAGTAACACATCTCAAAAAATGCAAGCTGGGATATCATTTGAAAATGTTATTATTTTATTGAAGATAAGTTTCTTGTCCTGGGCACCAATGTCTATCTACGGATATTCTGAGGCAGATAGTCTTTATTAATAAGGTATTTCTAATAATATATTTATGTTCTAATAGGTTCAAATTCAGTAATGATGTTATTTATTCTACTGCATTAAAAATCGCCTATTCTTAGTGTATGATAGTACAGAAAGTTCTTGATGGGGGAGGGGGATGTGCCACTGAACAATTAAATGACAAATGAATGGGAGACGCAGTTGGATTTTAATCTATCAAATTCATTTAATGATGCTTAATTTTAGAGCTGATTCACTGTTCTATTGTATGAATTCTATAGGGTTTTTTATATATGCATTGATAAGTAGATAAATAGAAGAATTTTTATGAATTTCTTATATTATAAAATATGAATTAATTTGACAGTTAGACTGCAGTATCGTTAAATAAATAGATGATGAAGGAATCGGACACGAAGTTGGATTTTAATTTATTATATTTATTTACAGACAAATTCAAAAATGTTTGCAATGAAATGGCATTCTTGCCGAAATCCTTTTCAACGCAACACCAATATTTCAGAAATATTGTCTTTTACATTGGAAATTTGATAATGAAATGGTAAAACATCGGTGCAATACTGGCAAAATTTAAACACTCCAATGTTGAGATATATTCCGTGTAAATTTTGCCAATATTGGCCCATGTAGGTCCAATATAAACAATATTAGCAAAGCATTAGTTTTGATTCTCGTGTGTTATTCGGAATTTATTTCATTTCCAACATGCATTGAATACATGAAAATAAAAATATTTTAAGTGCATAATCTGCTATTTTTAAAACATATGAATTTAGCATAAGAGAAAATTCTTCATGTAACAGAATACGTAGGATCATTTATTAAATTATCCAATCCCAAATAAAATCAGATTCTAACTTTTAATTTAAGGAAAAAAAATATTTTTTAAAGATAAGATACAATATTTTATAGTATGAATTCGGTGGGATTTCGATTTTTCTCATAAAAAAATATTTAAATAAAAGATTTCTTTTTAAGATAAACTTGCTTTATTGGTCTATTTATTTTAAAAAGTCACTGTGGCATTATATATAAGGAAACGATTAGAAATAAAATATTATGTAGCTTTTTATCATACAATATTCACAACAGAAGCTTTTAAAAATAGGTTTTGATTGACTATGTATTGGTTTACATGGATATTACTATTTATCAGATTAAAGGAACCAGAAAAGTTTGAAATGACGAAAATTGACTGAAGTTTGATCGTGGATTAGGAATTTTATAATTAATTTAGACTTACTCTTTTTTTTTTTAAATTCATTAATTTATGTTTCATAGAAATAAAACGATATTTGTTAAATTGTGAAAAACAGTAACAAAAGTTTAATATCGTGCGTTAAAGCTAATCTCACAAAACTAGTTTTGCCACGATTTTGAAGGCCAAGTTCCATATTTTTAAGTCTACATTTCTTTTTTATACAGCTTATAATGTTATCTCTCAATTATACCTGAAAAACAAACAAAAATTTGTAAGTTGCTAGTTAGTTTCTAGTGGATAATATTTGGTGTATTTTATGGTAACAATGATTATGGTGTGGTATAGGAATATCCATTAGTTGTTAGTTCTTACTGTTGATATCTTATATATATCTTATATATATCAAATATTTTAATATATAAATTATTAAACTTTTACTAGATAATTAAAGTTATTTACATTATTTTTTCTAACATTATTATATCATGTTTAATTATAAGGTATGTGCTATTACCGGAATTTGATTATACAAAAGATTATATAGCAGTATACATTCTTCATTTGTTTTATGTTGATGTTGGGGTATGTTTTACTGTAATTTCTCTTTTTGTCTAAAAATTCCTTTTTAAATATGTTTTTGTATTTTAATAATACTCAACATTAATTGATTTTGCAACTATCATGTTCAGGAACTCAATATTTGTCTATTTTTATTAAATTCTCTTTAAATTTCATTTGGTAATTGATCGGACAATTTGGGTTAGCAAATTAAGCTCACAGCTATTAACTCAAACAGAAATCAATTACATTTTACTTATATAAGTGGAATATTGGCCTTGAAAAAGTGTTTCACTATATAAGCTTCATGTTGCTCTTGTAATAAATTTCACTTTCTGCATATTGGATTCTTTCTCTACATATCTTTAAGCATTTTTCCCCCTCATTTTAATTTCGAGAATCTTAAATTTTTGGATATATTTATGTATTACATTGTAATTATCGATTTATCTATTGTCGATTATTTATGTGGTTTAATAGTTATTAATTTCAAAAGTTTTATATATATATATATATATATATACACTGGTGTGCAAAAATTAAGGACGGAGCTGATAAATTAGCATAAAAGCCAAAAAAGGCAACAGAACTAAATGAAAGACCAATCAGGGGATAGACCTGAAACAAATGCAGCAGGACATGCCCATATATGGCATATGGCGTGAAAGGAGGATGTGCTAAGGGGATAAAAACACAGAGGCGGTGACCGTTCTGAAATTTGGTGAAATCTATTGCACTGTGTAAAGTGATTTCAGCGACGTTGTTTTTGCTATTATTGTGGGATATGGCCAAGAGGCAATCCAGACGATGTCATCTGGATGACCTTACACGAGGTCGAATCATTGGGAAGTTGGAAGAAGGTCGATGTGTGACAAGTGTGGCACAAGAGTTCGATATCGCTCATAGCATTGTTTCACGAGTCTGGAGTGCACTTCAAACGAAGGGAACAGCTGTCCGAGCATTCAGCAGTGGTCGCCCACGCACAACAACAACAGCGGAGGACCGTTATATTGTCTTACAGGCGAAAAGAAACAAGCGTCAGACAACTGGAGAAATCGCAAGGCAGATAGAGCAGACTACTGACCGTCGGATATCACGTTTTACCGTGGCTAGGAGGCTGCACAAGGGTGGCCTGTATGCACGACGACCAGTACGGTGTGTACCACTAACGCCTGCTCATCGGAGACGCAGGTTTCTGTGGTGTCAGGAACATAAGAATTGGACACAGCGGGAGTGAGGTCAAGTATTCTTTACGGATGGGAGTCGATTTAGTATGACGAGCGATTCTGGACATATACACATCTGGAGAGAGCAGGGAACACATAATCACCCCTCCAACATCATCGAAAGGGACCATTTCGAAGGTGCCGGAGTTCTTGTTTGGGGTGGTATCATGCTTGGTAGCCGTACGGACCTCCACGTCTTCCAAGGAGGTTCAGTCTCTGGTGCCTGCTACTGCGCCGAGATTGTCTTGCCTCAGGTGCGTCTTTTTAGAGGTGCTGTGGGTTCGGACTTTCTCTTCATGGACGACAACGCTCCCCCTCATCGTATAGCGGCTGTCGAAGAGCTCCTGGAGAGTGAAGATATTCAACGCATGGATTGGCCTGCAAAGTCCCCGGACCTTAATCCCATAGAACACGTGTGGGATCATGTCGGGAGACGCTTGGCATCACGTGATCAGGCGCCAACAACGATTCCGGAGCTGAAATTAGCGTTACAAGAGGAATGGGACTATATTCCTCAAGAGCTACTAGACAACCTTGTCCTGAGCATGGACAGAAGTTGCAAATCCTGCATCGCAGTCAGGGGTGACCATATCCCCTATTAGAGACTGAATTTTTCCTGCCAGGTGCTTGTAAGATGAACGTATCTGTCTTCTCTGCATTTGTGCTCCAAGTGATCTTTTCAATAAAATGCTTTCATATCTTTTTGATTCTTTGTTTAGATGGTTTTTATCACTTGTCCCATATTTTCACATCTTGAAGATCTTATGGAATGATTTTGGTCGATGTGGAAATCTTCTGTGCGACGTTACATTCGAAAAACCCTCTCGTCCTTAATTTTTGCACACCAATGTATATATATATATATATATATATATATAATAAAAAAATTCATAATCCATAAAAAATGATCCAATGTTTTGTTATAAGTTGAAAAAAAATTTCGTTTTTTTATTACATTATTATTTGCTTTCTTATAATTTACATTTCTGTATGTATGTGGCAAACAAATCTTGTTACTCATTTTAAATCCACTTTCTGTTAACGTAGAGCTTTGAAATTTAGAATATATATGTATTCCTGAGGACAATACATGATTTGGACATTGATTTTTTAAAAATTTGATCCCTAAATGGGGGAATAATAACGTCTGCATTTTCCCTATAGAAATAACGTTACGATTGTTTAATATTAATTGAAAAAAAAAGCTCATTGTTGCAACATTCATCCATTTTAACCACATTGTTTTCCGCATCATTATGATGTCAGCATTGAGTGACGCACACATTTGTGCTTTATAATATAAGTTGACTTTTTTGTAAATTTTAATGAAAGCATAGTGTTTTTTTTTTTTAATTACTCACACTGTTAAAAAATTGCAGCAAACTGTCCAGTCATTTAACCGTTTTTATAGAAAACGGTTACATAACCGTAATTTAATTTTACTCTGACAATAATATGGTCAGAATAGAGTTAAATTATGTAAATGTTATTTTAAAATTTTATTATTAAAAAAATTATGTTACCGTTTTCTATAAAAATGGTCAAATGACTGGACAGTTTGCTGCAAATTTTAACAGTGTATGATTTCTTTTTTTTTTTTTTTCAGATTTTTTTTTTCAGGTGTAGTTTGTACAGAATTTTATTTATTTTATTAAAAAAAAAAAGAAAATTAAATAAACATGCAAATCCGTTAACTTGTTCATAAGCTATCGTGGTAAAACCGCTAAAAAACAGTGTTCCGAGAAAATTGAGTTTAAATTTTTGCCTTCGCGTGTGTCACTGGTGTGAGAGACTTAACACTTACAGTTCATTACGGCCGTAAATTTAGGAATTTTTCCATCGGACTAAGACATTCTTAAAGATTCAAACATTACAAATAATAATAATAATAATAATAATAATGATAATAATAATAATAAATATATTTTTTCGTCATTTCAAACAGTTTTGATCCCCTTAAAACTATTTGAGTAACTAAGGTTACTTTCGATAGCGAGTAGTTATTTTATATTCTAATAATAAAACTAAATTGTGTATCTTAAAAAGTATAATAAATATAAAAAGTAATTTGCGATCATTTATTATTATTATTATTATTATTATTATTATTATTATTATTATTATTATTTCAATTTCTGTTGTTTATCCTACAGTAAAACTTATTTTCTTCACCATGATATACCCATTACGCACTATTCATACAGATCATATTTTATATCCAATATCATAAAATATCGCAGTTTTATCTCAAGAGGAAAACTTTTACATGTAAGGTAGGCTCGATGAAAAAAAAAGACTTGGCAAACTGAAAACAAAAAGTTTGTTAGCCAATTATAAAATAAGAATTTAAATTTTACTTTGAATTAATTAACCCAAACACTTTTGGTATCTGCCACGAAATTGATTTTTTTTTTTTTAATTTATTTATTTGACAGAATTTGTGTTATTTCTCAATATTCCAAAGAGAACTTCAGAAACCAGATAGATTTACTTAAAATTTTACGTATTCTAACAGAATCTGTTATTTATTTTATTATTATTATTGTTGTTATTATCAAGGTAAGGCAATTATATGAAAAATCATATTCATCTGGAAAATAACTGTGATGAATAGTTCATAATTAATAATGATTAATGTAATGAATAATAAGTAGCAAATTGGGATTTCTTCGTGAGTTTTTATATTAAATATTAATAATATGATATTCTTGAAATAAAAATAGATCTTATAGCACTTAATTGGGGTTTATCGAATATCTTTTAGTTTCATTTCACATGAAAATACGAACATGTACGTGTAATTCAAAAATTAAACACACTTAAAGATTCAAAATTGAAAATTGTGAATAAAATTCCTGTTTGCATGTTTTATATTTTTCGCGCTATATATATTCGAAATTTATGGATATAAATGTGTCAATATTTTCTTCTTAATGAATACTATGTTATGCATATAATAGACTATCCTTATGATTATAATACACCATCAGTTTTACTTAAGATAACTTTAATTCGGCAGAAAACGAAATCGAAATAAAAAGTTTAATTAACATATATTTTTAATTTATCTTTCTCTTCTGTCTCTTTTCGTTGGGATAGGTTTAGAACATTTTCATTCGTAATATTAGTTTAATACACAAAGCTATAGTTCGCGTATATAACAACAATAACAGACACATACACTCACAAAAGAAAAGAATGAGGCTTTATAAAGTTATTCTGAAGGGAATTACATGGCCTACAACGAAGCATCATTGAACGCCTACAGTGAAGAGTCTACGGACACTGTGGAATTCATGAGTTGAATTGATTAAAAAATTCCTTATTCTCTTTATAAAGACTGGAAAACAGCATTTTAAAGCAAACAATAAATAAAACCTTCAACCAAGCTCTATGCTTGAGGATAAGCAACAAAATCCCATAAACTTAAGTTAAATTTCTGCAAATTTAAAAAGTACTAGAACCCTCTCACCCTCAAATGAATCTTGCGTCTTTCTCTACTTCATAACCAACTTCAAAAGATCACACAATTGCATTTTAATACCTATAATCTTTTCAACCTTTTTCGCCTCTTTCACTTTTAAACAGACCTCCAATCCCTTCAAATTCCTTCCTATTGTCACTTTATTAATATATTACCCCTCGCTGAGGTGAATTCGGTGTCCGGATCCCAAAATTTTGACGAGCTTCTCATCTTTTGATGAACGCCTGCAGAGATAAAGTAGATTCCGGCACTGGAGACGGTAGCCACTTTACTTGCCATTACCATAAGGTATCCGTTTAGGAAGCGTCGGGATTACGCTTTAATGCCTCCTTTATCTTACGCCCCTCCCCCTCCCCCCTTCTCTTTCTCTTAAAGCGATTCTCTTGATTTAATGTCCCTTAGATTATATTTGTCCAATGGCTAAAGATATGGCATAATTTATCGGTCGTATAAACGTGACAGATTTGGATATTTTCACATGAGTTATTTAAATAGAGGGCATTTAAATAGTTGCTTTCTATTAAGTGTAATAAAATGAAATACTTGATTTAGCGCCTTACTTTGATTTATTTAGGTGTGCCTCACTTAAGACTTTGTTTTCTTTGCTTATGTGATTAATACTGTGAACTTTAGTTATTAATTGTATCTGTATTTATCACTTCATATTTTTTTTAGCTTTAATTACCTTACTTAATAAATGTTTCTTAAAATACCAAAGCATTTAATGTCTTGCATTGAAATATCGTTGTATAAACTTTATTTTGCAAACATGGAGATTGTCATAATTTCAATATTGTGTTTAATTGTTGATTTTTGTACGTTTATATATATATATATATATATAACTAAAACGAAATCACAAGTGAAAAAATCAAAGGAAGAGATAATACAAAAATTAAGCACAATAAATTGAAGAAGCAAATATGAGAAACTATGAAAGTTTTATGTATTCTTGAGACGAGTTTCATAAAAATAATAGTAAATATACGTTATTTAGTCGAATTTTGTCAGCATTAAGCCTAAAAATGACAATATTAAGATCCTTATAATTAATCGAAAAAACAATGATTGAAAAAAAATTAAGGTAACCAAAGAATAATTGAAAATTCAAGAATAGGAGATAATAAACTTAAAGATATATTGAATAACTCAAGTAAAAAAGGATTGCCAAAGATGCAATTAGATTCATAGACTCTATGACCCATGGACAAGCAAGTTATCATGTGCCGTGTTGGAGAAAGAGTAAAAAATGATATGGCTAAAAGGACATGTGCTGCCATCTAGAATGGTATGAATAACTAACATTACCTAAATGTAAGCTAAAAGAAAAATCACTTGGTTAAAAATCGACAAATGAAATTACATTATAAAAAAAAATCTATGAACTATATATATATATATATATATATATATATATATATATATATATATATATATATATATATATATATATATATATATATATATATATATAATAAACTCCAATGAAAAAACACATGCAGAACTAAGAACTAATATCACAAAAGCCAACTAAAATCTGTAACCCTCACAAATGCAAAATAAGAAAACAAAACAAACTACTTAAACACAGAACTAGAACTCACAACTAACTACTTTAACACAAAACTATAGAACACAACAAATTTTAGCAATAATGAAAAAAACAAAAAACAACAGAGAAAGAATAAAACGACCTGTGTTAGGTGGCATGGCTTGATACATGCACGCTGGGATAACTAGTTTTACGCATGCAAGGTCCCATACCTGGTAAGTACAGACTGAAAATGAATGAAACATGCATAACGAAATCAAGCAAACTATAGCCACACTACAGCATCGCGCTCTCAACATTCATCACGGCAAACAACCCATTACACCGACACTTTCATAATTAACACTTCGACAAAACATCTTATATATATTTATATATACATAGCGTATATTCTGGCATATAACGCACCCCATCATATTACATCCCCCTCCCCACAAAAATACGAAACTATGATTTTTCTTTAATTGTAGTTATATTCGACGTATTACACGTATACCTTTCTTTCCAAACTCTTCATGAGACATGTAGCATGAAAATACAACAAACAACATTAAAACAGATTAGAACTAGTGCGCACATAAAAAAAAAAAAAAAAAAAACTGGTCAATTGCGAAATGAGAATGTACTACACATACAATGTTAATCAATGCAAAAAAAAAATAGTTATTATAAGCATAGTTTCTATATTTTTCATTTTTCATTTTAATACCCGGCGTATAACGCGAACCTGTAAATTTTGATCAGTTTTTTTGTTTTAAAAGTGTGCGTTATACGTTATATATGTCATTCACAATTTAACACTTTGCTATTGCACAGGAATTTTAATGAAATGTTTTAATCGTATTAATGCATATAAATTATACAGGTTACCTCAATTTTTTCTGTACAAACATTTAGATCATTGTGTCCAGTGGCTAAAGGTATGGCGCATAATTCATTGGTCTTTTAAAGGTGACAGATTTTGAATTATTTTCACGTCAGTTATTTAAATTGCTTCCTTTTTATTAAGTATAATAATCCTAAATGTTTGCTTTAGTCCTTACCTGGATTTATTTAATAGTGCCTCATTAAATTATAAGTTTGTTTTCTTCATTTATATGGCTAATGCAGAGAATTTTTATTATTTATCGTATCTCTCTTTATCATTTTATAAGTATGAGTCTTCAATTACTTTGCTTAAAACATATTTTACTTCTTTAATTTGGAATATAAGGTCGATGAGTTTTACCGTTATTTGATTTTTTCAAAAATTATAAAAAGAAAAAAATACGTAAAGAAATTAAAAATCATAATTAAAGATGTAATATTGACACGAAATTATTTAAAATGTTAATTATCAAGTTTTTATTAAATTTTAGATTTTTGAAAATTATGTAACCACAATACTCAATTATGAATAACCGAAAACACTGTATAAGAAATTAAATTATGACACAAAAGAGAAAATTGTATAAAGATACTAGAATGAACAATTGAATAGTTTAGGCATTTCTTGGGCTTCCTAGTTGACGCCAACTTCACGCCCTGTCTAGGAGTAGCTGTATTTCTTAAACTTAGAGAGTCAAGAGAGAGAAGATGCCTAACTGCAATTCAAACTACACAAGAGTGAGTATAATTAAAATTAAACATACAAAAACGGTTAGGATAAGATTAAAAATGAAAAAAAAAATATATATATACAACCATAAATGAAACATTAACATAACACCAACTTAAACTAATGAAAAAATGATTAAGTATGTAATAATTAGTTGACAATGAAAGTATTCCCCAACACACTGAATATGGATACCAAAAACTTATTTAAAGAAGAAGAAATTAAATTAAAAATTGAATAAATGAAATTGAATGAATGAAATGAAATTGAGTGAATGAAATGAAATTGAATGAATGAAATGAAATTGAGTGAATGAAATGAAATTGAATGAATGAAATGAAATTTGTGGAATTTAGATTGAATTTTCAAGTCCCAAATGCCTAAATACCACAAATAAAATGAGTGGTTTCATCATCATATTAGCCATAACATTGCTAAAGAATATGATTGTGGGACTACCAACTCATAAACATTGAATCAAACCTGTGAAAAAAATAAAAAATAAATACAATATTAAATAGGAAAGAAACCATACCTATAATATACAGATAAAACATGAAATAGAGTCATACAGTCCATAATCCATTTGGATTAAAAAAATATATATAGTAGTTGCAATTAAAAACGAGTGAAAAAAGTAATTCTATAAAAAGTTCAATTGTTCAAAACAGTCGAAATCAAGGAGGTAAAGGCCAGTAGGCCACATTTCAATGATATCCATACATTTTTTTTTAGTTGTTATTAGTAACAATATGGTTATAAAAGTAAAAAATAAAGTATAATAAATTTATATATTTATTTATATGTTTTATAAAACAGTATAAAATTTAGGTTTTTAATGCAATTTTTTCCTGTTCCATTTCTATTTTAGATTTACTTTACAACTTTTGTGATTATAATCACATAATAAATAATTATTTTCTAAATGAGCCCCCATTTATTCAAAAACGATTATATACTTAATTTTTGCATTAATAAAACTATTACCATCTGAAGCACATAAAAGATGGCTTCAAATGCAATTTCTTTCTCCCTCTTATAGAAAATTCAGTGCTAAAGGAAGAATTTAAAATTGAATGGGGGGGGGGGGGGAGATGGGTTTTCTGATTACTATTCTGTTCTAATTAAAAAATAGTGAACAAAGTAAAACTATAAAATGTTCAATTGTTCAAAACAGTCGAATTCAAGGAGATAAAGGCCAGTAGACCATATTTCAATGATATCCATACATTTTTTTAGTTGTTATTAGTAACAATATGGTTATAAAAGTGAAAAATAAAGTATAATAATTTTATATTTATGTATATGTTTTATAAAACATATTATAAAATTTAGGTTTTTCATGCAATTTTTTCCTGTTTTTCCCTATTTTAGATTCACTTTACAACTTTTGCGATTATAATCACATAATAAATAATTATTTTCTAAATGAGCCCCCATTTATTCAAAAACATTTATATACTTAATTTTTGCATTAATAAAACTGTTACCATATGAAGCACATAAAAGATGGCTTCAAATGCAATTTCTTTCTCCCTCTTATAGAACATTCAGTGCTAAAGAAGGAATTTAAAATTGAAGGGGTGGGGGAGGGGGATTTTCTAATTACTATTTCGTTCTACTGCGCACTTAATGCTTACATTTTATTTCTTGGTTATCTTTATAACTTGTGAGAAAATTACTATGGTTACGTTAAAATTATAAGCAGTAGTTATTAATTATTACTACATGAATACTAAAATATATCTACTCTCAAGACGTTTTAATATTATGAATTACATTCAATGGCTAAATTATAGGATTATACTTTTGAAAAATATATAATGTTAAGGTCAATATAACAGAAAATGACGAATATTTATTAACAAATATAGACTATATTTACAATTAAAAGCACCTTTTAAATAATTAAAAATAATCTTTAAAAAAAAAAAAATAATAGCTGATATTTACTACGATGCTGCTTATTTTTTTTCTAATTTTATAAAACGTCATATTTTAGTTATTATATTATATATTACTTGCATATCAGAACATATATCAGAAACATCAGATTTATCTTTCCTTTAAAAGATAGAAATGCATATTTATTTTTCTGTGAAAAGTGAAAATGCATGGGGTATTACCTAATAATGCATTTGATCGAGACATTATGCACCATAACGAAGCTATTAACATTAAAATACAATTTGAATGTGAGAGTAAAATAATATTTGAAAAAATTCAATATATTCATGCACGATGCTGCTTATTTTCCATCTAAAATATAAGTGTCAATATGCCAGACACATCACATTTGCCTTAACTTAATTTTGCATTTAAAAAAATGGGAATGCATAATCACTTATTTCCCTTTCAAAAGTGAATATGCAAATGATAATAACTAATAATGCATTTATTTGGTCAAGAAATCAAATACCAGAATGGAGCTATCAACATTAAAATACAAACTGAGCTAGGGAATGAAATAATATCTGATATTTGATATAAATGCGATTGCGTTGAAATTATCTTTTGTATATTATTTATACTTGAGATATTTATTTTATTCATCTTATTAATGTATGTATTCGGGTGGAAAATATTCCTTTCATTACATCGTTTAATGTATGTACATAAGCAATTAAGGATTAATACAGAGTTACTTACAAACTTCTCTCGCAGATTAGCTTTTCGCAAATCCCATAAAATATGCAAATAGTCCTGAAGTATTAACACAGCATTATTTTGGAGTAAAAACTTTATTATCGTATCAGGATTTCTATCTCATTTCATTTTGTGAATTTTGAAAGGGCTTAGTTTAGATATTTCCTTTGCTTCATAAAAAAATATGAAAATTCCTAAACATTTATGCTGTTCTTTGGAATGTTGTCGAGCAAGCTATATTCTGAAAGCATGCAGATCATCGTTTAATTCCTACCGTATCTTTAATTTATGCATTTTAAATAACTTCCATTTATATGCGTATGTGCTATAAGCAAAAATTTATTTTTTATTGCCTATCATTTGAAAGCAGAACAAAATTATCTATTTTGTGAGTTTATCTAAAGCTATTTTATTTTGTAAAATATATTGGCAACAACTGGATCAAAAACTGAATTACAGTATATTGTAACGGTATGATAAATTCGCAAGCAAAATTTAATGCTTTAAATATATCCTTTGGGCTAAAAATAATTACAAATTTATTTCGTTAATACAATGGATGAATTGATATATTCATGATATTCAATCAATTATACAGGGAGATTATAATTAAAGTCCTACTTTCAGAATGCTGTAAAAACGGAACCACTGGTCAGAATGAATTCAAATTTGAACTGAATATACTGGAAGAAGGGAGAAACGGTATGGCACAAGAAAGAAAAAGTTCCAATGTGTATCAATAGATGGCGCTGTAAGCGGCATAACGAAAGTGGATTCGGCTACAAGTGACATTTTTAATCGAAATACGACGGCTTTGGCATGAGTTTCACAGTAAACCAACCGTACTGTTCAATGTGCATGAGTGTTTCGGTTGTTTGACGGAAAAATGACTCCCAAGTCAGTCAACAGTTATGGTACTGTTAGTGGAATACCCATTCACCATGGCAAGATCGTTACCACATTGGATGGAAAAAATCGGTTTTTAACCCGGCAGTACTCGCACGTTGGTCATTTCCCCGCCAAAATTCGCTGTCTTCCTTTATCTCATTTCCCCTTAAAGCTACAATAATGAAATGCAGTGTAGCTGACCTTGACCGTTGGTTCTTTTGTGTACTAAAGTTGCAAGGCATTCCAGCGTTTTCTCAGAAATTTATTGCATTCTAAAGTTGAAATCGGTCTAAAAGACCGTGGCGCGAGCACTGCGGTTGAAGTAATTTTTCCCCTCCCAGTTCTTCTTTCCCGTTTCCGCGAATTTCTCGGCAGGAAAGTTTCTGGGAAGGGTTCGATTCCAGTTTGCTCTTTCATTCTTCTTTTCATCTTTCTTTGAATAAACTGTTATTTATTATTATTTACTTCATATATACGATTATTATTTACTTCATACATAAGAAGCTTCAAACAAGAGGTGTGACTCAAGAGGCCTGCCTCTATCCTGAAATAAGTAATAAATGGATCTTCATAAATTTTCATTTCAAAAAGGGCGTTTAAGCATAAAATCGCTAATAATGCCCCCCCCCCCCCCCCGCACCACATACACACACACAAAAAAACTGCTGCCTTTATATTAATAATTTCAGAGTAAGGAGTTTTATCTTCTTTTTTATTATTTTTATATAGATATATTGTAAGAAAAAATAATAAAATAGGATATTGATATCAGTTAGTCGATGAAGATGTTTTTTTCTTGGGGCCCATTTTGTGAAAAATAAAAATTAATTTTGTGAAATTTATTATATTTTTGTGACAAATAACATTTTGTAATAAAAGATGAAATCCAGTTACTGAAATTTTAACCAATAATTTATTAATAAGTTATTTAAGTCCTTCTGCTATAGTTTTCCTTTCTGGTGATCTAGTTCAGTTTGCAAATTACATATTTACAAACGTAACAAAATAAAATAAATTATTGAAGAGTATGTTTTTATAGAATGGAATTTTATGAAGGTGCTTGTGTTAATAAAAGAAATTTTGTGAAGGTCAGGGGCTCTTTTATTAAGAGGATTTCTACAAAGGGACCTATTTTATTAAGATCAATTTTGCAAAGGAGTCTGTTGTCTTAATTGTATGAAGGGTTTTGTGTTAATAACAGTGTTTTATTTAGAGGAATTTTGTGAAGGAGTTTATCATATTACATGGAATTTTATGAAGGGGTCTGTTTTATCAGGAGGAATTTTGTGAAGGGTCCTGCTTTAGTAAAAGAAATTTTGCAAAGGGACATTTTTTGACAGGAATTTTGTGAAAGGCCCTGCTTTTGTAAGAAGAATTTTGCGAAGGAACCTTTTTTAACAGGAATTTTGTGAAGCGTCTTGTTTTATTACTTTTATGAAGGATCCTTTGTTAATTAAACAAATTTTGTAAAGAGGCCTGTTTTATTAAGAGGAATTTTGTGAAGTATTTTGTAAAGGAATCTGTCTTATTAGATGGAATTTTATAAAAGGCCTGCTTTATTAAGAGGAATTTTGTGAAGGGGTAGGGTTAATAAGAGACTTTTTTAAGATGGATTTTTGTGAAGGTTTTTTATTTTATTTTATAAAGAGTCATGTGTTAATTGAATAAATTTTGTGAAGATGCCTGTTTTATTAAGACGAATTTTGTAAAGAATATCTGTCTTATTACATGGAATTTTATGAAATTTTATTAAGATGAATTTTGTGAAGGATCCTTTTTTATTAAGAGGAATTTCGTGAAGGGCTTTGTTTTATTACATGGATTTTTGTGAATAAAAAATAAATAGGTCCCAAATTTAAACCTGGATCTACCCCTGGTTATAAATAACATGTCCTGAAATACACGATTGAATTATTATTTAAATTCCATAAATGAATAATGTAATCTGTCTCTTTTCAAGTTCAATTGGCTCCTGTACACTGTCAAAAACCATCTTACTGCGGTCCTGACTTTAAAAATAATTTATCCCTAACACGATTTCAAATTCATAATTGAAAATTTATTCTAATTAGTAATTGATTGTGTCTTTATAACATCAATCAAATTATTTAATAATTTTTATTCTTTTTGTATATAAGGGGTCGATACAGGAGAAATTTGGGGCCTATTAAAGATCCCTTCACAAAAATCCATTTAATAAAACAGGCTCCTTCACTAAATTCTTTTTATAGAATCCGGGCCTTCACAAAATTCCTCTTGATAACATAGAGGCCTTCACAAAATTTCTCTTTATAAAATAGATCCTTCAGAAAGTTCTTGATAAAATATAACCCGTCACAAAATTCCTCTTGATAAAATAAGAACCTTCACAAAATTCCCCTCCATAAAAACATACTCTCCATTAATTATTTTTATTTTGTTAGGTTTTAAAATGTGTCATTAACAATAAAACAAGTTCACCAGAAACGAGAACTTTAGCAGAAGGAACGAAATTATTAAATGCTTGGTTTGAATTTGAGTAGCTGGATTTTTTCTTTCATAACAAAATGGTTTTTTTCACAAAATATATAATAAATTTCGCAAAAATATGATACATTTCACAAAATAACTTTTATTTTTCACAAAATGGGTCCCAAGGAAAAAAACCTGCGTCGACTCCTGTATATTTTGTAAATAAATATATATATTAAAATATTTATTTAAATTTGAACTGAATATATTCTTAAATAAAATTCTTAAATTATAGTTCTTAAATATATTCTTAAACATATCTGAATATATTCTTAAATAATAGTTTCTGTAAAATGTATCTTTTCAAATTCAATCAGTATTTTCCCCCTATGTTCTCCGTTTTCGATCATATGGTAACGCCGGCAGATTTCCCCTCTGTTTTCGGGCTACTGGTGACGGCGGCAAATGGACCGAACGCGACTACTAGTGTTTAAAAAAGAGGCGCGACTACTCTCGGGTTAATTGTCCTTGGGCCAAAAGCCGCATAAAAACCACATAAGGATTCGGTTTGTAATTGCGCATGAGTGTATTTTAATTTGCATAGTATGCCGCTTACAGCACCATCTATTGATACACTTTAGAACTTTTTTTCCTAATGCCATACATTTTCCCCTTTCTTCCGGTATATTCAGCTCAAATTTTAAGTCATTCTGACCAGCGATTCCTTTTTTACAGCATTTTGAAAGTGGGACTTTAATTATAATCACCCTGTACATTTACGAATATCCTTCCTATGATATTCGTGAATCTGGCATAGTATATTAAATCAAAATGGTTCCTAACTTCTTTTTCCCTATGTAGGGAAACGTATGGCCTAATTTATACATTCAGCACCTATGTTTAGAAGCGTAACAAAATTATCCCTTTTCTGTATTTATTTTCAACCTATTTTTTGTCAGAAATGGACCGGAACAAAAATTCTTCATTCATATCAACAAAATTCTTATTAGACCACATTTACACAGAAAATATCATGAACAAATGAATTTTGGTTGGACCAACGACATTTTTGTTCAATCATTGTTGATATAACAAAAAATTCAGAGCAACAAAATTTTTTTGTTTAAATATGGTCTAATAGAAATTTTATTGAATCAACAATTACTTTTTTCTGCGTTTTTCTGTTTATGTGAGAATAACTTTCTTACAGTTTGCATTACGTATTCAACTGAATATTTTCACAATACATGTTATTTATTAGATAAAAGATACGTATTTCTTTCATATTATGGCACGTTTTCAAAATTTATATAAATTTTACTTTAATTTACATTGTTGTACACATGTTGTACACATGCTTCCTTAAATAATTTATTTTAATAGTATTCAAATTTATGTGAAATAAATGCAACTTAAAACCTTTAAAATATAGTTTGAAAGGTAATAAGGAGTAAAATAAGTAGCACTAGAATTTTGAGACTTAGAAATGTTTAAATTGAATGTCGTAAAATATCGAACTTTAAAAAGTTTTCTTAATTGTAATGATGATGATCATATGAATCTATTACTTGCCATGAGTGAAATTACCTTTATTAAATACGGGATTGAGAAATGTGATCAATGGTAAACTAATTTTTTTTACAGATAATTCAAACTAGATCGTAATATATTAGAATTGCTATTTAAATTTTTATTTTCTTTTTAAATTCTTTTTAAAAAGGTCTAAAATGTCAAATTTGAAGGATGATAACAATTAAGTACGCTTAAAATACATTAAAAAGTTAAATGGTTTTTATAATCATTTTCATTTTATGTAAACAATGATAAATGAATTTTTTCCTCTCGGGATCTTCTCTGGATAGCCATCAGAGCTACATTTGAACTGCAGGATTTGTTTATATACATTATTTTTATGACAAATGTCACATTACATTTAAAAATTCTCTTCTTGTCAGTTTATAGCAACAAAATGCAAGAAATCGCATCCATGAGACATCTAAGCTCACAATGTCTTTCGTAACCTAAATGTCAAAGTAATCTTCCAGTGATTATAATTGCCTTTACAGGGAAAAGACGAGGATAATTTATCACTTAATTATGCAAGTTTAAATCCCAATACTACAACGTACTCATTGTTTATGCTTAATTTGACTTTAAATAAACACAATACTCTGTGCCTGTTTTGCATTTCTATTTGCAAAGACTTTAAGCTTACTTAAGAAATCAACTTTAATCTACTTAAAAAATAAACATGTATAATTATATATTGTTAAATACAATGAAATTTTCTCTATTGTTCAATAAAATAGCTCTAAATGAAAGAATGGTGTTTTTAAGTGTGCTTTACAGTTTTAATTATATTTTCTTATGTTTTGCATATATATATATTGCTATAATTACATAGCAAATCGTACATCTGAGCTTGAATTATAAATAAACTTATTAAGTTAAAAATTTCGTTGTCCTTTATAGTTTTATTACAATAACATATACAATGCATATAAAATTAAAATTCATTAGGTAAAAGAGTTTGGAAAATATCGTGTTTAATAAATTCCAGTTTTTCTTTATTTATTTTCTCTCTTAAATTTTTTCTACCATTCTTTGCATTGCACAAAATTAAAAATCACATTATTACAAGAACGTTGTTATAAAGACAATAAATTGGAAAGTAGAGATTTCTTATATGTAAAATTGTTTGATTACACATCGTAATCCATATTCATACATCATAAAATAAATAACTCGATTATTTAAGCTCCATATGGTAAAATATTTCTAATATTTATTTTCTGTCGCTAAAGGGGAACCTAATGATCCTACCAAGGATCGTTTATACTTTGATTTTGTGAGCAATTTTAGTTTTGTAAAATATAGATTTTTTTTTTTCAGTTATCGTTTACAGCCAGGATTTATTTAAGGACTAACACTGAAATCAGAAAACAAGAAGAGCCGCCTATCTAATTTTGGTTCAGGCATTTTTTGGAAATTTTATATACAAATTTCACCACAAGTAATTTATATCTTAGTAACAATCAAACAACAGACGCTTGTAAATGGTTAGTTATTCAGTTATTTTTTGAATTGCCTTGAGAAAGAAGTATAAAGGTTACATATGGGGTTTTTAGTAGGAAACATACTATAGTTGGCTTCATATACATGTTTTAATTTCATACTCTGAGAACTTTTTCATGAAAGTTAGAACATAAAAACAGAAATAGACAGACATACTTAAAAATAGACACGCAAGCTAAAAGAATTAACTCACAAACAAGGATTGTTCTCTCACAGTGCTGTCTACATCCATTATATTCTATAATTTTTACATATTTTATTGTTATAGGGCTGCTATAAAAGATTCATTCATATGAATTACAAAAGTATTACACATACAAATATGAGGGATATATGAAAATAACCGCAAACTCACCAAGTTTGTATTGTGTGTAACAGGTGGCAGCACGAGTTGGTGAGGATGACCTCGCTTTGTTCGATTGTTCCCCCAGGTCACTTGATTTAATGTCTTGTGACTTCTTCCTTTGAAGGCACATTAGGGACCTTGTTTATGTAACCCACTACCAAAAACACTAGAAAAGCTCAAGGAAGGGATCAATGATGCAGTGATGACCATTCACAGGATGACGCTACAAAATGTGTGGAACGTATTCAACTACACCCTGAAAGTGTGTCGTGTGACCCAGGGGGCGCACATAGAACTTTTGTAGAATGTGCAGAAAACTTTGTGAGTTTGCGGTTATTTTCATACATCACTCATAATTGTACGTGTAATACTTTTGAATATATAGCCTTTTGAAAATGAATGAATCTTTTATAGAAGCACTATAACAATTAAATATTCGTTAACTTGGATGAAATGAAATATTATTAAAAGCACTTCGAAAAATATCTTTAATACAGCGGATTCTGGTTAGTTGTGACGCATCGGTACAACGCGTTTTTTTTTTCCCCATAAAACGGCTGATTTGATTAACAGAAGTAAAACTGATGATATTTTTCGATTTTGTTCTTGACATTTTATCTCATTTAAACTGTAAACCAAGTAACTGGAATCTACTGTACATGGTAATATATTTGAGTTTTTGTGCGATCGTGTGAACCGACCGTAGACACTACATAGATAATTTTCACCAGAATACATGCTGTGGTTGATCTTAGTAATTTATTTCATTTTCTTGGTTATCTGAAGTGCACGAAGGGGGAGACAGTTTGACCATCTAAAAAAAATAGCCCATGAATACTTTTCAAGTGTCATCTTACAATTTTCGTCGAATTTAAAAACGCTAATATACACTAATCTATCAGTTTCACACCTTCCTTGATGCATGTTAAATGCACAAATGCAAATAAAAAAAAAAATCCCACCCAATCCCCGTAAGGAGAAAAAAAAACACCTCTTGTGAGAAGATAGATTTGATTAACACATAAACATCTTTTTAAAAGACTAAGAAATCTGTCTGTCTCGACTAGAATTAGAAAAAAAAAATCTAGTTGCCTCCCAAAGAAGGATTTTTTACCCCCACTCCATTTTTCTACCACTTCTGTCATCATTTTATCTCTTAAACCGCGTCTTTTTTTTTATTTCATTTTTACTCCTTTTATATATATTTTTTCTCTCTCTCTGCCATGACAAGGTTGATTCCCCAGTACTTGTGAGGGCATTTTTTCCCTTATATCACTTAAGTGTGTATTGAAGATGATGGCTCTCCAGTTTTCTCCATACCCCAAAGGAGGCTGAGTAAAAAATGACAAGTGTGGGTAGATAACGAGTTAGAGGATGTCGGATTGTTGAAGAAATTTTTTAAAAATCTACTCCTTAGTTTTTCTTCCTTTTCTCAATGAAAATGTATTTAGTTGCGATCCGCGCTATTTTTGGTGCTTTTCAAAAGTGTCGAAAACGATGTGCTAGCTCTAGTTGCCAAGGCAGGTGGCTGAGTTTCGTTTTCAAATTGGAAAAAATCTTTAAGCTAATGATTAATTTCTGTGTTGCAAAAAAATTGATATAAGTTTACCGACAGTATACACGTGTAGATGTGCTAATATCAGCAAAATTTTTAAATTTTAAAAAATTGAGAATTTCTCAAAGTATAATTTTGGAAATTTTTGATTTCTTCTTTAATTATATTTACTTTTTGGAGATTTAAGATTAACCCCTTCGCGACGAGCATTCTTTACAGAATTTTTAATATTTTACCACTGGTTTTTCAAAACAGAAATTTGCGCCTAATTGAATCGCAGAAATGCTATCATTACATAAGGCAAAGTTTACAATAAAAATTAACTGGTGGGAATAATGAAGGATTCTGAGCATCTTATGCGTCACGTATACGTGTCGATCGTCTCCAAGGAGTTAAAACGTTGAAAACAATATGACTATCTCCCCGCCAGAACATATATTTACATATACATACAGCATACAACTGCAACAACATATACATACAGCATACCTATAACATACAGCTATTTAAATTTGCCTAGTTGCCAAGGCAGGTGGCTGAGTTTAAAACGTTGAAAACAATATGAATATCTCCACGTCAGAACATATATTTACATATATATACAGCATACAGATGCAACAACATATACATACAGCAAAATATACATACAGCATATATACAATATACAGCTATTTAAATTTGCCTAGTTGTCAAGGTATGTGGCTGAGTTTCGTTTTCAAATTGGAAAAAAATCTTTAAGCTAATGATTAATTTCTGTGTTGCAATAAATAAATAAATAAATAAATGATATAAGTTTACTGACAGTATACACGTGTGGATGTGCTAATATCAGCAAAAATTTTAAAAATTGAGAATTTCTCATAGCATAATTTTGGAAATATTTGATTTCTTCTTTAATTATATTTACTTTTTGGAGATTTAATATTAAAACGTTGAAAACAATATGAATATCTCTCCGTCAAAACAAATACACAAAAAAAAAAAAAAAAAAAAGTACAAAAAAATGTTTTTTAATCTTTGAAAATATAGTCTCACCAATAACGAAAATATTTAATAACCTCTTCCGAGTTACCCATGATTTCTAAAAGCTTTCTTTAGCATTAGAAACCTCAGAAACTAATATATTTTCGAGATTTAAAGAATCATTTATAAAAACAAAGTTTTTAGGATAAACATTTTAGCGTAATTTTAACTTCAGAGCGGTAAAGAAAATTATATGCATTACGAAAGCAGCCTCCTAAATACAGTGAGAGGGTGTGGGTGTGCTAATACTAGAAATATTACTAAGCATATTTTAAAAATTTAAATATTGACATTTTATCAAGACATAAATTTAGAAATTTTCAATTTCTTCTTTCTTTGAATAATATATAATTTTTGGAGATTTACAAAATGTTTAAAATAATGTATAACTAATAAATTTTGTCGTCTAAAGGGTGGAAAATGCCACTCAAATTTAATTTTGAATAACGAAAAGAATGATATGAATTCGTATAGCAATATGCTAAATCTGACGATATTATGCGAATATCATATTCTTAGAAATAAAATTACAGATATTAAAAAAACAACATAATTTTAGAAATTTTAAACTTTTTCAACACGAATTACATTTCATTTTGGGCCATTTACAAATTGTTTTAAAGGACATGCATATCCCGCTGCAATAGCAAATAGCTGCTCAACTTGTCAGTTTTGTTTTTGAAAAGGAAAACAATCTTTAAATTCAGTTTTAAATTCTGTGCAACAAAGAAACTGATAAAAATTCAGTATACAATGTATTAACGAATTAATTTCATAATTGATGTTTCATAGGTAGAAATTTAAAAATGCGTTAGAAATGAATAATTATGTTTGATATAAATAATATTAAGGTAGTAAATAAATAAATAAATAAAACAATTATTGAGCGTGAAAAATAATTACGATAAGAAATATGAATAAAAATATTACATTTAAATAGATATAATATGATAAATATATGGATAATAGAAATTAATAATATCATTTTTTAATGGCTGTATGGTAACTCAAACTCATACGGTGATATTGTTTTGAAGCATAAATAAAAATTTCTTAGGAGAATGAGTTGGAAATACTTATGCACATATAACTTTTAAAAAAAATCAGGTTGGAATTTATAATTTTTAAAGAATTAATCTCATAATTGATGTTCCATAGCTAAGGAATTTATAAATGCGTTAGAAATAAATAATATTAAGATAGCAAATAAATATACAAATAATGAGAGGGCAAAAATAATTACGACAAGGAACATGAATAAAAATATTACATTTAAATAGAAATAAGTGAATATATGAATAATAGAAATTAAGAATGTCATTTTTAATGGCTGTATAGTAACTTCAACTCATATAGTGATGTTGTTTTGAAGCATTAATAAAAATTACTTAGGGGAATACACTGAAAGTATTTAATCACATATAATTTGTATAAAAGAAATTGCAGGTTGTAATTTATAATTTTTTAAGAATTAATATCCCAATTGATGTTTCATTTGTAAGAAATTTATAAATGCTTTAGAAATAAATATTTATGTTTGAAATAAATAATATTAAGATAGCAAATAATAAAATAAATGAATAAAACAAACAATGAGCGTGAAAAAATATTTACTTCAAGAAATGGGAATAAATATATTAACATTATTTAAAATTAATCTCTCAAAATTTTAATTCTATGTAAAACATTTCGTTATTCACCGAATGGCTTGAAATATGGAATGTGAAGCTAAAATTTACAATGGAATAGGAACATCGTGTGAATTTTGAACATTTCTATTCAGATGCCAAGCTTAATTTATCCAAACGCCTTTATCCAAAATGCTTTTCAATTCTTATGAAATCACTCTTCAAGCATTCATACATATAAAGTTACACAAACAATTACATACATACAATATATGCACACACAGAGACACTTATACACACATTTCGTATTTATATGATACAGACATGTACGATAGCAAAACAAGATAAAAAAAAAAACTTATTCAGAATGATAAAGTTAAATAAATGCTTAAATCTTACTGAAAGCTTCGAAACAGTAAATGAATTTCAAAATCCAACAAAAAACAGAGGAAAAAATTACACTTTAACCATAGGCAAATGTACACAAATTTTAATAATAAAATAATTTAAAATGAATGATTATATATGAAATTATTTGCTGTGGATTTTCAAGATAGACAACATTTTAATTTTATGGTAATATGAGCTCTTTATGTTTTGTTCTTATGTTGATTTTAATTTCATCAATGAACATAAAACCGGGCAACTAATAATATTCTTATTCCCTGTAAAACCTGTTTCATTGCAGCTATCTACAAGTGTTGCTGAAAAAGTTGTTTTCTGAAACTCTTCATAATAAGAAGTTAGCAGTCAACATGGTGAAATCTAAAATGTGGAAAACTGAGAAAGAAAGAAAGAAAAAACCCGTCAACCTTATTTAACATTTAACAGTGTACCTCCATACATTTACAAAAGTGTAACATTAATGTTACAAAGGCAGTTTTTCTTAACGGAAATGGAACTTAACAGCCTTTTTTTTAACATAACGGAAGGCAAAGAAACCGTGTGTAAAGTTCATTATGTTCATCCTTTTGTAACAAGGATGTGTATTAATGTTACTCTAGCTGAGAAAGTGAAAAGTTTCTCACGTGCTTACAGAAATTAGAGTGCAAGCATCTTTTAACTATTATTTTAAGTTGCATGTTTAATGAGAGATTTCCGCGTGAAAGCATGCAGCTTTTCGTATTATTTAACAATAAATGACATTCAAATATTTTAGGTTTCTTAGAATATATTTAATGAAATAAATAACAATAAAAAAAAATTCTTATTTCTATATCTTTTTCTTTAAATAATAATAAAAAAATTAATTAAAAAATTAAAATTTATGAAATTAATCCGGGTTTTAAAATATTAAATTTAAGTCAGTTAGGGTTTACAGTTTCATCTAAATATACATACAGATAAATACAATAAAACAAAATTTACGAAGTATTTCTGTTATATTCATGCATAATAAATACAATGCTTGAAAAAGGTTAATAACAAAATAGTTTTTCATACAGAATCATACATTTTTTCTTTATTACATGCCAGAAAACAAGGTTTACAGTTTCATCTAAATATACATACAGATAAATACAATAAAACTAAATTTACGTTGTATTTCTGTTATATACATGCATAATAAATACAAAGCTTGAAAAAGGTTAATCACAAAATAATTTTCATACAAAATCAGACATTTTTTCTTTATTACATGCCAGAAAACAGAGTAAAAGTCTTTTTATTTTTACCGTAAATGGAAATAAACCGTTTTTCATTAATCAAATGTTTGTGTTTAAATGAATTTCATTTAAACGCTATTTTACGCTATGTGATATTAAACCTTTTTTTTTTTTTTTCAAAATAATTATTTTAAATTTTAATCCTGCTGAATTTTTAGCGATTACTCAAATTTTAAGGTCATATCCTCTTTAACCAAAAAACAGTTTCTTAATATTTAAAAAAGTAACCTCTTTTTTCACTTGTAATTAAAAAAAATACGGTAAACTAATAAATGTTTAATGCATCATGACTTTTATATAATTAGTAAATATTTCAAAATATTTCAACTGCAGTTAAATATATATGTGTATATTTATTCAAAATACATCACATTAACTCTAAAGAAAATTAATACGTTTATTCTATAAAATAAATTGAGGCATACATGCATCAATTTGTTATTAATTGTGAAAACTTTGAGTGTGAAATAAATATAAATAATGATTCAGATAAAAGGCATAGCCTTATAAAGAATGTTTTGTAAATTTCTGCATACCGCTTAACATTTATATGATGTAAATAAGCAGGTTGTATTATTCGATCTAAAACAATAATACCACCACCATACGAAAAAAAAAAAGAAAAATAAATAAATAAATAGGGAGATTTTTGTAAGATTAAAAAAAGAGGGCGAATGATATTAATAAGAACGTTCAGAAATTGTCTTTATTTCGCTTGATCTCATTATAATATAAATAAATGATTAGTATTATTCAACCAAGACCAAGACTAATAAAAAAATTCTTAAGACTGTGCCCCCCCCTCCACCACAAATCCCTTTTTAAATGATTTTTTAACACTTTCCAACGTAGTTGAAAAGTGTTTATGAATTCTGTTTGTCTGTTCCTCTCTCCATGCTCTAACTCACGTAAATGTACTCAGAATGACATGTAATTTATATATGTTAATGAGGTTCGCTATGGAAAGTTTCCTATTGAAAATAAAGTGTGTATCATTTATAGTTCATTTACAGGGACACACAAAAATTCTGTAATATTACGGTCTACGGGGAAAAATCGTTTGCGGTGCATTTTATTTAAATTCCTTATTTCAATATCTCATTTCATTGTACGAAAGAATAAAATTCATAATCTTTGTCTGATGCATGATTTTTCGTCTTGTTCTTCTTTCCGCAGAATTTTTGTGTTCTGTTATTATTAAGGTGATCTAGGACACAATTTTTTTTGATACACATTTTTTATATTTTTTTACCCTTGAAATATATATTTATATATCTATTACTTTTCAAGCGTAAATTAAAAAAATAATAATTTTAAGAATTAAAATTATTAATTTTAGCCATATATAAAATTTGATATATCTTTTGAAAGACTAACGCTTTTTTCATACTTTCTTCATTTTTTGAGTTACAGTGAAGATTAAAAATTTATTGTGTTCAATATTTACAGAAATATTTATTTAAATTTTTGTAATATTTTTTAATTTTAAAGAAGTCATTTTTTACAAGTACTTTTTAACTATGAAAACCATTTTTTTAATTTATTTTCTCAATTTAAAATATCCTGAATACAATTTAATTAATTTATAACTGAAAGTAATTGTACAAAGTCTCGTAACTTTATACTTCATAAGAACTTAGATATATCAATTTATGACGAACCTTGAAAAAATACATTCTGAGATAAATGGAATTAAAGATTTAAGTACATACTTAGGCAACTACGACAATACCAAAAAAAAAAAAAAGTGTTATATTATTTTATCGAATTATTGTAATTACATGCGAATTGCGTCATTTTACATTGTGAAAAAAGTGTTAAAACAGAATGTGTTTAAACAGAAATAGAAAAAGTGTGACACTTTCGAGATTTTCATGTTCAGATTTCGCACATATAACTTTAAAATATATGTGTAAAATATGAAATTTAGATTTTAATAAGTCGTACTAAGCATGCGTAATGTCTTTATATTTTGTTATCAATATCGTAATTTCTAATTTTTTATTTACAGACACGCTTAGAAATGGACATGAAGCCGGAAGGTTCCCGGAGTTCAACTCTACCTGTAGATGGTACGCATCCGCGACCTCCGGCAGAAACAGCCAATTGCGCGGCTTGTCAGAAGCCCATCAGGGAACGCTACCTTCTGAAGGCGCTGGATCAGTTCTGGCATGAAGACTGCTTAAAATGCGCATGTTGTGATTGTAGATTAGGAGAAGTTGGTTCTACCCTCTTCACCAAGGCAAACCTCATTCTATGTAAGCGGGACTACCTCAGGTAATGATAAAATGCATTTTTTAAATTTTGTTATGTCTATTTTTGCCTTACTATGTCTATTTTTGACTTATTATGCACTATTTTTGTCTAAGCGCGCAAAGATCGGACATCGGGTCCTTGAATTTCTGTAGGGAAGGGTATCCCCATAGCAGGAGCCGTAGCGATAGAAAAGAAAATTAATTTTATAACACCAGTATTTCGGAAAAATAATTTTTATAGTACTTTTCTATTTAATTTAGTTTAATGCGTGAGGAAGACCACTCGGCTGAGGGCGAACCCAGCCGTTGAGCGTTGAATGTCTTACCTGGCTAGCTCCCCGGCACGCAGGGATTAAACGGTGGCAGTACAAACTTCGCCAAATGGCTGGTCCTGCCGGGCAAAGCCCCACGCGACAGGCGTCAGGAACTAAGGACAAAAAAAAAATTACAATACAGGGTCTGTCGTTGGAACCAACATTCCTACGCGACAGACAGCGACAGACAGGATGATGAAGAAGGTGCGCTTACACCAGTTGTACAGTCCGCTTAAAGAATGGATGAGCAGTTCAGTGGTATGACTGCACCACTTGTACAGTTCATAGCTGACGGCCCTTGAAGAAGAGCACATGTTAAAGATATTTGCCACGGAGGTTATTGCTTGGAAACACTGGTGGTATGGGAGGGGGGTGGGGATTTCTATAAGCTGTGGCCCCTGGCTTAGTTAATAATAATAATAATAAAGAGTTTATTAGGTCATGGTATTCTGTATATTTTAAAAATGAATGGATTTAATAATTATTAAAATTGTTAAATACTTAATAATCCTTTGAACTGCTTACAAATGTTGGTGTGTTGCGAATATTTAGCTTTTAATTAAATTAACTTAAAGTACTATCCTGTCGAAAAGGAAATGAGAGAGGAAGGCCTCGAAATTCATAAGGTATCTTAGCCACAAAGTAGGTCGGGGACTGCATATACAGGATAGTACAAAAAAACAAAAAAAACAAAATTTAACCGCAGCACGGTGTGGTTTTCACAAAAAATCGTAAAAAACGTAGTTTTTTTTTTTTTTTTTTTTTTTTTCCCAATAACGAAAATTTTACAGACAGAATTTGTAACCAACAAGTAGTATTTCACTTGTATCAGAAATTTGCACAATGTTCTAGTACAGTTTGCAATATAACTAAGAATACAATTGATGTGATTAAAACTTACTAGAAGTATTTAATCACGAAAAATTGCACATAAAAGAAGCATGTTTTTCATTAATGAAAACATGTTTCAATTTATGATTCATGCATTTTGTTAATCAAATATATATTATAGATTTGAATAGATTTCAAATTAAGTTTCTTCCAATTTGAAATTATATAAATTTGGTGTTAGTAAACATAATTTAAAGAATTTTAGTCGGTTAAAGAGTGCACTCGTTATTTTACCATTTGGCATGAAATCTCATGACGAGGTACATTCGTCATTTTACCGCAAGGCGTTAATGAGAATGTGCAAAAAAGGAGAATGACACTATGCAGAACATCAAAGAAGATTTCTGCTGTAATTCCTATCATGTGATAATTTAAATAGCGACAGGCAGTAGTTTTCAGTCCACTAATGAATTAACTTTTGATCATGTTATATACCTCTGGCATAACATGTTATGTACACCTCTCATAACATATTATATACCTCTGGCATAACATGTTATATACCTCTGGCTATATTTAATATAGAAACACGCATCAAAAGAACACTGAAAAAAAAATGTTAGTGCATTATAAACTAATAAAACATACATCTACGATCTACATTAAAGTTATGTACATATAAATCGAATTGATGACATTTTAATGTGCGTATATGTTTTAAAAAATAAATATTGTTGCATAAACTTTTTGCAAAAATAATTATTCTTATTTTTAATTATATTTTTTTCCTCACTAAAAGTTACTTGTTTAAAAGAAGCGATTTCAACTTACAGGCTATTTCGAGACTAACCAATATATAATTGTATACTGGAAATCAAATGAATATTTCCTTTAGTTAACATGCTGCACATTCATTGATAACTTTTTCGAAAAATAATGTACTTTTGATATCCAATGTCCGTACATGTTATTCAAAATCTGTTATTGTAGATATGACAAGAGCAAACGTAGTTTAGTAGTATGACTGATAAAAGGCTCAAGACCATGACAATAAAGAGTGAAAGGGGAAGTTTTTATTCTTTCATACCAAATGTGATAAGTTGAAGGATTTGTACATCCCTTTAATATACTTGACACTTTCTTCGGCATGCTCTGCTATCCTGTCAAGATTTATAAATTATTCATAAGAATTATAAAATAAATTGTCCTTCCTTGTAATACCACATGTCAATTAAGCTAGAGTGTTATTTTTCGGTGTCTTATACCTCGAAAATCAGAAATTAGCATTGATTTTTATCCATATATTTATAAATAGAAATTTAACATCGAATTTTGGATATAGAATCTGTCTCTCTCTCTCTCTCTCTCTCACTCTTTTTTTTTTTTTTTTTTTTTTTTTTTTTTTTTTTTTTTACAAAAAGTTTTCACATTTTTAATACTGCAGACTAAATAATGAAAAAATCTTATATAATTTAAATTTATATTTTAACACTTTTTTACACGAGGGCGTTTTTCGGGACTAACGGAACTTAAAAGTACGGGTAAATTTAAATTGATTTCATTTTGTTTTAACAATTATTTTTATGTTAACTGCATCTAGTAATGATAGTATATGTCTAGACACTACTTTATTATCACTTCAGTTATGTTTCAGCATTTAGTAATAAAACAAAATTACAACGTTTGCTCTAACTTAATAAAACTCTTTGCAGCATTGGTGATTATTTTACTTTAAACCTACGTTTCATTCTTTAAATTTAAAATAAATGCTTCGTTTCCTTACCAATAAGTTATGATAATATATATATATATATATATATATATATATATATATATACATATATATATATATATATATATATATATGTATATATATTATAAAACACTGGGAAGTTGTTGAGTCTATTTAATATTGTTGTAATTTAACATTTTCCAACCATCTTCAAAAAATCTTCCTTAGTTTATTGTCATATTAATAGAAAGCAAAATAACTATATTTGTTAAATTTCATTAAATGACATATTTGTTAAATTTCGGCAAACCTTAGCGTTTGTTATTTGGATAGCTTATTTTGATTTTTTAAACCTAAAAATAATCCCCTCCCCAAAATAAATAAATAAATAAATAAATCGGTCCTGAAAGGATCGAAATTATGTGGTTCAATAGATTGCTTAATATACATAAATTGCAATGATAAACCGGCTTCTCAGCACTGTTTATTGCGATTGATAACTTATTAATGCACCTTGTTCATTTAGAAATTTACATTTTAAAATAATAGGTATTACTATATTTATTTATACATTTAAATACAGGATCTCCATAATTAAAATGACCCTATTTTAAAGTGGTCTACAGACGAAGCTATTGTTCAGAAAGTTGTGAAATTTTGTGGAGGACATAATGAAGACATGAGAATTCGTTTGAGAGAAAAAAAAAATCAACATTTCGCCGTCAGAGGGCGTTTTTAATAATTTACACATTTAGCATACATTTACGATAGTTTACAAATTTTATTCTAACAAAACATGCTCAACAAAACTTTTTTTAAAATCAGAAATTTCGAATAACTTTACAAAAGAACGTGTTATCAACCGCCACTTTCGTAATCTGTGGCATCTCGATCCCCAGACCTCACTCTAAGTGACTTTAAGCTTTGGGGGCATGTGAAACATCTTGTAAGTCCTGATAATCTAAGAATTTTACCTGATCAAAGATGGCATTTCACCACATGTACTTAGCATTTCCCAGAACACACTGCGGTCAACTGTGGAACAAGCTAGTTTCAATTTCAGACAAGTAGTCAAATATCAATCTAGTTTATTAATTTTAATCGATTAAATAAAAATGTATTTAATTGATTGCACAAATTATCTGAAGTATTTTTTAAGATTAAAAAAAATGCTTTGGATGTTATAATTTTCATTAATTCATAATTTGGCAGTTAAAGGGTTAATTAAGAAAATATTCAGAAAAAAATGAAGACATTTTGAGAAATTTGATACATAAGGACAATTTAGAGAGCATTCAGTCATCTAAGTAACAGTATATATCTAATCTAGAAAAGTATAATATAACGTCGAACTAAAATATACAATAACCTCTTCTCAGTTCCTCACTATTCCAAAAAGCGTTCTCTATCTTTAGAAATTCCAGAAACTAGTATATTTTCAAGTTTTAACGAAGCATTAAAAAAATAATAATAATAATAATGTTTCTTTTGCTACCACTGATTTTCAGAAACGTTTCCAAATAGATTTATAGTATATTAATCAGTTTTCTGAATCCGGAATATAGGTATTTTCGGATGCTATCAGTTCTCAAGTAAAGATTAACCCATTCGCTGCCAACCACAAGTATACTCGTGGTTTTTAAATCTAAAATTACAAATTCGTACCGGAAATTTCGTAAGAAAATTTTTTATTGTACGTAATCACGAAATGTCTGAAATTAAATAAAGTAAATATTGCTGTTGGTATTTTCTGGTATGAATTCGAACTTTCTAAATAAAATAAAATTCCGGTAATTTTAACCCGGCAGTGAACGTGTTAAAGCTGTGCGATTAAATTTAGACGTGCAACAATGATAAAACAATATTAATTTTAATACTGTTAATTTATCATTTTTGTCTATAAAACATGTTTGTTGAACATGAAAATGTTTAATTGAGAATTAATGGAATTCAGGGGTGATATTCCGGGATGAGAAAACTAATTAATACACTTTAAAAACTACTCGAAAACGTTTCCTAAAATTAGTGTCAGGAAAACAAAACCTTGTTTTTTTTTGTGCTTCTTTAAATATCGAAAATATATAGGTTTCTAAGGTTTCTAAAGATAAAGAAGATATTTCGAAATCGTGAGTAACTCGGAAGAGATTATTTTAAATTTTCGTTCGTGATTTTATTATATTTTCATATAGATTAAGAAACATATGTATTTTTTTACAGTGAACGTACCGCGCCGAACATAATTATGATACAGTACATAAAATATCTTGACTTAAAATTCTAGCAATATATATATATATATTTAATTCGAAAATTATTGAAAAAATGTTTCATTACCAAATAGACAAGACTCCCTATCGACTACAAGACAAAAAAATATTTTATCAGCAAGCTCTTGAAAAATATCTGGTACTACGAATTTTAAAATTACAAAAACTATTAACTATTTTAACCTGTGTACACCATAAACTTCGATTCAGAACCCGCACGCTCCATACTAGTGCTATTTGGTATTCCGTAACTTTAACTGCATATCGCTTTGTTGGCAATATAGTGATAATGGAATATAACACAACACATGATTTCTTAAACAAAATTTAATGAGGAATCAATAAAACGGTATAAATATTTATTTTTATCAAAGATTTCATTTTCTTAATGAAAAATGCAAATTAATAAGAGTATGTTTTGGGAAAACACCGACGATTTGGAATTTTGGCCTATGAGAATTCGCACTGGAGTGGAGTTGACATGTTTAAAATATATATATATATATATATAAACAGATTCTTGTTTCCCATCGCAAATGGTTAGTGTTTCGTCTTTTCCCTTGTTTTGTTTGATTACTAGTTGAAACTGTACATTATAGTGTGAATTTGATTATCGTTTAAATATATATAAGTTTTTCAAACGTTTATCCTCTTCATGGCAGCTAACGAATGTGCTAATGAAGATGAAATATTGGTGCTTTTTACATACCGATTAAATGCTCAAATGTCAGCTCTTCAGATTCCTTCATAAACAATGTTATTTGTCTAACTCATTGACTCATTGCTACAATAATTTTTTTTTTTATATCTGATTTAATGATTCTTAAATTTAAAGGTTCTTAATCGCATAACCCTTTTTTTTTCAAAAGCATTTTATAAAATCTTAGTTAATTTATGACTAAATAAGAAGAATGTTTTAAAACCAAATCTGAATACATGTTATATTAGAGTATACAACATTACATTTATATCTCACGGCAATGACTTGCAGTTTAAGAAATCGTCAAAGAAGTGAAGAGTGAACTATCGTTTAATGCTTTCCTTCTAATCCTAGTCAAGGGGAATCTTCTTTATAAAATCTTGCGTAACATGTTATTGTCTTAAATTTGTTTTCAAAATTTGCACATTTTCGATAATGGAAAATCCTGGTAAAATCGTAAAATATTTTTAAAGAAAGCGGGATAATATTTCGCATGTACATTTATAGGGTGCCCTTTCTTATCGATAACCAATAGGTAATTACTTAACCGTTAGTTTTCGACACGTAATGGCAATTACAAAAAAGTTTCGAATGTTGTTATTCATGATATAAAAAAAATTACTTCAAAAAAATATATTTTTTAAATTTTAAGTTGAGAAATTTGAATTTATGTACAATCCCTCGGTCCTTTAAGTTATACTTAGAAAAACTTTATTCGTGTTTTCATAAGTAAAACTGTACGAAAAACTTTTACCGAGTTATGGTACTTTGAATTTTATGAATTTTCAGCGTTTTCTAGAACTAAAAACGAGTTTTTGACTTTTGTTTTGTCTTCCTTTTTCAAGTTTCATGATAAACAAAATGATTTTTTTATTTTTCCAATCGATTTCTAAAATAATTTTGTATACCTCTAATATAATTTTTCACATTCTGAAAAACACCAAGAAACATTTTATTTTGTTTTTCAAAACATTTTATTTAAATGATGTTTAAATTATATTTTATTTAACTTATATTTAAATTATTGTAATGAGAAATAATTATTATTTTTATATTTAAAATCTTAATTATCGTTAAATTTTAAAATAGCATCTCACATCATAACTTACGGCTAAAGAAATTGCAAAACAAACGGTGAATCAACAGCATTATCCTCTTAATTTTTGTTAAAGACATTACTTAAAGAAAACCATTATTTATAAAACCTTTTCACCGTGAGCCAAATAATTCAATAACGTGTTTATTGTCTTAAATTTATTTTTTAAAAACTACTGGATTTGATTGGGATGACAGGAATGGAAAACCCGTGTAATCTATTCCTTCTTTTTTAGTGGGATAAAAAAAATTCTAGTAATAAAAAAAAAGATATTACAATGTACAGCAGAAATCTGTGCGCCGAAAAAGTTTACAAAAAGTATTGTACTGACAAAGCTATTATGGTATGATGCAGAAAAGTTTTAATAAATTCAATCAGATGAAAAATGTTTGATTTTTCTCTTTGAATATTTTCCGATTGTATTCTGTAAAAAATGCTATACTCATATCATATTACACTGACCTACTGTATTAACAGGTATTAATTATATTATACGTTTCTCTGCCTAACAATATGCGTAGACTGTAAATAGATTATTTACCACTAATTATTCCCATTATAGTAGTTACCGCTTATTTATAAAAAGGGAATTATACATAAAAGGAGTTTACTAAATAGCTTAAAAATAAGTAACATATTCACAACTACTACTATAGTAAGATGTAGCAATACTTTGAAAAAATCAATCAGATTTATCAAAAATAATTATTTTTATCTTTTTTAATTTTACAGTCTTGAATTTTTTTTAAATTATATAAATACCCCTTATAATCTATAATTATCTTTAATAATTCTATACTTTCATAACTATCTACTACATCCATTTGCCACCTCAGAACATTGCATATTAAAGAAAAAAGAAAATAAACAAACAAACAGTTTTTCATTTTAACATTTAACATGATACTTGACAATGCTTACCGATACTTATCGATTAGATGACGGTACCTGAATCCTTCCGAAACTAGTCTGTAATTAGTTTTTAAAAAGTTCTGGTACTTGAAACGTTGTTTTATCTGAATACATACAGTTTTTTACTTTTTTCTTTCCTTTAATAATTTGACAATAAATATTAGATATCCATTTTTGGTATATAATTTTCTTTTCAAGTTTTATAATAAATGAGATTATTTCCCAATCCATTTCTAAAAAAAATATTCTGCACCTTTTATGTAATATTTTGTAATATGAAATACATTGGGAAACATTTTATTTTGGGACTGAAAAGCTAATCCTATATTCAAATTATGGCTGTAATAAAGCATAATAATTTTAAAAAACGAAATCCTAATTATCAGTGAAATCTTAAAATGGCGTTATTATATTTCACATCAATGACTTACAGCTGAAAAAATAGCGAAACAAGCGGGGGATCAATAAACAATTTATTGACGTTAACTTCTTAATTATTGTCAAGCGCATTACTAAAAACCTTAATTTATGGCGAAAAAAAAAAACTATTCACGAAGATTCAAATTTTCCATAACGTGATATTGTCAAATTTATTTTTTAAAACTACGCATTTCTAGATATGGAAAATCTATGGAATAACATTAAATTTTATTCTTTTCTTTAAGTGAAATAAAAATTTTACAGTTATTATAAAAAATTAGCATAACTTATAGAATGAGGCAGTGAGTTTAGAAGGTTTAAGAAAAAAAAAAGTCGTCCCGAAAGTGTTATTATGCTATCCTGCAGCAATAGTTTGTTAAATTTCATTCAAATGGAAAATGGTTTAATTTTTATCTTTTAAATTCTTTGCTTCAAATTTTTGTGAGAAATTTTTTTTCCAATGCTACCGGTTAGTTATCTACTACATAAGAAGGTAAATGTTACATTTCCTGCTTAACAATTAATAAGCAGATTATAAAGAGAGGCCATTAACCACTAATTAACCCGTATTAGTTACCATTTATTAAAAAAAGAATACTGCATAAGAGGAGATTATTTACTGGTAACCTTCATAAAAAAGTAAAATATCTATTTTACTATATGGTATGAAACAGCAGTAATTTGGAAAAATCTATTAGAACTATAAAACATGTGGAATTATCCTCTATTAAATTTTTTCATCGTATATTTTGTAAAGAAATAATATAAGGGGTTGCGTATTTAAATGCGAACCCGGCAAAGATCGATTTTATTTTTAAACATAAAATGGAAGATTGTAGTAACTAGTGAAATCTTTTACAAGTTCCAACTCGCCTTTAATGTTCTGAAATTTGCCTATATAAAACAAACTAAGTGACTGACGATAATAATGATTGTATATATTAAACTGCTGATTCTCGAAACTTTTGTTTTGCGAGTTCGACCTTAATATCCCTATACATTTACAGTTTCTTTCTATATTTCTATTCTTTCAAAAGAACCAATTTCCTTACTGCACTTTCACAATTGCCATCTCCGAACACGACCTATTAACTAAAAAATAAAGAAAACCGGCTTTATTATTATTATTATTATTATTATTTAAAAAATTGGCGATAAATATTGGATATCATTCTTTGGTATTTTTTTCTTATTTTGCATGTTTCATGATAAACGAGATTACCATCGAATCTATTTCTAAAATTATTTCGTATACCTCTAATGCAATATTTCGTAATCTGAGATACATCGGGAAATTTTTTATTTAGGGATTGAAAAACAACTTTCTAATCCTATATTCAAATTAACGCTGTAAAAAGCTTGAGGGAAAAAAACGAAATCTTAATTATCGTTAAATTTTAAAATAGCGTCATTATATCCCACATCAATGACTTACAGCTGAAGAAATTGCGAAACAAGCAGGGAAGAAACAACCAATTAACGTTATCCTCTTAATTCTTGTCAGACGCATTACTTAAAGAAAACCTTCATTTATAAAAAAAAACCTTTTCACGAAGAGCCAAATCCTCCATAACGTGTTATTGTCTTAAATTTATTTTAAAAAACTACGCATTTCTGGGTATGGAAAATCCATGTAATATCTTAAGCCTTTTTGAATCAAAGTGGGGTAAGATTTCCCATTTATTAAAAAAAAAAAAAAGAAAGAAAAAGAAAAAATGGATAAAAGAAATTTGTCCTTTGAAAAGTTTTGTAAAAGAAATAAAGCACTAACAACAACACTTTTTTTTTCTAAGGATTTATCAGAAAAACATATGTCTTTAATTTTACTAAAGGTTTCGATAGTGTTTTTAAGGGATATTTTTATTTATTAGATAATTTTCGGTATGAAATTAGTTAAATCTTTTGATAAATCAATTTAAAAAATACGTTTAGATGGGGGTAAAAGTTTAACAATTAAAAATAGACGCAGACAACTGATTGCTGATTGCAATGATATATTTTTTTTTAATTAAATAATATCATTAAAATATTTGAACTTTTAATTCTGCTACTGAAATAGCAAACTAGCTTTAAGTTTTTCTTTTAGGAAAAGTAGAATTTTAGCGTATACTTTGCCATTTCTTTTCTGATTTTTTTCTTTTCTTTTCTTTTTTTTTCCTCCTTTCTCCCTCTTTTTTGTTATATCTGCTATAGCAAAATACTGCTTACAAAAAGAAAATTTAGAGAAGTTAGGTGCAAATCATATTTATGGTTCTATCAATTAGTACAAAAATTAAAAAAATATATGTATACAATTCAGTGCAAAAATGTAATTATTAAGATACATTTTTAAATAAGATTTAATGCGGTGATATTATTGCGAAAAACTGAATGTAAGTAATTTAACAAAAGATCTAGTAAATGTTCATGCATGTGAAAGTTCCTCCATTTATTTGTCAAAACTTATAGGCGTTGGCATTAATTTGTCCCCATATTTATATTATAAAGAGTATACATATATTTCAATAGTTAAACAAAATTAAATTTTATAAACTACTCAAACAGTATATCATGTTCGGCATACTATGTCTTGTATACAAATGTAAAAAAAAAAAGACGGGGGTAGAGCGGAGATATCAAACGGGAAATAACCAACAAATTATTATTTTGTATTTATTTTTCCATGAAGAACCATTTTTCAAAAATAAAATAAATCCTTCCGGCTCAGTTGGGAGAACAGACTTATTTTATTTATTTAATTTATTTTAAGATTACATCAGATTTAACACAAATCAAACAAATTTGTCCTACCCCTTCTAAGTTCTCTGGTTTGGCGAAAAATCTAATTTGTAGAAGAATGCAAAAAATTTGTTGAAATCATAGTTGAAAAATCCCCTGTAGGCTTTATTATAACCCAAACTATTCAACGAATGCCATCAAAATCTTTTGTGAGTCCCTTTAAATGAACTATAAGAGCAATATACTTCATTAATCACTGATCCAAGATATTAGCAAGATCAATACACAGTCCAAATAGGTTTGAACTGTTTCAATATTTCGCACGTTAATCGTGATGAAAAACTTTGCCTGTTTTGCTTTTGTGTGTCCCCCATAACTATAAATGCTACATACTTGATTAATGATCTCATTCAAGATACTGGCATGATCAATACACTATCCTAATTAGGTTCGAATTGGCCCAGTATCTCGGACGTTATCGAGATGTATTTCTTTTGTGTATCACTGTAAAAAATATATAAAAGATACATACTTGGTTAACAAAGTTGACAACTCATTCAAGATACTGTCAATATAATTATATTGTACTAATTAAGTATAACCCTTTGAGGAGCGGTGGGATATATTATATCCTACCTAATTTTAATCCGATTCAAACTAGAAACTTTTAATTAAATTTTACTTTTTTTACTTTGACGGGAAAAAGTTGAAAAATTGCTTTTCCTTATTTTGAACTAAATTCTTTCCTAAATTCCGGTGAGAATTCAACGTTACAGGAACACAAGTGCTTGCCCCTGAAAGGTTTAAATTGGTTCAGTATTTCGAATGTTATCGTGATAACAAATTTCGCATGTTTTTTGCTTTTAAAAGGGTCCATTTAAAAGGGCTATAAGATCTATATATTTGATTAATGAACTCATTCAGGATACTGACAAGTTCAATACACTGCTCCAATAGGTTCGAATTAGTTCGGTATCTCGGATGTTATCACGATGACAAATTCTGCATGTTTCTGCTTTTATGTATGCCTGTAAACAAACTAATAAGAGATACATACTTGATTAACGAATTCAATCAGGATACTGTCAAGATTACTATACTGTATCAATTAGGTTCGAGTTGGTTCAGTATTTCGGAGTTTACCGTGCATGTTTTGCATGTTTTTTTTGCTTTTGTGTGCCTTTGTAAACAAACTATAAGAGCTACATACTTGATTAACGAAGTCATTAGAGATATTGGCAAGATCAATGCAGTGTCCCAATTAGATTCCAATTCGTTCAGTGTTTCGGAGGTTATTGTGATGGCAAGACATGCAATATATATATAAGCTGATAAATAAACGAAGTTATTGCCAACAGGTTGATTTCTAAAGAAATTAGTCTAAAAGATAGAGAGAACGCCGGACTCTTTCTCGTCATTTGTAATCAGAGCCATCACCTCACCATGACTTATTATTGTGTGTGTGTGTGTTAAAATTGACAAATCAATTACTCCCGTTTGCCAACTGTGTTTATTAAGCCAGAGAGTGTATTTCAGTAAACCCTGTGAAAACGAAACATGTCTATAATGGAATCTTGCCTTAAAAGGAATATATTTTTGGACTGACGCGACGAAAAGGAATACCATACAATTACACCTGTTAAAACGTAAACCTTCTAAGATGAGATTATCCTTTCCTTAGTGATTCCACTTTCATAGGTTTTACGGTACATATATTTAAAAAAAAAAAAAAAAAAAAAAAAAAAAAAAAAAAAGAGGGAAACCATTTTACAAGTTTGGCCAATTAAACCTTGTCTTTTTGCCAAGTCTAAAGGAATTTGTCAGCTTTGAAGAAGAGGAGAGCCTACACCTTATAGAGGGCTTTGTTTAAATATAAAAAAATTCTTTATGCTTATTCAGTTATAATTATTCCACTGTTCGTCTTAAATCATTATTCTTTGAAACATATTACCTGTAAGCCTTATGTCAGAAATTAGTCTGTTTCCTCTTCAATTTCTCAAAACTTAAACTCTGAGCAATAAGTTTTTTATTAATCATAGACCCTGCCGAAGCTACCGTTTTACGACTGAGACCCCCCCCCCCCCCCATCGCAACATGAAAAACTCTGTCTGTCATATAGATGAAACTATTTTTATCGGAAATGAATAACCAATCTTTTCAGGTAGTAAGTAGTCAATTTTTTTTTTCTTTTTACGAACAAGAATTCCAAACCAGAGTTTGCAAGTTCGATTTTCCGTGATATGATCGATATGAATGTGCAAGGGTTTTAGTATAGTGTCTGATTACTACTTTATGAAGGTACTCTATGGTCTAATGAGTTTTGAGTTTTTGCGTGCGATCATAGTGTCTTGAATTCTAACATTTGCGTATGAATGAACTATCTAGTCTGTCAATTGTTTAAGTTTCGAAATCAATGAGAATCGGATTTTACAGTTGTTTTGTGCAATGATATGATAATTAGGTATCTCTGGTTGTGTAGTTGCTATAAATAATGAGGTAGGAGTTAGATTCGATGTATTTAGACGTATCTCACCCATAGTGGTAAATCAGTCTGGATTTTCACCGAATGCTGCGTTTGAACACCGAATACGTGCTGAGTAGCCACTGAAACTGTTTTTGGAGCAGAATCTATGGTCATATAGGATCGTCAGAGTGGTAAGGAGTTAAGATTCAATATTTTGATTATTTTAGAGTATTGAAATCCACAGGGTTCTCTAAGATAGTGACATTACAGTGTTTAAAATGACATTTTGTAGTTAACATTTATAGTATTTCTAGTGTCAGGCTTTAGTGATTCAAAGTGACTTTTTTTTAGATTTTGGCAAATGAACAGTGAGGCCAGTTGGCTTCGAGCTAAGCGCTTGAATTTATTAAATATGCTAGGAAAGCATTCCCCTTCTCAGTTTTAGTGATTTGAGTTAATTTCTTTATCATCTATTATTTAATTCTGCCCACTCCATTGCCAAATACCCTGATTATTGCTTTAAATAAATTGTTGGTATTCTGTTAAATAATAGTGGCATGAGCTTCAAGTGCACTGCCTGGAAGAGCGTGTCACAGGTTTTTCGAGTTTTCATTTTAAAAAAGAGAGAGAGAGATAATTTTGATAATTGTTTTTGAAAAGTCCTCCTCAAATCATTTTTCTGATTGCAGATTGGCTGGAAAATAGATACCTCTTAAAAACTTCCTTTTTACTTTAAAAATGTAAAATTTATTTAACAGCGAAAATATTTCATTTTTCAAAGACTAAAAAGCTATGGTTAAAATACGATAATGAAACTTTATGATTAAAATAAAAAATGACATTAAAAGTACGTATAATATGAAAAAGATGGTTAATTATTCAGTACCTATCTTGAGCATAAGACATGATACAACTATACTTGATAGAAAAGGTAATTTATCTCATTTGTTTCAAATATATTTTTTTGAACATCAATTCAGTTAATTACATCAAAATTCATTGAAATAGAAAACAGTGAATCTTCAGACTCTTTTCTCGTTGAAATTTTCTTTATACTTATTCAGTTAAAATTTGTGCAACTGTTCAACTTAAATCGTTATTCTTCGGAACTTATTACCTGAAAGTCTTTTGTTAGAAACTAGTCCCCTTACGTATTCCCTCCTCCAACAACTTTTGAAAACTCAAACTCTGAGCAATAAGCCATTTTCGTCACAGACATAACCCTACCGAAGCGACCGTTTTATGATTAAGACCCCCATCGCAACAAGCAAAGAAGAAACCAGAAAATTTTCCACGAAGAGCAAAGTTGTAGGGAGGGGAGTGACTCGAATTTCTGGGGGACGGGAATTAACTAATTAATTAGGGAATTAGTCGAGGATCTTGTTTAAAACGGGGTAATTAAAATCCTAAAGGCAGAAAATTGGGAATGAATTACACCGTGACAGCGGAGTTGGGCATAAAAGGAGGGAACTTTTATGCGATTTTAAATTGATGCATGCCTTCTTCTTCATCTCTCGAAAAGTTGTTGGACTTTGGGAATACACATGCCGATTGATTACCTTTCCCTTGAAAACGAAAGAGGGATTATGACGGGAAAGAAGTGAGCGTGTTAAAACGGTGATTAATGCAGTTGTAATTAAAATTAATCGGCAATTTCAGATGTGTTCGGTTTACATGTCATCTTCATGAGTAAATAGATCCTTTCCCAATGGATTTCTCTTGCATCTGTGTGAAACAGAAATAGGGAAGAAGTTTGAACTGGTCATTTATAAATTTTATTCCTCTTGCTTCATCAGTAAACCACTTTTACCGCTAAACGCTCCACATGAAACGTCAGTTTCGAAAGTATTAAGGACTGAAAATAAAAATATGTTTTGCTAGCGATACCTTAACTGCAAATCATATGTTATCCAAACATTGTCAGTTACACTTACATTTCAATCACTTCTCGTGAATCTGATTAATATAATCTTTTTCTTTTGTAAGATATATATTTATCACTAAACTAGAAACTAAAATAAAGCATAGTTGCATTTTATAAGCGTTAAAAAAATGAAGCTATTTGCAATGTATATGTTTTAACCCCTTCAGGGGCACAGTACTCTTGTAGCTAAAATATTGAAATGATTGATTGACACCAAGGATTCACGAACGAATTTATTTTAAAATAAGTAAAAGATTCTCCTCATGTACATTTTAAATTCAAAATTTGATCATAAAATTCTGGTGTCAATGTGGCATTTTGGGATTAAAATTAAGTGGTATATATAATATACCGGTGCCCGTCAAGGGGTTAACAGGAACAGAGACCCAAACGTCTGTATACGGAAAGTATCAACCTAAAAATGATAAAAAAAAATATCCTGTCAAATGCTATGTCATAGCGTTTCATGAATAACAAATTTCTATATTAAATATCGGTATATATTTAGAGATATTTCATTGAAATAAATCAATTAGTCTACAAAATAATTTTAACTTAAGACATTTGTGAGGTTTCATGTACTGGTTTGTGCATTTATAGTGCTAACCATATTTGAATGAGCGTACGGAGCGAACTATTTATTGAGTTTTGGAAGGGCCTTCTGCCACCGACCTTAAAAGAATCCTACTTTACTTAAGCTAGAGTAACTTTATACATCAGAGTAGAGACATACGCACTAGACGCATACCCAGAATCGAAGTTTTTGCCCTGTCTATGACACTCCGTATTAAAAACTTTGCCATACTCAATTAAGACTATTTCAAATACGCAGAGCATTTTCGTTCTGTTACTACTCTAGGATGGCGATAATGGCAAGTGTGATTTTCTCCGGCATCACAACGACCAATATTATTACTCATATGTCTCTATTATCTTAAAAAGATACTCTACTACTATTTATTGTACAAAAAACTATTTCGTAAATTATCTCGTAAACATTACAAGATTCACAATCCCATTCATTGCAGCATCTTCACGAAACTCTAATTTCATATGTATGAAAACAAATTTACATTTATATAAATACCACCACTGAACGAATTAAATAAACCGGATAAGCATATTACAGTAAATATAATAATTAAGATGTTCATAACACAAAAAAATTGTATCTTGAAGTAAAATACACTTATTCACAACTTGCTAAGTAACACATACCGTACAAACTCTGTTCAGTTATTAAAACTAGACATATCGGAAATTTTAGTCAAGTTTTATAAAGAATATTTTACACCAGAATATTTATTTAAATTCTTTGAATTTCAAATTTAACTTATTTCTATGCGATTTCTATTTTATTTATTTTACGAAAAAAATTCTGGTTCAAATCGAAATATTTTCTTTGATACTGGTCAAATGATCGGTTGTTGGTATGCTTAGTATTAAAACAAATTTTCTTGATCAGTGATACTTAAATTGTGGTCCCGCAGACCCCAACATATCCGCGAAGGTCTTTCATACAGTATAAATTTTCTTGCAGTTTGTACAATCTAAGAGGAACCTTATGAGTAAATTAAAAGAAAAATAAGAAAATTATTAAAATACAATATAATTAAATTGTATATCTTTATTAGTTTATGTATCCTGAACAGGGGCGTCAAATGGAGCGGATTAAGGGGGGGGGGGAGTTTCCTCTTCTAGGATTTTTTTTAAGAAATTGCACAAAAGCTCAAATAACTTGTCAGATTTTATTACAATAGAAACAATAGCATTAATAAAAACTTTAGGCACTAAATCAACAATATTTACTATCAATTTATTATCAAATTCAAATTAAATCGTTCAAATCAAATAATATCCAATTCAACAAAATCAAAGTATATATTTGTGAAAGCCTTGCTATTGCAACAGTCTCGAAATGAGACATATTTATCATTAATGAGTACTTTAGCTAATTTTAAAAATATATGTGTGAAAATAAACTGTATCAACTGTTTCTCAGCTGTTAACAACACAATCAATTTTTTTTTTTGTCTCTTTCAAAGAAAACTTTGCTCTCCCAAAGAAAGCTTTGAAATAGCGCTCCTGATCCTCCTGATCCTCGATTATATATTCTTTTGAATATTAATAATTGAAATTTTAAAACCTGGGATACGTGAAGACAGAGGAATTACGAAAAGTGGTACGTAGTAACATAAGAGATTAACCCTTTAGTTGCTGTTAGCGGTCTCACAGACACCTGCTTTTTTCAATTATCACAATTTAATTTGGAATTTTCAATTTAACTATAAAAAATAGTGAAATTTTGTTTCGTTCGTACTGGTACTATCGCTAAGAAATGTCTGACTAGATGAATTTTAATTAGAATAGTCTTATACATAAAGTTTAGCACAGAAATAATATTATGTGTGTTAATCACAGCAGTTAAGGGTTAAGAGTCAATGCATCGCGATAGAGAGTATTCTCCAAAAAAAATCTAGAAAAAACAAGTTGGAAATTGTACGTCAAGCGTGACAAATGAGGTGCGTTCGTACTATAGCTAGTTATATAAATATTCATATCTTGATGATTTTTAATTCTGTGAAATAAATTATATCGTTTGCAGATTAATTTCTGTAATAAAATAAGTATCTCGGTCGCTTGACGATTAAACTTCGGAAGCTCCTATAACAAAAAAAGCATCGATTTTTTTTAAAAAGTTCAAATTTCTTAATAAATATTATTATTAATATTTTCTAAAGTTTTGATTCGATTTTCATAAAATTTGAAATGTCTCAACAAAATTCTGAAAATTTAATATATATTAAACTTCAAACCATTCGTTTAGGTAGTTTTTGCGTTGTTATATGCGGACAGACGGACAGGCAAACGGACGGACCAGAAGACGACAATAGGTGCTACATATTTATATAATTACGAACGCACCTAAAAATCACATTAGCTACTTTTTCCATTTAAAGCTTTTTGTGAAAATCAATTAAAAACGAATAATTTAAAAGTCAAAATTTTGAATATTAAAGACTATATTCCCAATGTATATCATAAATAAGACGCAATAAAGTTTTTTGGGTCGTAGTAACTTAAAAAAATATATCACGAGCAGTTGAGAGAAAATTTCATTACTTTGAATAAAATTTTAAATGAGGTATCCTTACGTTTAATTAATATTTTCTTAATTATTGAAACTTTTTTTAGCACCTGAGATTTTTCAAAGGTAAAGCGCTAATCACCACTTTTAAGCTAACTTGTAATTTGTAATGACACTGCACTTTTTTCGTAAGTCGTCTTGAATGAAAAGAGAGTAAATGAGAATAGTTATGTACTTCTCGTATAATTTTTTTCTATATTATTTTTTGTATTCTCTGTTTTTGCGTTTAAAAGTTACAATAAATAACGAATCGACACTTTTTTACATTTCCTTATTTATTTCATATAGTACTCTGTTTACAAAAAAGTTCAGCCGAAAAATATTGCCATGTTTACCTTTCTGATCCCCCCCCCCCCTCATATATATATATTCAGCTGAAACTTGCTAAAATGTGGTTGTCATGCGTCTAAGAAATATTTGAAATTGTACATGTTTTTAAAAAAAATCCCTATTTGTAGCAAAGATAAGTATTTATTAAATCAACTCCTTCTCATCTAGTCAGCGTTCTTGCTTTTGTACGAACAAGAGCAATTCGAAATTGAAATTTCTCGCTTAAATTTTCTACGGTACGATCTATATGGTTGTAAAAGGTTTTATCCTAAGGAATTATTATCCTAAGTTTTATTTTTTTTTAGTAATTGTCCTAATTCTTGAACTAATGCTAGAAATGGGATAATTTTTCTTTAAAAGTCCTTTTACATGACATTTTCCCTGGCTCAGTTTTTGCCGAGAAATGAATGATGCCTAAATATATGGCTATATACTTATCTTCTCTTAATTTAAGAAATAAACTAAGTTTATGTAAATATTACACTATTAAACGAGCAATTCATGTATATTTATTTATTTAATTTTCTATTCTCGAAAATAACTCTAAAGATTTTTATAAAAACAACGGATGGAATATTTTTTTTCTTTGGGGGGAGGGGAGGGGGTCCAGAAATCGATCGGCCAGGGTGTCTGCTCCGGGAAAGATCATTTTCATGCAATATCCGCTCTTCGCACAGGTTGGAAATATTGCAGAAAGGATAAAAAATTTACAAGAACTTCCACAAATGGGAATGAAATATAAAAATATTGCATATAGTATGTGATATGCGAAATCAAAAAAAGTTATAATGTTATACCCGCTATTCGCACGCATAAAATGGCTAATTTTCCATAATCGGATCCGTAGCCAAGATTGGTGTCAAACAAGACAAAAATATGCAATATTAATTGAATGAGAGCTACAACAATGATTACAAAAATAAAATTAATTTTCGTCAAAACCTATACAAATTGGCTTTAAACCCGATTATGAACTTTCTTCATAGGCAAGGAATTGTAAAAGGTGCGTATAAATAACATAACAATTGCCAAAAATTGAAATCTTATACTATTAAACAAGCAATTCTTATATATTATTTTTACTAAGGTTTTTTTTTTTTTTTTTTTTTTTTTTTACGAATCTAACGATTTTAATATAAATGCTGGACGATTACACCATGAAATATTACAACATTAAATAAGTGAATATAAAACATCACATATTTTTACTGAATGGTGTATACAAATTTAAAATTTTATACATACATTAATATTAAAAATATCGACGTTTCGACCACCATCTATGGTCATCTTCAGGAAAATTTTCTTATATTGTTTTTTTCTAAAAAGCAATATAAGAAAATTTTCCTGAAGATGACCATAGATGGTGGTCGAAACGTCGATATTTTTAATATTAATGTATGTATAAAATTTTAAATTTGTATACACCATTCAGTAAAAATATGTGATGTTTTATATTCACTTATTTAATGTTCTAACGATTTTGATGAAAATAGCGGATTAGATATGTTTTGGATCTTTAAATCAATATTTCAGTGTGTCCTCTGTTCGAAAAATCGTTTTCATGCAATACCCACTTTTCGCACAGATTGAAAATATTGCAGATAGCATAAAAAGTGCACAAATTAAAATAAAATAAAAATACTGCAAATAGCATGCGGTATGTAAAATGAAACTATTAATTAGGTTATACCCACTCAGAGAAAATAGGAATTATTTTGTAATCGGATCCACAGGCAAGATTGGCATCAAATAAAAGTGATATTAGGAATAACATTGTTTTAACTTTATAAGAGTTATAATAATGATATTAAATGCACCGATTGACTTTGGTTTGGACTCGATTACTGAAATCAGAAGAAGTTTTTTTCCATTTGTATCGGGTGAAGGTCTATCAATCAGGTACTAGTAAAATAACGGAAATGGATAGATAAACATGGATTTTTGACTCCCCCCCCCCGCCCCCCGGTAGTGTCAAGATATTTTTCTAAGATGTTTCTATAGTTTTAATATGATTTAGGATCTACATTTACTGTTTCTCGGATTGATTTTTGTTTGAAGATTGTTTAAATGTATGATTCAAGATCGGAGAGATAGGTTAATTCAGCAAATTTGAATGCGTTTCATTTTTTTTTTTTTTTCAACATGAAGGGCTCATAACATCTTTGCAGTTTTCATCTATGATAATATATGGAAAATAAAATAAAAACATGTACAGAAATTTCAGTTGGGTTATGAGTGTTTCATATCAAAAATCGAGTCAAATCTGTATTATAAAGCAAAAAAATGTCCGTGAGTGACGACGACGTCATATTGACAATGACAACTTTTGACCAATAAATTTCGCTTTTACTGCATATTTTTTACTTCTAAAAATCGCGCGCAATTTTAATGTTTACACCGACCTATAGAAAAAAACAATGTTCCTTCACATGCAATTTATTTGAAAACTGTATCTCAGTTTACTGGTTTTTTATGGTTTTAAGATAATTTTCAAGCTTGATATTTAAAAAAAAAAAAAAAAAAAAAAAATCTATCGCGTGGAGTCCGAGTACGAAAGATTAACTCGTTTGCACTTAAAACAATATAAATTGTTCAGCATTTGTTTTCAGTTAATATTCAATAACTAAATTAAAACTTCAGCAATCAATAAATAATATAAATAAAACACAAATTTTAAAAAGACATGTAATTGAACTACGAGTTTAAATTGCTGAAATTATCATAACCAAAAAAGCTTCTGTAAGTAGCGAAATCTTTAGTGATTCATTTGGCGATTCATTCTAGCATTCGGTTAATACGAAATTACCCCTTTTAATACATTTCAAAAGTTTATTGACTTTATTATTGATATTTTTCATCTAAAAATGCTTTTTTGATGCTGTTAGTGGACAATCTAAAAATATATTAAATGTAAAAAGTTTATTAGAATTTTCAACTTTAAAAAATAGCTTTCACCTGTATTCCTGTATTCACTTGTAGTACCCGAGTATTCCAATTTGGATACCCTAGTTGATATAATTGAAATACATTAAAATATTCCAAATACACCTATGCCTCTGATCGTGTATAACACACAATCTTGTATAATTAAACTGTCTCCAGGCAAAAACAGAGACTCAATAGATCCTAAATTTTACTAAAACAATTAAATTCTCTTACGAAAAGGAAAACAAAAACTTATCCAGAACTTACTGAGAAGGATGGAGGAATGAAAATCAATGCTTATTTAGCCATTAACATCGAAATTATTTCATGAAATAACACCAATCATGCAATATCCGAAAATATCTATAGAAAGAAAAATTGAAGTTGATTTAATTATTTAAAGTTTTTATTCAAATCAACATCCCTCCCCACCTCGAAAGAAAAAAAAATTAAAATTCTCAAATTTAAATGTATGTTTTGAATAACAACGCACGAAATAAAATGTCGCAATATATTTTATAGAACGCAAGCACTAAAAATATCAAGCGCAGGATATGAAAATTTTTCGTACTGCGGCTCGAAAAAAATAAAGGAAGAAAACATCCCTTATCCTTTCGACTATGATTATATAAAGATTTTAAAGGCTACAAAAAAACATCGAAAAATGTCTTTAAAAGGTCCTGCAGTCCCACTCTAATCGCTTTTTTACATCTCTCTGTAGATATTCAAAGGGAAAAAAACCAACATTTTATGCTTATGCTCTCTGTTCACTTTGCGAAAGAGCACTTAACCAATGTATAGCCACGCGCTGCCCAATCTGAAACACGGAGACCCTGGTCAGCTTAGATTACGCCATCGGAAGAAATGCCCAGCCTTTAAAGAAATACATTTTATATAGAAATGCATTTTTCTTTATGCGCTTATTTATTTCTTCGAATGCATTGCCTTAACCCCCTTAGCTTCCCCCCGCTTTGCGTTTAGGCAAAAAGCTTTTGGGTGGCTTTCTTTTTATATTTATTCTTGGAGTGGCTGTGCCCTCCCCCCCATGTCGATTTTTTTTTTTATCCTTGAAAAACCATAAAGCCGCGTCCATTTACAAATATATATAAATGTAATAATGCCTGAAAATGTAATGCATTTTGACATCGCGCTTTTCTTTTTTCTTTTTCTTCTTTTGCAATGGTCAACATTTCCGAGATTAGAAGGTAGATGCTCCGATAGGATTACGTCCGGGATGAGAAAAAACAAAAGAAGGTTTCAATATCGTTTAGAGTAGCGGGAAAACGTAAGAAATATTTAAAAAATGTAAGGTATACACTTTTTTTAATTTTTCATGCCTCGCAAATAAATGTATTGCAGATTTTATGTTAACTTATTTTAAATTCAATTTAACAAAAGCTTATACAGTGAAACAGCTTATACAAACAGATGTAACGAGATTTTTGCTTTATGAGCATAAAGAAATGGAATGGTTATTTTAATAGAAAATTGCATTACAGAAAAGTTAGTTACAAGATGAGAAATTCGGATACAACGAACAAAAGTTATAGAAAACCATGTTTTTATTTTTATTTTCATAAGGAAAATATGTTAAAAAAGGGTTTTTATATCGATTAGAGTAGCGGAAAAACGTAAGAAATGTTAAAAAGTATAAAGCATACACTTTTCTAATTTTTCATGCCTCGCAAAAAAATGTATTGCAATTGTATGCTAACTTCTTTTAAAGTCGATTTAATATAACATTATACAGTCGAACTCGTTTAGAGAGAGGCCTCAAATGCAATGATAATATGACTTTATCAAGTCTAAAGAAATGAAATAGTTGTTCTAATATAGAACTGCATTACAGGAATGTCAGTTATAAGATAAGAAATTCGGATACAACGAACAAAATGTATAGAAACTCATGTTTTTATTTTACTTTTCATAAGAAAAATATTTTTAAAGGGAAATTTCATTATCGTGTTAAGTAACGAGAAAACGTAAGAATATTTAAAAATGTAAGTATACACTTTTCTAACTTTTCATGACTAAATAAATGTACTGCAGATTTAATGCTAAAGTCTTTCAACACCTTCACAACGAGCGGCATGTAGACGTGCTATAAGGTGCACACATTCCTTGAATATGAACACCAGTATTTTAATACAAAAATTTTCGTCTTATTTAATCACAGCATTTTGGCAATTAATGAAGCAAAAATTAGAATATGATAATAGTGGTGCATTAAAATTAAAAGAAGTGCACTTAACACTCGTCGCGAAGGGTTAAATTCAATTTAACCCATTAATCGTTGCGCCCCATACATTCACGGGCAGTATAGGCTACTTTTTTAAAATTCAGATTGTTTGATTCCCACCAGTTTTCTAAAATAGTGTAATTGGCTTTATGCTCACATTATTTTATCTGTCATTAAGTAATCCGAATATTTCTACTTAAAAAATTGGTGGCAATCAAGCAATCTGAATTTTAAAAAAGTTGCCTACGCTTATCGGGCGATTAAGGGGTTAATGTAAGCTTATACACAGCTTATACAGCTCGTTTAGACAGAGCAAAGATGTAATGAAAATATGACTTTATCAAGCCTAAAGAAATCAATTGGCTATTCTAATATAAAATTGAGTTACAGGAATGTCCGTTATAAGATGAGACATTCGGACACAACGAACAAATTACAGAAATTTGTGTTTTTATTTTATTTTTCATAACTAAAATATGTTGTTTCAATATTGATTAGAGTAGCAGGAAAACTTATGCATTTTTTAAATATTTCTAAGTATTGTATAAGACATACACTTTTTTAATTTTTCATTCCTTGTAAATAAGTTTATTGCAGAATTTATGATATATTTTAAAAAAATTCACTTTAATATAGGTTTATACAGTCAGACTTGTTTAGAGCAGGCTCAGATGTAACCAAAATTTGGCTTTACCAGCATAAAAAAAATGAAACGCTTGTTCTAACATAAAATTGCATGGAACTCAGTTATAAAATGGAAAATTCGAATACAACGAAAAAATTTCCTCATTTTTCATGAGTAAAATATATCAATTCTGGCGAATTCTTCAATTTTCAAGAAATAGGATGAAACATCCGAAGAGATTATTTATGAAATCATTCTTTTTTAAAAGACTTAATTTATTTTTTAATAATTTTACTTATTTTGACTAATTCTAAATTTGACTTATTTTTCTATGTTTAATCATGTGAAATCATAAACTTTATGAGAACTTTGTTAAACTGTTGTGTTCTTTCGTCATTTTTATAATTCATTTCGATTTTATTAATATGAATGAATAGCAATATGCAAAATTTCTGTCTAATGAGTGATTCAAATTAGAGGTTTTGGCGATTATTTTTTTGGCCCGTGAATGAAGGAATTCCGATTACAAAATGCATTCACATCACGTATATAGAATTTAGATATAGAGTTTTTTTTTTACTTATTTCTTTACAAGATGCTGCATATGTAGTAAAACACGAAATGCGATCCCGTTTTCGTATAATTTATATTTAGGAAAATGTTGCCATATGCCTGCATCTAAGAAGGTCATTAAAAAATTGCATTTTTTTATGACAAATACTTATTGAGTTATGATACTTTCAATTTTACGAATTTTCAGTGTTTTCCGGAACTAAAAACGCGTCTTTTCGTTTTTAGCTTAAGAAAACTCTGGAAATTCATAAAATTCAAAGTATCATAACCAAGTAACTTTTTGAATTGTAAAACGATCTTTCTGTTTCCTGTAAAGCTATACGTTATATGCGTTATTTTTGTAGTTGGAAGTATTTTTCTATCATCTGGGGTTTAAAAGATAATCATCGTAACCTCTATTTCGAATCTCTTGTTATGGTGATCGTAATACGAATTTTTTTTCATTAATTAAAAAGTTATATGAATATCAACACTGCTTATTGTATGTATTTAATAAAAAAAAAGTAATGCTGCGAACATCTTTTTTTTTAATTAATCAATGAAAAAAACTAATGCTGTCAATTAATTAAAAAAAAATATTTTGCAGTATGTAGCGATAATTATAAAATAAGGAAATTTAATGCATTATCGAATAAAAATTAGGCTTTTCAAAGAAAATAATTTATATATATATATATAAACGATTCAGTGAAGTTTTTATTAATTTCATTTATGATAATCAATTTTACTCTAAGTTTGTATAATCAAAATATCAGATTTTTCCCACTATATGGACTTGTTTAAATGAAAAAAGGTTACTCAAAATATTAGGAATATAAGGATATCGTCCCAGGTTAATTTTAATCACATAAATACTTTTATAATCCTCAAATGTAATCTATGCTACAGAATAATTATTACCATTTCAATTTTGATATTCGATTGTATCGGTAACACTAGCATTCAGCAAGAAAAAACTCTGATAGGGATTATTAACGAACCATTAACCCGTCTACGTCATTAGCGCATTTAGGCGTGCATTTCAGGAATTTATTTTTTGTTCAGAAATTCCGAATTTATACCAGAAATTATGAATAGTGATATTTTCTGTATTTAGTGATAGGCGTTTCGTGGTTACATAAAGTAAAAATTTTCTTACCGAATTTCTGAAAGACGAAAGAAATTCATGAAATGCACACATATATTGCTAATGATGCAAATGTGTTACGAGAAACTATTTTAAAACCAGAAATTATTATATGTTTATAAAAATAAATAAATAAATAAATAAATCAAATGATAATGATCGGAGGAAAGAAAGAAAACTAGGGGAATTGAGGGCACACTCAAAGAATTTTAACTGTCATTTTCAAGATATTTAATGTATTTTTTAATCGTAGTACAGTATAAAACCCTAACCGGTAGTACAAAAGTTACCTTTTACCGTTAATAAAAATGTTTATTTTTGAGAATACCTCATTTTTTTTCATGGTGATTACACACTCCAAATATGAGACATTTATGTACAATCATCTCTGGAGCGCTTTTTTTTTCATTTTGTCATCTTTTCCTTCCCTCTTAACTTCGATATTCTTATAAAAGTTTGTCTGCCTCCGGGTTCAGCTGCGTAACAATCTCTAATAGCACACAGATCGCAACAATTCTCGGAAAACAAACAGACACATGCCGCAAAATAAATAAATATAGAAGTTTTTTTTTTTTTGTTTTTTTTTTTGTTTCCTAAAGATTAATTTCAATTCTACAACAATTTGTATGTATTAAAAAAAAAAAAAAAGAAAAGAAAAAGAAAAAAAAAAAGACTAGAAAAACCAGTGACTAAAAAATATCTGAAGTCGCCACTTGAAAAACTAAGTAATAGTTAATATGAATTATGTAAAATTTCATATTTTTAGCTTGGTAATTTCTCCCTGTAGCACTGTGAAATATATAAGGCATTTTTCATGCCGGTTTCTTTTAATAAAAATGTTTATTTTTAATTGAAAATACCTGGAGTCGCCTCATATCTCATTTTGATGGTGATTACACATTCCATATATGGGACCATTTTCACTTATTTACTACCATCTCTGGAACGCTTTTCCATTCATTTTATCATCTCTCCCTTCCCTCGTAACTTCGACATTCTTATAAAAGTTTGTCTGCCCCCGGGCCCAGCGTCGTAACGGCCTCCAACAACACGCGGGTCGCAACAATTTGCGGAAGAACAGACAGAGACAAGGCGCAAAATAAACGAACATAGAAGTTTTGTGGAAGCAGTTAGCGTCTTGAAATCTTTTCCTCTTTTTAAAGATACAATTAGAATAATTGGCTGTTGGCGCTCTAGGTTTTAATCACCTTTGGGGTATGAAAGAGGTAACCAGGAAGTACGATGTCATTTGGGTAAAATTTTTATTCTTGAACCGAGTCTCCCTCTCTACGTAGAATCTTAACGATTGTGTTAAGTTTTGCAGCGAAAATGTTGGCAGCGCTTTTAAATTTTCTTCTGCGGTATCGTCTGCGGAACAATGAATCGTTTGGTCGGAGGGGGTGGGAAGAATGCTTCTAAATATCGTTTTTAATTTCTGTGGCATCGTTATCACTACAATTTTTACCCCGCTGTAAGGCATGTTCCCTCTCTCCCTCTCTGTGTCTTCTCTCCGCTTGTATAAAAGTCATCGCAATTGTTTTTGTATGTTTATTAACTGCTATTCTTTGTGAGCGGTATATTTTAAACGGCTGCTGAGATTAGAAATTTTCATAGAAAAGTGTTTTAAAACTGAAAAGCAATTGCTCTCTGTTTTCTGAATATGTATATGTATGTATATTGAAATGTTTTTAATTGTGAAGCCAAGTCTCTCCGTAAAAACAAAGATAAAACTTTATGACTTTACTACTAGAGTCCCTCATAACGTGTTGTAATGTTTGCTGAATTAAATATAGAACTTCGAGTAATTCAAATAGCGTGGGATTTTTATTTATTTTGTTTATGTAGTTACACTTCCTCTTCTTTTCCGTTAAGTTTCTGCACACTTTAAGAGTAAATAATGGCAATGAACAGGAAGTAAATATTTTTGGTATGTTTCGACCAGTTTCATAAAATATGTTGTTGATTTTTTTTTTTTTCAGTAGTACAAGTTTTAAAATATTTTAATTAAAAATTATGTTTTCAAAAGAAATGTTCACGAATGCGTTTTGATAAGAATTTGGGTTTTATAAAATATATATATAAAGTTTAGTAATGTTCAACTCCTCTTATTTTTTGTAATAAAAATGGAAACGAAAAGAAAAAAAATCGATACATTAAAAAAATGTTTCCTGTTAATCTTCATGTAAAATTTCCTAATTTTTGGAAATGTTTGAGTATAAATAAGATTCATATACTTATAGTTAGGTATTTTCTCAACATTCATTCTTTTTTGCGCTTTATAAAATTTAAATAATATTTTTAAATAAAAGCTCTTCTTTTTTACATTGAAAAACAGCATATAATGAATAATTAAAAAAATATAATTTGATAGAAAAAGTACACAGAGCTGTGTAACAGACGCAAAATGATATCTAGTCCCCAGGACCCGAGCTTGGTGGCTCTATAAAAATTCCAAAATTTTCATTACAGAGTAAGAAAATAAGAATCACCCTTTCTTCAGAAATCCTTCTTGAAGTCCATAATCTATGGCAATATGGCCAAAATTGTCTGATGTCTACTTAGTAATATATTATTTGTAATTAAACTTCATTTAAGTCAGCAGAACACCGATGTAATTTGCCACGTCAGTTTTCTCTTTAAAAGCACCCGGGTGAAAGAAAAAGAAAATCGGGGTCCTAAATAGCTTTCAAACGTAATAAAAATACCTTTTTATTTTCATTCACAGGCCTATAACCTTAGAAGGATTGGTGAATGCTCGCTTGTAAAATGTTATGGGTATAAACTTCACTTTTATACAATTAAAAAATTATATAAAAATGTCCCCTAGTCTCGTTAGGAGCCTTTGAGAGTGCGAGATTGCGGTGTATTGCTTCCGCCGTACACACTTTTATGGCCTTCCTGATAATTAACATATTTTTTTACAAGATTGAATAAGACTCCATGGCAAATAAAGCATTACTATTAGGATGAGTGAACCAGATATTAATCAGTGAGACACAAAAACGTAAAAAACAAAATTTAATACACAGATGTGTTTGTTTTGGTTGGTATGCCAACCAAAATTAACATATCCGTGTGTCTGCTATAGTTTTGTGTTTCAATAGCCAAATACTGGTGCACTCGTCCTATGTCAAAATTGTTAGTAAAAAAAAGTGCTTATATTAGGTTGACTGTATTAACGGAGCTCACTTACTCATATATAAGTATTTTTACTATAGGATCTCAGAAATAAAACACTCAATTTTGACGATTCGGCAATCCTTAAGCTGTATTTCGTTATTTTTTACAATCATTTCGTCACAGAGTCACGTGATTTGTGACGAAACGCGAAACCTCAAATATCTGATGAAGCTATTTCCTCACTATCCAAAATAAAACTCTCACTTTTGACGATTCAGCAATTCTTGAGCTATATTTCATCATTTTTGACAGTCATTTTGTCTCAAAATTAAGTGATTTTTAATGAAACGGAAAATCTGAAATATTTGACGAAATTGTTTTCCCATTCACGTGGCTAGATTATTTTTGTTGTTACAAAATCGTTCAAAAATAAATAAATAAATAAATTAAAAAAATTAAAATTTTAGGAGCTTTTTTTTATTTAAGAAATATATTCATATAACAATCAAATTTAAAATATGCATAACTGATCCCTTTCCCCTCTATAAACAGTAGCGTGTTAAAATCTTAACTCCCGTCATCTTTATAATTTCTGACCAACAAATTAACTAGACCATATTCTAATCATTCATTGAACAAAGGAAATTTCTCTAATAAATTTTATTAATCAAGCCATATTCTAATTATTTATTAACCAGAAAAACATAATAATAATCTAGCCTTATTAATTAAAACATGCAGATATTATAACAGCACTGATACAAATACAATCTACTTTCTAAAAATATAAACACACATCAACATCCTCTAGATACATTTAAAATCCAAAATCACACAAGGTCCGCTGGCGAAGGATGAAGCACAGTAGTCACCCACACGGAAGATCGCTCGTTCGAATCCGATTGAAGACTTGATAAACGTGTCCTGATTTTTCCCCCTATCAATTTCAGATGCTTCTAAAATTGTCAATAGATGGCGCCAGCTGCCTTTTTTTACATTTTCGAACAAGCAATTTAACGAAATTAATTTCCTCATTTTTTGAGGATACAAATTTACTCAATTTGACGAAATACTCGTTCGGAGGATTTTCCAGGAAACAGTTTCGTCAAAAACGAATAAAATTACGTGGGATTTGAATATCCATTTCTGACAGTGTGAATATTTTTTTAAACTTTTTCTTACTCTAAACAAAACCTCTAATAAAAAAAGAATCGTATTTTATGTACAAAAATAGCATTTGTATCCAGCATTGGATTTCGTTTTTCTCTTATATGTCGCGTTAAGATCTTATATGTTGGAAATAATTTAAATACACCTTCATCCGTGCATAATTTTTGCCTTCTATAGCTTTGTGATTCACTGGTCAAATACGGGTAAACTCACCTTATATCAAAACTGTTATTAAATAAAAGTTCTTATATTAGGTCGACTATATTCAAGACGCTCATTTAATCATAAAAAAAATGATCTAAACAAAACTTTAAATAAATAAAAAAAATATTATTTTAAGTACAAAAAAAGGACGTTTACATCCATCATCAGAATGTCTTAATCTTCTATTACATGTTGCGCTAAGGATATATAGTTAATTATTTCTAGCGATTTAACATGTTGGAAATAATTTTAATGCATTTTCAGCTGTGCATTATTTTTTGCATCCAGCCTCGATTTTCTCTTATATGTTACACTGGGATCTTAGAGGTTAGAAAGTATTTTAACGCACCTTCGCCCGTGCATTATTTTTTGCCTTCTATAGCTTTGTGATTCACTAGTTAAATACTGGTGAACTCACCCTATATCAAAACTGTTAATAAAAAAGTTCTTATTTTCATTTTTAAAAACTTTTTCTTACTGTAAACAGAACTTTAAATAAATAATAAAAAAATAAATCGTATTTTAAGTACAAAATTAGCGTTTGCATCCATCATCAAAATGCCTTGATTTTCTCTTATATGTTGCGCTAGGGACATATAGTTGATTATTTCTAGAGTTTTAATATGTTAGAAATAATTTTAATGCATCTTTATCAGTGCATTATTTTTTGTCGTCTATAGCTTTGTGTTTCACTAGTCAAAAGAAAAAGTTCTTATATTCATTAGGTCAACTGCGTTAAAGGAGCTCACATTTACTCATATAATTATTTATACTATATTAAAAAACTTTTTAAAACCTTTTCTTATTATAGAGAAAACCTTTCAATTAAAAAAATAAATAAATAAATCGTATTTTAAGTACAAAAATAACGTTTCCATCCAGCATCGAAAAGCCTCGATTTTCTCTTATATGTTGCGCAAGGGTCCTATACGTTAGAAATAATTTTAATGCATCTTCAGTTTTTTACGAGGGGAAAAAAAAATCTGAAAAGGAAAGAGTCAAATGTTTTTTTGTTCTCTCTCCATATAGCACACATGCTGCATACGAACTTAATTCCCTATGGGCGTTGTCCGGTTCATATCCTCAGAAAGAAAGAAAAAATCCACTTTTAGAAACCGAAACCGGTTCCCATTCCGGTTCCGGGAACCATACGACCCCCGGAGGAGTCCGATTTGATTTCCAGGCAGTTTCCTTGGAAGATTTCTGCCAGGAATACAAACGCCTCATTTGCAAACAAAGTGCCGATTACCTCTTATTTTATTTTCAGTTGTTTTGCTGCCGGTGGTTACTTTTTCCCCCCTCTCTTCGATGACTTTTTCCTGAGGGATTTTTTTTTTCTTCTGGAAAAGAAAAAAAAATGTTGACTGTTGAGTTTTGCTACGGAAAATGGTTGTGTAACTATTCATTTTTGGCCACCGGAAAAGGGATTTCATTTGCATATTCCTATTCTTTGTAATACTGAATCTTATCTTTGACCAACTACAGAATTATAAAGACGGTTAATTGTATCGAAGTATTTATACGTAAATATGAGTTTCAAATCAATGTGTATACTTTTAGATTCAATAACTTGAATTAAATATATATATATATATATATATATATATATAGAAAAATTATAATCAAAGTCTGATTTCAAAATAAAATAAAATGAAAGAAAAAAAAAAGACCAAACATTTTTACATTTTGAAATATCATAATATTATTAAGGAAGGTTCAAATTATTTTATATCCTGCAAAATAAAAATAAAAATAAATAAAATTCCTTTAAAATGTTATCACAAGAGGGAAAAAACAAGAACAAGAACAAAACATCCTGATATTATAACACCATACATATTATATGCTCACTCTTTCCTATAAACGCGGTTTCGCGGTGTCTATATAGTAACTCTAAGCATGTCAGCCGGAAAGTTACTTATTTGTCGATGAATCGCATTTTTCAGATCTGATGAGTTTCTGATAATATCACAATAAAGGATTTATATATATGTATATACAGTATAAAGGTAATTTTATACTTAAAAGTCACATGGAATGAGATCTGACGACTGAGGTGGCCATGAAATGAGAAAATAAAATGACCTCTTATTTAATTTTTAATTGTTTTGTTTCCAGTGTCTACCCTCCTGCTTTTTTTCCACAGACAATAGTATAACGGAATTCCCTTCAGTATTCCTATAAAGGATCTATAAATGCTACACACTTTATTTTCAATAGATAACATGTTACAATAAAACTTAATAACATATGTTGTAAGTATATCTGAGTATATTTACGATACTTAGAGTACGAAAAGACAGACAGACAGACAAAACGAAGTCATAAATTGTTTTCAACTATGTTTGGAAGTGTTAAAAATGTTATTAACGGAATATTATAAAAGCACTTGACAAAATATTGTAGATAATATACTATTAATTACACATTAATGCTTTTCATTATTACCTCCACTACAACTAAGGGAAGATGGAGTAATAAGAAATAGGCCAAAACCCATATTAGATTTATATAAAAAAAATTAAATAAGTTAAAATATAGTCTTACCTTAAATTTATTTTACCTATCCATCAAAAGTATATATCATGAATTTTATATGCAATATTTTGTATTTGAAAAGTTGCCTCATTTTAAACTACCCATTGTAATTCATGACTTTTCAGGATAAAATTTTCTAACGTAAAATGAGATATATGCCATTTTTTGACTAATAAGATTTTAAATAGCATTCTATTTTGTGAATTGTAAAAAGTTTATTTTAGTACGTATTTTGATCAATGCCTCTTGCTACCCCGTCAGTATTTTTTTTTTTTTTTTTTTTTTTTTGCTTATGTAAAATAAACAACAATCGTTTATTGTATCGCTATATCTCTCTGTGTAGCGTCGGCCAAAAGAAAGAAAGCGAACACTCCAGCCACTTTCATCACCAAATTGTCACAGAAGGGGGGGGGGGGGAATGTCCTTTCGATTATACATTTATGCGTCTTTTTTTCAATTTGTCATTTTAAAAAAAAGTTTAAAAGGTCAAATTTAGGGTAAAATTGTACCAAATTTTGAAAATTTCGTTACGAACACCTGATTTTGACGTCATATTTTGTTTTTTTTCGGTAAAGTTAACATTATTATACCAAACAGGAGGTCATTTTGTCAAGTATATTTAGGAATCATGAAAGTTTAGAGTTTGGAACTCTTAATGTTAAATTCATTTGTAATCGATGCAAAACAGACTGGAATGAGGAAAATTTTTAAAAAAATGACGAAAAAACTACTACACCGAGCTGTAATTTTAGAGCTGTAATTTTAGACGACCTGTAATTTTAGATTCGCATGTTTGAAGCTTCTAAAAATCGGTCTCTGTTAAAAAAAATCATAGATTACAATTCACATGTTCTTCAAAAATGTATTTCATAAGCTATATATTTTTAAATCCATTTCCGAAACAAATCTGAATTTGTACCCTATGAATTTTTTAACAAGTTGGAAATTATACATCAAGCGTGACAAGTGAGGTGCGTTCGTACTATAACTAATTTTTATAAATATTCAGATGTTAGTGATCTTTATTTCAGCGAAATCAATTATATCGTCTGTTATTATGATATGATTAATTTCCGTAATAAAATAAGTACATTTTAAGTTAACTAAAGTATTAACTCGCTTAGGCATTTATTCTATTATTACAAAGATCACGCTGATCCAGTGAGAATTTTGGTTCAGGGTTTGTACTGAATCCGGCTATGCGTTTTCCACAGTTTTCGGTGAATTGAGCATGCTTTTCTCTCATTACGTATTCCACATGCTTACAGGCGCGATTTTTTTTTTTTTTTGACACCAGACAGCGCTGTAAAATTTATGATGGAGAACTTGCTTTGCCAATGATTTACTTTCATGGTTTAATATGTTGTGACTCACGATAAACGAATACCCTGTGTTAGTTTTTTTTTTTTTTTTTTTTTTTTTTTTTTTTAATGAAGTAAGATTTTGGCCTGTCATCCTAATTTCAACTGAAATTTTCTCAGAATCTAAACTCATTTGAATGTAACTCTCATCTCTCAAACCTAAAGTTTTTTTTGAACGATCTTTTTAAAAATGCAACTTTTATGAACTTTTATTTGAAAAAATAATTTTGAGTAAAAATGGCCGTTCAGCATATGAAAAGCGAAGTGGTCAGTCCGTATTTGTTTTCTTCAGTCACATGACCTTGCGCATTTATTATATAGATTACGTATGATAGGATTTAATAGAATGAAGAAAACTTTTATTAATATCTTTTTAAGTTTTGATTCAATTTTCATAAAATTTGAAATGACGCGACAAAATTCTGCAATGATATTAAATTTCAAACCATTTGGTTGGGTAGTTTTTGTGCTGTTATATATGGAGGAATGGACCAATTGACGACTATAAGATGCTACGTATTTATATAATTACGAGCGCACTTAAAAATCGATATCTAAAAGCTTGAAATGTCTCATTCCGCTTATTAGTTTTTGAGTTATGGATTTTAAAAAATACCCTCATTGTAATCTGTTTTGAAAATATTACAAATGAATTGAACATTAGGAATTCTAAACTTTAAATATTCATAATTCCTAAACTTAGTTGAACGCGTTGCCGTTTAATATCTTACAATAAAATTTACCGGAAAAGCAAAATAATTTATTTATTTTATTTTATTTTATTTTATTTTATTTATTTATTTATTTATTTATTTATTTGTAACCTAGCTTGATAGAAGGCATAATTTACAGTTGAATAACTATTTCCGTTTTTTCTTTTCTTTCTTTTTCTTTTTTCTTTTTTTTTTTTTTTTTTTTGCATCAGTTATATATCTAGAGCTGTATGCTAATTTGTAGGACAAATAAAGAAACTTTGTTGTGTAATTCAAGAAATCTATTTTGAACTTTCTATAATCTGACAAAATAAGTTGAAAGATCTTTTTTAGTGCTTCATTTATAATCTATTCAGTTTAACATGATCTGTAAATGAATATTGAACGATCGTCTGTCTTTTATTACCCCACAGGGGCTAATAAGAAACCAATCCATTCAGGTAAAATTGAAAAATAAATAAATAAATAAATAAACAACAAAAGACCGATTTAAAATTTTGGAAAAAAAAATGTCAAAGCTTGATCAAATTTGTCGAATGTAATGTATTGTGTGCAAAATCATTTTCTCATTAGCGAAAAAAAAAACATACAAGTGTATGATTTTTTTTTGTCTCTGATTACCCCTCTTTCCTGTATTTAAAAATATTATCAACAGTATCATTATAAAAGCCCATATGCAGGTAGATTCAATAACGAACATTTTTGAGAAAACTCATTATCTTAAATGTTTAATCGCGTACTTCTTGTGTGTGCAGAAATGTCGGATAATACAAGAACATTTGACTCAGCTAGCTACTAAAAGAAAATAAAAAAGGAAACTTTCTTTTCCTTTTGTTTACTTTATTTATTTTTATTGTTAAAAGTTTTCCATAGTGGTCGCTTGAGGTTGCTGCATGTTTGATCTTCTATCCAGAAGGGATAGCTACGCCTTAAAGAATTCGCAATAAATTACACGCGTGCTGCAGAATTCTTTATGTCCCATTTCGCTCGTTGGTGGAAATGGTAAAAGAGAAATAACTTGTTCGAAATCTTATCTAATCTATTTTATGAGATAAAAAAATGAAAAAAGAATAGATTATTTTGAATTCAAGAGAAATAAGCCTGCAATTAAAGTAATCTAATATAAAGGTTATGCTGTTATCATGGATTAATATTTTTCGTATGGGCTGTCACATTTTCTGGGACTACACCTGACAATGTCTTCCTGTGTGTTTTTCATCCAGGAGAGAATTTTGACCTCTACGAAAATCTTCAACCCTTTGAATACTATAGCACGCTATGTGGATTCATTTCTATATTCTACTTATAGACATTGAAAGCATTAGGCCCACTTTAAAATAATAGAAAATTATGGTTCCATAATGCTCTCGCGTCAACTCTTCTTTCAAAATTTATTCTGCGATAGCTAAATTGCAATTGTTGCCACAAGTTATCGTCCACGGACATAAAAGAGTTCAAATTTAAATACAGTGTCTCACATAAGTGATGGGACACTTGTGCTTTACAAAAGGAAACTAATCAAATAAATTAAAAAAACATGTACACATTTTTTTTGTGGGTGTGTTTCATACTTAAATTTAGTAAAGATTACTACATAACATACATTTTGTCAAAATATTAAAATATTAATTTAATAAAAATACAAATGTTTAGAACGGAGCAAAAAATAGCTCACATAAGTGATGGGACACCATTATATATGCAACAAAAATCGTCTAAAATAAGCAATAAAAATATTTTTTGGGGTTTTATTTTTACTTAAAAGCAATTGGCAATAATTTATAAAATCGTCTGCAGTATTTCTCTCCAGTTTGTTTTGGAATTTTTGTGTTTTTTAGCTCTGTGTAGTCATGAATGCTAAACGAAAAGAAACTTCGCCTGAAATTCGAAAATAAGTTATTAATTTGCATATTGAACGTGGAAAATCTATTAGAAAAACTGCTGAAACAGTTAACTTGAGTCGTTCAACAGTTTTCAATATCATTAAACGATATAAAAAGAATCATATGATTCAGGATAAAAGAAGACCTGGCTGACCATCAAAGCTATCCAATGGAATAAAGCGAATTATCGTTCGAAATATTAAAAAAAATCCAAGAATTAGTGCTTCAAAAGTTGCTGCTGATTTACAAGCATTATATGGAATAATTGTTAATCCTGAAACTATTAGAAGGGTAATTCGATCTGCTGGATATCACGGTAGAGTAGCCAGGAAAAAATTCTTCGTAAGTGAAAAGAATAGAAAACTCAGACTAGCTTTCGCAAAATCCAACATAAATAAGAATTCTGATTACTGGAATAAAGTTATATTTGCTGATGAGAGTAAATTTAATATATTTGGTTCTGACGGTAGAATCTTGGTGTGGAGAAAACCCAGGGAAGAACTTCGCAAACAGAACTTGGTACCAACAGTAAAACATGGTGGAGGAGGAGTTATGGTATGGGGGTGTATGTCGTCCGCTGGAGTTGGTAATCTTGTTTTTATTGACAGTATAATGGATCAGTACAAGTATATTGATATTTTAAAGCAAAATTTGAAATCTTCAGCACGAAAATTGAACCTTCATAACGATTTTAAATTCTACCAGGACAATGACCCCAAGCACACTGCTCTGAACGTTAGACTCTGGCTGCTATATAACTGTCCTGAAATAATAAAAACACCACCACAATCTCCAGACTTAAATCCCATAGAGAATATTTGGCAAGAATTGGAATCAAGAATTCGCAAACACACCATTTCTTCAAAACAACAACTAAAATCGGTGCTTCAAGAAGAATGGGGTAAAATCACTCCAGAAATCACAAAAAAAATAGTCGAATCCATCCCAAAAAGATTAAATCATGTTTTAAAAGTAAAAGGAAATCCAACAAAATATTAAAACCTTTTAAAAAGTAAAATTTTTGGATAAATATTTGATGGAAAAGTAAGTGTCCCATCACTTATGTGAGCCATTTTTTGCTCCGTTCTGAACAATTGTATTTTTACTAAATTAATATTTTAATATTTTGACAAAATGTATGTTATGTAATAATTGTTACTAACTTTAAATATGAAACACACCCAAAAATTTTTTGCACATGTTTGTTTATTTATTTTATTGCAGTTTCTTTTTATAAAGCACAAGTGTCCCATCACTTTTGTGAGACACTGTATATGACTAATAATTTCTTTTTAGCGAATATCGTCTGCCCTTCTCCTTTCTCAAAAATTTCAATCTATCCTCTTATAATATTCATTATTTATCAGTCATTTTCATTTTTACGTGCACTTTCGCTATTTTTAAAAAACATTATCAACGGCATATTACAAAATCATTTGACTAAAATTTTTACGTAATAATAAATTTTCAATTATTTATTAATCATTTTCATTATCACCTTCACTACTACTATTATAAAAAATAATATTAATGGTATCATTATAAAAGTACTTCATGCAGGAAAAATACAATTAATGAACATTTTAGAGAAACTAACTCATTATCTAAAAATTTTAATCGCGTATTTCTTATGTGTTCAGAAATGTCGAAAAGAAAAGTAACATTTGATTCAGCTACTAAAAGGGAAAAAAAAATATTTTCTTTTGTTCGCGTTATTTATTTTTATTATTAAGAGTTTTCCATAGTGGTCGCTTGAGGTTGCTGCATGTTTGTGCTTCTATCCAGAAGGTATAGCTACGCCTTAAAGAAATCGCAATAAATTACACGCGTGCCGCAGAATTCTTTATGTCCCATTTCGCTCGTTGGTGGAAATCGTAAAAAAGAAATGGCTTGTCCGAAATCTTATCGGATCTATTTTATGAGATAAATAAATGGAAGAAGAACAGAATGTTTTGTATTCAGCCGAAATAACCTTGCAATTAAAGTAATCTAATATAGAGGTTATGCTGTTGTCATTTGTAGAAATTACTTACGATAAATATTTATCATGATTATGTATGATAATAAAAATGTTGTATCCAATGATTATGAAGTTAGGAATAGAGTTAGTCTTTCAATTAGTGACTTTTTGACTACGAGTATAATTTCGTTAAAGCTTTCGGGCAAGTAAATTGCAAAGGTCGTGTTGCAAAATAAATAGCAACAACAATAACAATATTTTGTTAAGCCTAATTGGTAGATTTTATTGACTCACCAGAGGGGCTCAGATTAATAAATTATTTAAAATTTTTAAATTAGCTTCATTCTTAATACTCCATACTTAATGTAATCTGCGAGGAACATACACTCTTAAATTATTTATATGCTTAACGACTTTCCTCTTGCAAACTTACATCAACTTTATGCATTACAATTTATCTGATAAATGCATCTTATTATATACATACATACTATCAAACACAAACTTACAAACTTTTATTATATACATACATGCTTACAAACTTTTATTATATACATACTTACAAACTTTTAGTATGTAACTTTCAAACCATGCAACACATATATCAACTTTTTTTAAATTTTTTTTAATTTAATTTAATTTAATTTAATTTAATTTTAAATGAACATTATAGTGATTAATGGGGAAACTTCCATAATCTAGATTCATTTAAAACTTATTAAACCTATTAAATTGCTATACAAGTTAGAAGCGTATAAGTTTATTTGAGGTGAACAATATAAAGAAATGAATCAGTAATTGATACTGAAGGAGGAGTTCGATCAAGCGCGAAAATTTCTCAAGAAGATTAAAGTACTTTTGAAAAATGGATAAGATAAAATTCTCTTACCTTTTCTGAAGGTGCATCTTACTTCTCATAGTAATCCAATTTTATAAACCAAGGTATTAGTAAATCGTTCACACTGAACACATCACGTTTTCGCTAAAAAACTAAGTTTAAATATTAGTATGAGGCTGAGTAAATTCCCATATTTCACAATCTTGATTAACTATATATTCACTGAATTAGAGCACATGGACATTACAAGAATTAATATTAACAATTAAGTTTAGATTATATTTTAGTTGACATCTTAGAGCTTATTCGCTCTAGTTGTTTACGCGTTTACATTTTGGTAGAGGACTGAAGAAATTAAAGTCATAATAAAGAGTTCAGAGTTTTTTCATTACACCATTCTTACGTCAGAGGAAATTACACATATTACAAGCTTTGAGCGTAAGAACGTAATTGGAATAATAATGTTTATAATTATTGTTCTAATGTCTTTAATCTATTTCATATAATAACAGTTTATCAATTTAGAAGATCTTTTGAACATTTATTTGAAGTTGAGTGGTCATAAATATCACTTTGCAAATCATTATGCGTTGAAAGAAATGTTGAAGCTATTTCTTTTCTTTATCAAGGTCTTTCCTTCTTTCCCCTTTGCAAGAGGAAATGAAAGAGTGGTTTTTCTGTAAATAAATTTCTCGGATGAGGTTAATATTTATAACAGATACAGCTCCAAAATATATCGATGGATTATTTTCATGATCGGCGTGTTTTTATCTAAAATGACACGACGTTTATCTGTCAAATAAAAGCATTAAGCTGCTCTGTTAAAGTTATTAAAACTTGCCGCTAAATATCCCGATACAGGAAATGAAAAATAAATTATTTTTTCGATGTTCTCCAATCAAAAACATTAAATATCAAATACTTTATGACAATCATATAAAAGGATCAAGTAATGTAAAAATGTTTTTAAATAATTTAAAATTTTATTTCTTAGAATTTATAAAAATCGTAAAAAATATTTTGTGTGCAAAAAAATGCTTGCAATGGTTCAACAAAAAGTTAATCTCAAACATGAAACAAGTTGAAAAATATTATATATAATTTTAATTGTTATAATTTTGTATATAAGCATTTTAAACTAATATGATTTGTTTGCATTATTTATCATTATAATACCATTTGTTTATGATGACTTCAATTTTCAGAATAGTGTTTGCTGAAATATATAAGTACCAAAAATTACTAAATTTAGAATTTTAAATATTTATAAAAAAAAATTACCTTTATGTAATATTTGCGTAAAAAATGGAAATTTTAAATATACATGGTTTAATATTATGATTTGTTTTAAAGTCAAATAGCATTAAAAGTAATTAAGTAATGAGATTAAATTTTAAATAAAATTATGTTCTTGGATTAATGGGGAAAAAATTCGAAATTCTTTTTCAATTTTTCCCCATCTTTTTCATTCAAAACATGTAGGAAAAATTAAATACAGGTCTAAAAATCTCGCTTTGTTACGTGCATATTTCTTGATGTTTCACTTCATAGCTATAATTTTAAATAAAATATTTTGAACTATTTTATTTGTTTCGTTATTTCTTATGACGTTACCTCAGACATATATATGCCAATTAAGGCCATTAAATTCGTTAGATGTGAAGTTGGCGGAGATAGGATACTGTTCAGGAGATAGGATCACTGTTTTTAAAATTATATTCTAGAAAAAAAAAATAACGAGAATAAAGTTTTCTATAACTCCAAACTTGCGCTTTCACTTCGAACATAGATTTCTAATTAGTAAAATATGATTTTCGTACACATAAAGATACTTTAAGTGACAAAAAAAAATAAAAATAAATAAATAATAAATTTTTAATCGGTCAACGTAGTATTATACTTCTTATAGTATCCTCCAATCCTCGAAGGTGACTCTTTTTTAAAATAATTTCAAACTCGGCTTGTGCATTCTATTATAGAATAAATTTAGAACACCATTTCCTAAAAACTTTGAAAACACTGCGCAAAATAGCATTATATTTCAAATTTTTTTATTATTTTGCTTGCAATATTCTTGAAAATAGCAATAAATTGGCACTTGCGCTAAACTCACATTGTAAATCAAGATAATTTTATTCTGTAAATTTCATTATTATGAATGAAACCTCTTTCAGAAAATGAATCACTATCCTCTTTAATAAAAAGCTATGCGTTTCGGACGACTGGGATTTTCGATAATCGTTGCCACAGATTAATCTCGGAAAATGAAACATTTAAAGTTGCTGAAAAAATTAATAGCTCGAAAAGTATTTGTCAGAAAATTGTTAGAGAAACTTCGTTAGAAAGGTAAAAAAAAAATATTTTTCTTGATATAAATTTCAAATCTAATGATTATGCCGTTTTTCAAATATTGAATTTCAAAACTTACCAAATTTCACAATGGAGTACCATAGCGAAAACTTCACGCGTAAAAAGATAATGATAACGTCAATGCGTCCTGACATATACTGGATATAGCACGAGTCACAAATTATAGTAGCCTTACTATTCTGTTAAAATATAAAAGTGAATTATGATGCCACGAATGCATGATTTTTATTTAATTTTAATAAAATCATCTTAGAAACAATTTTTTGGAAAATATTTTCGAATGGGACTAATAAATTGGCCAATACTGTATATTATTCTGAGTTGAGGAAAGGTGGGGAAGTGCTTTATATTATTCAGGTTTCCTCAGGAACTTTTGATCAGAATTGAAAGTTTAATGTATCAAAACGTCAGAAATTAAATCGACATTAAATCGGCAATAACTATAACGACTGTCTTTCAGTTCGTTTGGATCTATTTTCATTTAAAAATATAAAATCATTCAACGTTGATTTTAGGTATTTTTAAGGTTATTATCAGGGTCCCGAGCAACGCCAGGCATGTCAGCTAGTTAACTTAATATTTAGGCTTAAATTTTTACTTTAATACTGTTGTACGTAAAATATTCTGTATCTATAATGCTGAATTTCCATCAATGAATATCAAGTTTAATTCTATATTTTAAAAAAAAATTAAATATTAAATTTCGAAAATCAGTCTTGAAATTATTATGAATTTTTTTCAGTGTGCTAAATTATGTTCAACCAGTTTCCTTCAGCAATTAATTCTTTAATTAATTTTCTGTTCCCAGTTTTTAAAACTTTCATTCGTATTTTTGGATTGGTATTTCACTTATTATATTGATATTGAAAAATAGATACTGAAAAAGTGGAAAATTCCTATAGAAATTTATATAGAAACTTATATAAAAGCATACTTTTAACTTCAGGTTTTTTAGTTTTCACTCTTTTTTCTGTTTAAATAATAGGAATTTTGATAAATTAAGCTATGTTAAATAATAACATAATAATATTTAAAACAGAAATTGATTAAATTGATTTTTAAAGGTAACACCGATGAAAATAACGTAATATCAACGAATAAATTAAGAGGTATATTAGCATAACAAATTCGCAATCTTTCATTTTAATGAAATCAACTTCCCAATTTTGAGATAATTTAACAAAATTTCTATTATTAGGCATAATGGAATGGTGTGCAGAAAATTCGCATTTCGGCTTGTTTAAAATATCTAGATTTTATTTTTAAAGGGTTCAGAGATAGGCACCAGCGGCGGGCAAAATGTATTTTTGAATAATTAAACTTAACTTTTATATAACTTAACTTTTATATTATAACTTAACTTTTATATATAACTTAAATTTAACTTTGACATATACAGACATTGCATTTAATAATACATACCAGTATTTTTATAGAAAAAAATTATATGTATTACTTACTTTTTTTTTCTTCTTTTTTGCGTTACGTACCAAGACAACTAACTGCTGTTATAAGCAGTAATAAGATAACGATAAAATAAATATAAATATCTAATAGTCAGTAGTAAATAAAATACAAACAAACATTTCTTTGAAATTCTTATCCTACTGTTTCGTAATTTCTATTGAAATATCTTAAATTATAATAAGAACATATTATATTCTTATTAATTTCATTTTCAACATAAACTGAAAATCTACCATTTCGTTGACAGATTTCAGTTTAGCGCAAAGAGACGTACCTTATGGCACGTTTCCATAATCATGTCTGTAGCAAAATGGTGTATTTAAGTAAATGTTATTTGGCACAAGAATGTTTTTTTCAAAACCGTTAATGGTATTTACATTGTGCCCATGATGACAATATTTGTAAGTGGATCCAATTAAATAACCAATTGAACGCAAAAAAGGAGGGAAGGCGAAGAAAGAATAATATTTTAATTATAATTTTTTTTTTTCAATTTGATATTCGGGCAAAATATTATTCGTTACATCGATTATAACAATCAACTAAAAATTGGAGCTAAATGATCCAATCGATATCGGAAAATGCCGTAGTGAAAGAAAATAGTCTTTGTTAACTACAACTTAAATTTAAAAATATATTTATTAATCTTAGTCATTCTGCGTTTGTAAAAAAAAATCTGTAAACTAAGCTTTCTTATAAATTTTTAAATTACTTTTTAGTGTATATTTAGTGTATATACTCTGAAAGTTGAATGACAGTGGAAGAATTATTGTTAACCATTCATTCATTTCCTTTTTAACACTTTCCAACCTAGTTGAAAAGTGTTTATGACTTCGGTTTGTCTGGCCGTCTGCCGTCTGTCCGTGCTCTAACTCCCGTAAATATGCTCGGATTGCCCTGCAATTTTTATATGTTATAATCGTTATCTATAGCATGTTCCCTATTTCAACGGAAGTGTGTAGCACTTATAGTTTTTTTACAGGGACACTCAAAATAATTCCGTTACATTGCGGTCTATGGGGAAAAATCATTTGCGGTTTATTTAAATAATGTTTCACTATTTTAAACGCATTGAAATTTATATATATATCACTAAGGTGCATTAGAAGAAGCTTAATATGGAATAGGGTGTGCATAGCACTTATACTTACTTTACAGGGACAGTCAAAAGAATTCCGTTACATAAGGTCTATGGAGAAAAATCGCCTGCGGTTTATTTAAATAATGTTTCCTATTTTAAACGCATTGAAATTTATATAAGGTTCATTACAAGAGACTTACTACAGAATATTGTGTGTATAGCAGTCATCGTTCATTTACAGGGACACACAAAAGAATTCTCTACTGTATGTTAACAATAATTCCTGGAAGTGCGTTTTAAGTTACTGAAAGCGATTTTAATTTTAAATCGCTTTTTGTATATTACGTGGTGTGTATAAATTCTGTATATCCTATACAGGGAAGCACAAAAGTTCGGGAACACATTTCCGTATTATTTAACTCCAGACGGAGAATTTTAAACTGTGCTACGTGTTTCCTAACTGAACTAAAATTTAGCATCCTATGTAGTATATATACAAATCTATAGATCCTATACAGGGTTGAATAAAAGTATTCGGATCACTTAGATGTTATCTTTTAGCTTATTGAAGAGTATGATTCGTAAAATTATTTTGGAAGCGTTGGAAAGTGTTACATAATCTATGCTTGACGCATGATTTTTCGTTCTTGTTAATTTTCAAGTGAGTGAAAAGATTCGTAAAGACGAAGACAAAAATTTGTAAGATTTGATAAATTTATGATTGAGATAAAATTAATTTATAATTACACATTCATAGTTAGTGGAGTTTCTTGGCATGAGGTTTCGCCCGTTGAGCTACGCGACATATTGCAGACTGGATGAAAATGCCAACATATATTTCAGTGAATTATGTCGGCTAGAGTTGTCCGGATATTTTTCACTCAGTTGGAACTAAAAATGGAAGTGATTGTGAAAGGTCTTCAAGGGTTTTCTTAGGTGAAATGAGAATTATAACAAGAAAGTTATTTTGATGACATATTGGTATAAAAGAAATAAATAAAAGAAAGAAGGTAACCATCTGTGAAACCTTTATTTTTCTTTCTCAGATGTGACTTTACTTACCGCTACTTTGATTGTCAGATATCTCATAGTTTCAAACAACTTTTTTTTATATTAATAGAAACAACCTTTTTATGATTGTTAATTACATTATTTTATTATAAGTATGTGTATTATAAGTATGAATGTTTTCAGTTAAATCATGTTGAGACACTAAAATTAAAAAAAAAAAAAAAAAAAAAAAAAAAGGTTAAACGTTTTTCAAGAAAATAAGAAACTTTATGTGGATCATTCCATTTATTTTGCAGGTGGCAAAAGGGAGAAAGGTTAGAGAACGCCAGATGTAGGCCTTAGAATGTAGACATTAGTTGAGCATATTTCTTACGTGAGCGGATAATCTTCAAACAGGCTGCCTTGTGTTCAAGAAAGCCTTAAATAAATCCGGAATATCAAGAATTTTTCATTATTAAAATATAGAATTTATAAGTAAATGAAATATATATATAAAGTAAAATTGAAGAAGATCATTTAAAATTTCTTTCTTTTTTTAAATTAAATAGTTTCATTTTTAAAAATCTGTTGGTTAATTATGCAATTTTTCCTGAATGTTACAACATTTACGTCAAAATAAAAATATGAAATTTGTTAAATCCGCTATCATTATAACGCATGTATAAACGCTTCGCCCACATGAAAATCAAACAAACATCAGTAGAATAAGCTAACTCGTTTTATTGGAATCTCTAAAAATATGAAATTTTTTATAACCGCTGTCAATAAAACGCGTGTATGAGCGCTTTGCGTCCCTGAAAACCAAAGAAAAAAAAAGTCAGTGGAATCAGATAACTCGTCGTATTGGAATCTCTAAAAATATTAAATTTGTTAAAGCCACAATCACTTTAATGCATGTTACAATAATTCACATTACATAAACTATTACTATGGTTTTTAAGTGTTTTTATAACTTAATGATTAAAAAAATTAATTCTTTCAAAATTTACGCAGTTTGGATCCGAATTCGGGTCTCGAGCACTGGAAACAAACGATATACCATTGAGCTACCACACACTCATACCGAGCTAGATTAGAACAAAATTTGAAACAAAAACCAATTCCAAGTGACGCATTCTTCCTACCCCCGCTTGCAAAATAAATAGAATAATAGATTGGAAATGGATATTTTGCGGTACGTTTGGATTACAGCTTACGATTTTCTTCCTTACAAAATTTCCGGTACGAGCACTAAATTTTGCTACCAATCTATATAAAACATATTTTTACGTTTCCCGCAAACAAATGTTTTACGAAAACATTAATCTGGAAACAGCAAATATGCTTGAGTTATAGAAATACAACAAATATATAACATTTGAAGCATATACTAATATCTTACTTTTTTTCTACAACTGAAAGTAAGCATTTAATAAGCTTTAAATGAAACTTATGAAAAAAGAAAATTACACAGATGGCAACTAATTGTTTTTCTGTTTGATTTTTTCAATTTTTTGAGTTTCAATACGCCTCTAATTTTATGCCATTTATAACTTATTAATATTTTGGAAAAACAGTACGCAGATTTCTTAATACCTAATGATTTACATATTGAATTCATATGTAATTAAAAAATATTCTAAATGTATAAATAAAATACACTTCATTTCGGAAATTTTGATTAAAATGCATTTTGATGCTTGTAAATGTTTTATGTAATTTTCTTAAATGAAGTAGTTATCCAAACTAGCGCCTTAATATTATATTTTTTATACTAAAAAACTGCTTTGATAAATACATATATTTCATTTTTCTGTTAAATGCATAAATAAAAAAATGCGATATCCCTTAAAAAACAGTTGTTTTTCTATTCGACGATGTAAAAATTGTTATTGTGCGATGTTTAGAAGTTAAAAAAATTACGATAACAGGATTGTTCAGGTCGTTGCCACCGTCAATATGATCTCATGTATTTTGTTTCATAAAATAAATAGATACACCAAATAAACAAAGCTTAAAGTATACACCAATAACTTATTTTTTCTACAACTGAAAGTAAACAATTAGTAAACTTTAAGTGAAACTATAGAAAAGAAATTATGTGAAATCCTCTTTTTGTTTGAGTCTTTAATTTTTTAGTTTCTAATTTAATATAATTTATTACTTACTAATATTAAGGCAAAACATTACGATATTTCTTAATGTCTAATGATATATATGTTGAGTTCTTATTTAATTAAAAGAAATAATCCAAAATGTATTTGCTAAATATACTTTATTTCAGCAAATGTGTATTGATGTGTTGTGAATTTTGTATGTAATTTTCGTAAGTTAAGTATTTATAAAAACTAATATATATCTTTTCTATTTTATAAAAGGTTCTAGAAATACATATATATTTTTTTCCCTATTAAATTAAAAAATAACAAAACTGAAAATCTTACTAAAAATGTTTTACAGACTTAGAAATCCTTGAGTATGAAAAATTTCTTGGGGTAAATATTACCTGGAAAAGATAAACATGCTTGAGTTATAGCAATACAACAAATAACTGACATTTGAATTATACACTCATATAACTTTCTTTATTTTCTTCCTTTTTTCTTTTTTAACAACAGAAAATAAGCATTTAATAAACCTTAAGTGAAACTTAAGAAAAGGAGAAATTACATAAACTCCTCTTACGGCAACTAGTTGTATTTCCGTTTGATTCTTTCAATTTTTTAGTTTCAATTTCCCTCTAATTAGTGTTCTTTTCGAAGAATATAATTCAGCACTAATAAGAAACAGCTTTTGCGTAATAGTATCCTATCACGTAACAATCTATCCTTTTTACCCGCTGATAACAACACACAAGACGCTTTCTTGCAGCAATTGGTGTTTCTCATCTGAAACATAATTTATTTTTCAATCATTTATATTACAAGTGCACTTTATTCCTTTACAAAATGAGGGTTCATTTGGTAATCGAAATCCTCGATCACAATGATATTTAATTAACTTTCAGCAAGAATAGATTTTAATTAACTTTTAATAAGGAAGTCTGTTAATTAACTCTTTATCGACCGAGTCAGAGGTTGAACATAGAAATGAATACATACTGTCTAAGTGCGATTTAGATTTGACTTAAGATTTCTGAAATAGCGTATTATTCGCTTTTTATGAGATCAATTAAAGGTAAATATAATGAATATATGTTAACAAAATAAGTTCTCGACTTAACACAATGATGAGATTTATTTTATTTTATTCTGGGAATACATAATGAAATTTGATTAAGTCTTATTTATTTATAACGCCGAGATATACTTAGCGCTTTATTGATTAATGCTTTTGCACAACATGACAAATAGCAAATTTATGGAAATATGGGGAGATTGTAAATTCATAAACTGAATTTTCTGATTATGGAAAATTAAATTGCTTCACTGGTTTCGACTGATGGTATCGGAAATTTGCTAACGCCTGCTTCTTTTTTTAACAGGATAATTTAAAGATAAATGTGACTAGTTACCTATTTCAATTAAGCTATGAAATAAAAGTACATGACATTAATTTTCAATACAATATAACGTTACTTCCTCATTACGTCTTCGTTTTTTGTTATTTATGTTTGTGCATAATTATCCAGTATAATTTGAACAAGTCGAAAGTAATTCTTTTAACCCGAAAATGAAACAATGTTGCTTTTTAAATATAAATTTGTGAGATTAGGCAATTTTCATTCATTAAACACAATCATTTCAACACATTCATGAAAACAAACAACCTAAAAAAGAAAAATTTTGAATAATAATAATAAAAAAAAAATCTAAAAATGTTATTTAAAAACCTAATTTTTAAAAGATTACTAATTTAACAACAACTAACTACAGATTACTAAAATGAAAGAGCTGCATTAACAACAAAAATTGTTTGCCCTCCAGGGAAAAAAAAAATTAAAACATCGTTTGTCATCAATCAGCGTACGCTAAATACTATATTAAATTTTAACAATTTACTGGTATGTGGTAAATTTTAATTATTTTGCTTTCGACGTATTGCACTTGGAATATTTTGGTTGTGATCGTCTTCATATGCTTTTGTTATATTTGTTATTTTTAAAGCTCTTGTTTATTTTATTTTCTATAACAGCTTAAAATTTTATCGATATCAGGCTTTTAAAAATTATTAAAAAATAGTATTATAAGAAATTTTTTTGTCTAAAACTATACTAATAAAATAAAGTTTCGCTCTGCTTGTGTGTGTGTGTCTGTCTACCATGGCTAGCGAAATCGACCGTACGTAGAAGTCTGAAATTTTGGGTGAGGATAATCTGAGGCAGGTATTCATGCACCTGATGCTCGAATTTTTAATTTTTTGATAATTAACCGAGATATTAATTAAAAACCCATCTCTTTTTTTGCGATCCGGTAAAGGCACTCGCGCATGCACGGAACCCGATTTACGCATTGGTAGGAAATGGAAGAACCCACCGTGCAGTTTTTTTTTTTTTTGTTATTTCGTAGTTTTAGATCAGTCTAAATAAGGAAAGGGCATGTTTACAAACAAACAGTTCCATCAACCAATCTACCACTTCATTTTTGTCGTAGCTATCATTGCTGGAATCGTTATGGCGACATAGGCCAATCATATTATAGACCAGTTTAACATAGATCAATCAAATTTCCCCATTTCATGTGTACAGTAGGAGTCATAAAGAACAAACAATTCTTGCTAACCAACCATAATTGAACCAACAGTGACGTCAGCTGCCCTTTCCTTATTAGTCAAACCGTTCGGTACAGTTAAAATTGGAAGACATCTTCAGAAAGATCGTACTCTTGCGGCACAAATGCCGCAATCAATTCGAAAAAAATGTCGTTGTTAACCATTTGAAAAAAAGAAAATCATAAATGGTCGTTTTCCCAAAGGACGTTTATCCTCTTATGACAACGCCCCTCCAGGGCACAATTTTAAAGGTACCAACAAACCAAAAATATGCTTTTAAAGCTGAAATCTTTTTCTAATTGACGATCTAATTGGTTTAAAAAAATTCGAATTTTAACACTTTTAGAAACACCGGCGAAAGAGGGTCACTTCACGCCTCAATGAAACGAACTTTTTTCTACGCTAAAAGTAACTAAACGCCCATATTTCGACAAAGTCTTTATAGAACATCTCAGTAGATCGGATTTGCATCACTACAAAATTTTCGAGACATTCGAACGTTTAGAAGTCAGTAAAAAAAATAATAAATAAAATAAAAAAATCTGAAAACCGAGTACCTCTGAATAAAACTCCAAAGTGTCCAAACTACAAATCTAACAGGAAAACAAAATAATAACTAATAACTTTTGACTAAGTTAATAATTAAGTCCAAAATAATTAACTTTTAAAATCGCTTTGCAACTTTTATCAACTTTTACTTATTTCTATGTAAGATGTCTATCTTGCATACTTAAAATTCTGTGAAGTTTCTGAAAAGATAATTGACTTGGTACCCTAATTATCTATAAAATAGGCTTCATAATAGATCATATGAATGATTTTGACCTAAAAAAAAATTGGTATAGGTAAAATAAGAAAATAAATAAAAATAGAAAATTGTCTGGGTGAAAAAATTATCATTTCCTTGTTTTGAATTTTTCCCCCTTTTCTTTCTTTTTTTCATTGATCACTTAAACGCTCGAACAGAAAAAAAGTCATTCTAGAAAGAAAAAATAAATAAAAGCATCGAGACCAAATATCCAGATTTACTAGAAATCATCGTTTCAAGTCACTTTTCTTCACAATCGCCTTACATAAGTGTCTCTTATCTACTCTATTCCAGCACATGGTCAACCCTAGAGAATTGAAAGTGACCACAATACTTTCAACACAATTCACAATCGGATGCGCTAAACCATAAGTGGCCTAACAGCAGATACTAAAAACGAACTGCTTGTCAGTGATTGCCAAGCTGTGAAAAAACTTTTTATTTCTTACTTATATATTTTTCCTTGCTTTCCTGTATCTCTTATACCCCGGAGGTTGCCAACTTACAAGCTAGTCTTAGATATTTTTTAACTTATTATTTTTTTCTTCCTCCTCACAACGCTTTCTGTGAACTACGTTATATTTTGTATTATTATTTCACTTTGCTCTCCTTTTCTTGGTACAATTTTTTAGAGATTTTCAACTCGGTATATGTATGTTTGTATAAAGTAGAAGAGGAGGCTGGAAGCATAGCATAAAATAAAAGAAAATGTAGGGGAGTAAAATGCTTATCTACCAAATAAGGAAAAAAAAAGTTTATATTTTGGACCTAGTGGTTTACTGTTTTGTCCCTTTGGGCTAAGCTGTAAGATAACGCAGTTGAAGGCAATGCGATAGGAAAAACGTTTATGAGAAACAAGCATTTTCCAGTACAAAGAAGGACACCTACATTTTTTTTTCTTTTTCTTAACTGTGACTGTACACAAGTTCCCTGTCTCTACCCAAAGGGCTGCTTGCTCTATTTGTAACGATTTCGTTAGGCATCCATATCTAGTTTTCCAAAGGATATTACGGCAAAGAATTTTTCTTTTTTTCTTTATTTTATTTTCATTTATTTATTTATTTATTTTTGAAATATTTGATGTATTCAAATATACAACAAAATTTGCTTTTATCTTTTGGTGAATGAACAGTATACGAGCCTTTGATAATATAATTTTTGAGGATAATATTAAAAGTCCTTTAAAATTCTGCATCTATTGTTATTATTATTATTATTTTAAGAAAATATATTTTTTATTTCTTTTGCAAAATGGTACATATTAGTATGATGTTTCCGAAATTTCCTGTTTCTGCCTAAAGAGGTATCTCCATAAAGGAAAACTCTATTTTTGACAGTTTTTTTAGGCATTCATAATATCTAATTTTCCAAAGGACATTACGACAAGGATGTTTTCTTCTCTTTCTCTCTTTTTTAAGATATTTGTTGAAATCATAAATTTTTCGAAATTTTCTTTTTATCTTTTGAGAAATGAAGCAAACGAGTTTTCGGTAATATATATATATTTTATAACAATATTAAATATCTTTTATAATTTTACAATTACTATTACTTTATGAATGGATATTACACACACACACATACGCATATATATATATATATATATATATATATATGTATATATATATACATATATTTGTATCCTTGTTTTTCAATCTTATTCTAATGCTTGTTTGGGCTAGGAGTTGACACAATTTTTGGCATTAAGCTGGTATCAATTAGAGAAAACAATCATTCTTTGCTTATAATGTGGTTTCCCAGCCCTTGAAAAAGTGAATTACATTATAAGCCTACATTTGTGTTTTTACTTTTGTTTAACTTTTTGAATAAATAATACTTCATTTATTAGGACTATGTTTTATAATTTGTAATTTGACAGTGCTATATGTGTAATAATCTCATTGCATATGGTCAGTTGCTTCTGTTTCAATGGTTAATTTTTGCAATAAGTTTATATATATATATATATATATATATAAAAACTTATTATATATATATATATATATATATATATATATATAATTATAATATCTATGAATTTCAAAAAACATATCAAGTTCTATTCTACTTAAATCTCCAAAGAGATAATCAATGATACTGTGTATACAGAATACCACATAGCTAATAATTAACATGTGCAAACATAATATTACCATAGCTGATGCTTCAATGGTAATTGGCCAAATTTTACTCATACCAAAAGAATATTGAAAAAAGAAATAGAGAGAAAGGGGAAAAAAAATTATAAATTGGAGTTGCAATTAAGTAAACACAAATGGATTAACAAATTAAATATGAACCATACACAATGGAAAATTGGACCACATGAGAATTAAATATGAATTGGACATGGAAAAACACATGCACATGTACTCATCAGCCTGGATGCACCCACATGTGTTTTAAATAATAATTCAGTGTTTCATAATTCTACTGGCATAATGCTAAGATCAGTAGAATCATCCAGGTACACTGAATTATTACCAGACAACAATTGGAAATATTAAAATTTGGAAATATTTAAATAGGAAATAAAAAACCATTAAGAAAATACAATATATTTCACTCACATCGATTATCCAAAAAACTGTAATTAACACCTCACTAAATTACCACTAGATAACAGTTTTGAAATAATAAAATTGGAAATATGAACGCGTAAAGTGTAGATAAAATATTTTACTCACAATAATTATACAGAATCCTTAAAATGTCACAACGTCTACATAATATTCACATCCACATGGCAATGCATCATACATGTTAACTAAGTCGAGTTGAGAGAAATGATTTGTAAGACAAGTTGAGAGCACACTTTTTTTAAAACACAACCCCATAAATGACACCCAATCACAAAATGATTCAAAAACACTCAAAATAATTCTGGTTTTAATACACTTATAACAAATTTATATCCGTGAATATATATTACTCCATCCAATTTTAATTCCTGAAAGTAAAATTAATATACAATCAATAGCTCCCTCTATAGTTAAATTAAATATAATATTAACAATATTATCTACAACTACCTGAAAGGTAAAGTGTCGCCATCTATTGGTATTATAATAGTTCATAATTAATATTTAGTTAAATATCCACTTTATTAGTTACATACTCACTTCATTAGATTTATTTATATAAATAAACTTTAAAAAACAATACTAACTTGTAGTTTTACTTAAAATTCAAATAAAATATAATACTACTATATGAATAAATCTACACAGAATTAATTCAACTTGCACAGCATTTCAGATATTCTTAACAAGAATATATTATGTAAGAGATATTATTTTAATTCAAATTATTTTTGCTGCCAGCTGTGTTAATCCACTGATATTATAGACATTTATTAAATAATTAATGTTTTATTTTTACTACTACTTAAATATATATTAGACTTGTTTTTAAATAATTAATGTTTAATTTATACTACATTGTAAATATATTTTATATTTATAGATTAATTTAAATATCTAATTAAATAATTCATAAACAATTCAAAATATCTCAAAATTTATAATGTTGATAATTAATAGTATTACTACTGTTTATATATATATATATATATATATATATATATATATATATATACTGTTTTTTGTCTATTTTTGTTGAATTTACCGTTCATTTCTTGGTTATCTTAATATATTTCAATCATCTTGGGTATTTTTGATATGTTATAAGGAGCTTAATATTGTCATTTTCAGGCCTTATGCCAGCAATATTCAACGAAATAGCATAGCTAGAAATTATGCTTATGAAGCTTCTCTGAAGAATCCATAATACAATCACAGTTTTTAATTTTGGTATTTTCACTCTCCCTTGTTTATTTATTTTTTAATTATTATTTTGCCATTTATTTTAACACTTGTGATTTTATTTTATACAGATGATATTTCATGCTTTAATCTTTTGAGGAATGAAACAAACGAGCATTCGGTAAGAGGTGGCTAAAAAGATTAAAAATATTTTAGAACTCTGCAACTATTATTATTATTATTATTTTGAGAATAGATGAATTTTTGATTTTGTTTGATTTCTTTAAACTGAATTGTATATTTCCCCCAAAATTTTCCATCTCTTCCTAAAGGACTGATTTGTTTTTGACGGATTTCGTTAGGCATTCATACCTAGTTTTTCAAAGGATTTCATGATAAGGATTTCTATCTCCCCCCCCCCCCTCCTCCTTTTTTTTCTTTTGAAAGTATTTGATGCATTTAAGTATTTCGAAAAAAATGACTTTTATCTTTAAGGAATAATGCAAGCGATTTTTTTTTTTTTTTTTTTTTTTTTTTTTTTGCTGTACAACATTTATTTGAACGTAATGTTAACTAGTATACGGTGGCCAACACAAAATTTTCTTCTATATCATTCTAATATACTTATTTATAATAATAATTAACGATTATGAATATAAAGCACAGTTCATTTTTTGTAATTTAACGTAGAGTTACACTGATGGGTCTATTAAAAGATGGACAGAACAACAGTGTCCCCTGTTGGGTATTAAAATTCAAAATTATATCAACGAATACATTTTTAACCATTAAACTCGAATATAAAATCTGGTGCATTATAACAAAAAAAAAAAAGATTCAGCTATAATGTTTATTGCAAAAAGCATAGGGCTAATATTCCGTAATAGGGTTCACAGCCAAAAGTTTCAGTCAAAAACGATCGATTCTGGCAAAAATGTGGTTAAAAGTGTATGAGAGTTACAAGAATGCAAATAATAATATTGGGTTGCCCGGAAAATTCGTTCTGTTTGGGAAAATTAATTCGTACCGGAAAATTCTATCGTTTAATTATTAGATATTAATTCCGATAGCTAATGCCTAATAATTAACAGGCAGAATTTTCCGTTACGAATTAATTTTTCCAAATGGAACGAATTTTCCGAGCAACCCTATACTTCAAACCACGCTCGCTATATTGCATCAATTGATTGTGGAACCGATTAGGAATCTTTCCCCAAGTATAAGATAGAATGCAAATAATAATATTGGGTTGCCCGGAAAATTCGTTCTGTTTGGGAAAATTAATTCGTACCGGAAAATTCTATCGTTTAATTATTAGATATTAATTCCGATAGCTAATGCCTAATAATTAACAGGCAGAATTTTCCGTTACGAATTAATTTTTCCAAATGGAACGAATTTTCCGAGCAACCCTATACTTCAAACCACGCTCGCTATATTGCATCAATTGATTGTGGAACCGATTAGGAATCTTTCCCCAAGTATAAGATAGCAGCGTCTCCTGTTGAGCGTTCAAAGTCAAATTGAATCAGCATCCATTTATGTCAATGTCCAACATGATATGCAGTTGAGTGAAATTCTGTGCATTAGTTCTTGAGTTATAGCTATCGTGGAAATCGTAAAAATGCAGCATAACTGCGCCAGCTGTTGGACAATTTACAGCATCTACTTATGTTAAGATCTAACAGAATATGAAATTTTATGAAATTCCATGCGTTAGTTCTTAAGATTTAGCTATTGTGAAAATCATAAAAAACAAATCATAGTAGCGCTACTTGTTAGGTGATATACACCCAAAAATAATCAGCACCAATTTATGACAAAGTCTAACTGAATCTGAAGTTCGATTGAATTCCGTGCATTAGTTCTAGAGATATAGCTATCGTGGAAATCGTGAAAATACAGCATAACTGCGTCAGCTGTTGGACGATTTACACCCAAATCTAATCAGCATCTCTTTATGTTATGATCTAACAGAATATGAAATTTGACGAAATTCCATGCATTAGTTCTTAAGATTTAGCTATTGTGGAAATCATAAAAAACAAAGCATAGTAGTGCTACTTGTTAGGTGATATACACCCAAACATAATCACCACCAATTTATGACAAAATCTAACTGAATCTGAAGTTCGATTGAATTCCGTGCATTAGTTCTTGAGATATAGCTATCGTGGAAATCGTGAAAATACAACATAACTGCGTCAGCTGTTGGACGATTTACACCCAAATCTAATCAGCATCTATTTATGTTAGAATCTAACAGAATATGAAATTTTGTGAAATTTCATGCATTAGTTCTTAAGATTTAGCTATTGTGGAAATCGTAAAAAACAAAACATAGTAGCACTACTCGTTAGGTGATATACACCCAAACATAATCAGCACCAATTTATGATAAAGTCTAACTGAATCTGAAGTTCGATTGAATTCCGTGCATTAGGAGATCGATCACGATCTAGCTATCGTGGAAATCGTGAAAATACAGCATAACTGCGTTAGCTGTTGGACGATTTACACCCAAAATCTAATCAGCATCTAACGCTATTAAAACATATATGCATATATGTTATGCTAACATAAATGTTAGATGCTAGCATTTATGTTAGCATCTAACAGAATGTGAAATTTTGTGAAATTCCATGCATTAGTTCTTAAGATTTAGCTATTGTGAAAATCGTAAAAAACAGAGCAGTGCAGCGCCACTTGTTGGGCGATATACTTCCAAACATAATCAGCACCAATTTTCAACAAAGAGTAAACTGAATCTCAAGTTTGATTAAATTCCTTACATTAGCTCTTGTGTGACACAAAACTTGCGTGACACACTGACTAACAAACGGACAGACATAGACATTTTCCAAAAATAGTCAAATTGTGTTCAGAGCATGTAAATCCGTAAAAAGAAAGGAGAAGTCGAAACTTTTTACGATTACAAATACTTTCTTCTTATATATACAGAAGAAAGTAAAACTGCTTTAGCATTATATATCTATTTTTTGCACTTTTATTAATACTAGATGAAACCCGTCAAAACTTGACGGAATAAAATTACCATAACAATATCAATAAAATAAGCTTCTTTATTACATAAGGGGTGCGTACGAAACAGTCTTTCAAATATTACATTTTAAAAGTTTTTTTTCTCCCAGTGAAATACAGTACTATTTCCGATGCAAACTCGAAACAAAGAATCCGTAAACAACTGTGTAATACAAATCAGTTTCAGATTACCGCCATATTCCCCATGGCAAGAAAGATAATTTCATGGACCTATGAAGTATCATGCAAATAGTATATCCCTACTTTCATCTCATATTCAGTAAACAGAAGAATATTGTAAATAAAGTAGAAATCACCTTTCCTGTGATAATGCAACCGAGTAACCGCTTATGCGCATGTGCATTGCATCTTCCCAAAGGCACCGTCGAAATTCAACGTTAAAAAAAGTTTTAAAATGTTTAAATTAAAAGTTTAAAAATGTCCTCTTTAATCATTGTTCGTTTTAAATCCATATCTTCTAAAACGCATCCATTGTTTTAACCCTTTTAGTGCGGGAGTCGACAAAACTCGACATAAGGGTCCGAGAGCGGGAGTCGACTGATGTCGACATCTAGGAGTTGGGTGCTGTAGACTACATTAAGCGTAGACAAAAGTCGTTCACGGCGTGTATTAGTGTTCACTGTAGTGCGTCATGGACTTAGCAGAAAAAAAACCCCAAAAAATTTCGCACTGAAAGGGTTAAGCTAATAAATTTTTATGTAAAGGTGAAGAATTTTTTTACAATAATAAATCAATCTGCAGATGAGGGAGATTTTTAATGTTTTCAAGTGTAATTTATTTGTATGGTTTCTTCGGATCTTTTACATAAGCAGGATGATTATTCCTTTTCCATCACAGTCGGGGATCTTTTCCCTCTTATACAGTTAAATATCCAATGGATCATTAAAAAATAATAAAATACAGTTCCTAGCATATTCTGATGCAACATATATATCAACGAATTCAATCTATTTTCAACTGTGGCAACTTTCTCAGGAGCTTGAAAGTTATTTAAAAAGTCGTTAAATTAAGTGGCAGTTTTCAAATAAATTTCAATCAAAACCTAATTTTTTTTCTAATTGACGATGTAAGAACTGAAATTGTAAAATTCAGTAAAATGTAGTAAAAAATTTAAATTTGTAGTATTTAGAAGTGATGTAAGCGCTATGAAAGCTAGCGATAGCGCCGTTTGTTGTCACAACCGTTATAAATTTATAAAATTTGCCACTATGTTTTAGCTGCCGTCCAAAAGTAGACTACCATTTTTGACATCGAAAGAGAAATTCACAGTGAAAGACTTTTCCGCTAATAAGGAGCTGTTAAATGAACTTATAACAAACCTACCAAAATAATTCCTGTAAAATATTAGCCTTACATTGTTTACTCTAACTAAAAATACAATCATTATTTCAAGTTTTTTTTCTACCATTAAAATAATTTTAATAATTTTAATTTTTCTAAATTCTTTACTTTTGTGAATTTTTTTATTAAAAAATGAAATTTTCTAACCTATAATTTAAAAAAAGTAATTGGTAACATATGTAATCAAGGTATGCTATCAATAAAGCCTAAAGTTCTAATCTTTAAAATTAAATATTGAAAAATAAGTTAAAATTACGTCATGTTGACACAATCATATAAATTTTTCTTTTTATTTTAAAAACACAAATTGCACAAATTGTGCTTATTAGTTGCTAAAATCAGTGTAAAAATTGTTTTAAACTCATAAAAGAGCTAAAATCCTACATGTTTCGGCTTTAAACTTAAAGCCATCATCGGGGAAGAGGAACAACACAAACGACTACTGATCTTTTAATTTACGACACCTGTGACTTTTACACTGATTTTAGCAACTAATAAGCACAATTTGTGCAATTTGTGTTTTTAAAATACTAGTTAACAGTGTAGTGTCCAAATGGATTCAATAGTTTTTCTTTTTAGTTTTATCAATGTTAAAATGTATTTCAAGCTAGGCATAACGTCATTTTCACCGGAGCAAACTTTTCACAGGTTCTTTGTATACGTTACTTTTATGCTTAAACGCCATGTGTACAAATAAAAATACATTTTGTATTTAATTGTAATGAAAAAATGGCATCAAGAAAGTTATAATGCATAATGATAAAATAAACCGAATGGACAATATTCCCGTGACGTCACAATAAATATGAATTTTTATTCGCGGATAAATATTTTTACGGACATTTAACTTGCGAATAAAAAAAAATCGCCCTAAAAGCCACGTGTTTTTAATATTTATTGTTTCTCTTTTATTCTCGCAACTACAGAGTTTCTCGTTACTCTGTGCCTCACAGCTGTGGGCGTTATCCGATTGCCGACTTTATGACGTCATACGCAGAAAAAGTGTAATTTAAAATTACGGCTAATTAATTAAATTTTCGAACAAACGAATGTACGATAACAAATCTGTGTCCAAATATTTTTCATTTAAAAAAAGAATGATGTAATTTGATGCAGTAGTTTGTTCTCACGGACTGTCGAAAAAAAAAACGCGTTTTAAGCGTTTTAAATATATAGATAGATGTTTTCCCTGTGCCACCAGGACCATCTATAAAGTAAGCATTGGGTATGTTTGTATTATTTTGTTTCACTAAAGAAATAATATTGTTTATAATAAATCTCTGCATGATCGTGGAGTCACATTCACTTGCGTCAAATGCATACACGTGCTTGTTATCTCATCAAGTGATTTTTAATTCGACGTTAAATGTATTTATAATGATGTTTTACTGATTTATTAGTTATTACATTAATTAAAATAAAAATTACGTCTTCGAAACCATGATATTAAAATAGAAAAAACATTGAAAAAATGTTGTGATGCGTCGTTTCGTTTCAGCGCCTAGAATACTCTAGGCACTGTATTCTAGGCGCTGTAATTTCGTACAATCGATAAAATTCAACTGACGTCACAAACATTTATCCAAGAGTCGAAAGAGATAATTAAGAGAAATAATGTAAATAAATAAATATCCAAGATTATTTTTGATTCTGTTTTCATTAATATATTGCAAATTTTATTGTTTAAAGTTACTGATAAATGATACTTTAGTAAATGGAGCTTTTCCTAATTATTATTTTATTATTTTTTTATTTATTTTTGAGATTTAATGGCAACATTCTTTCATTTCTTTATTGGGCGCTGCAGTTTGGCGAATAATTTGGGGTACTTTTCGGTTCGAAGGGCGCCAGTGAAGTATATATATATATATATATAGTATATAATCTACATATATGTAGATATTTGTTATGGCCGGTTGTCTAAATGGGTATTAATAAGTCCAAGGCAGATTTTTGTTGAAATCTTACACTGTTTAATTTTCTGGATTATATCAAATATTTACAAATATGTACAAGTTAAAATATAATTAGAACAATCATGACAACTCGTAAGCTCGTAAAGGCCGTTTGCAGATACCATTTCTCAGCTCAGCTCGTAAAGGCTGGCCGTCGCCGGAGATTTAAGAGCATCTCCCGAGTCCGTCTTACTCAGTCTGCATCTCGACTCATTCTGTCTACTTCGTTCTCACGCTGTAAAAAAATACTGCACTCATCAAAATTTATATTGTTCGCGAGGCATCATTCAACTTCACAAGCCCCAATAAAGTATTTGCTTGTGTTTGCAGTCTAAAGTTCAGATGAGAACTCCCGCGACCACAACTCGGCCGTCCTGACTGTGCTGTGTCCTCACAGTCATTATCTACTAATTTCACTAGGTATAGAACCAGTCGACTAAAATATAAAGTTATCAAATACACACAAAATATATATATATACAAACAAAACAATAAACAATAGTAAATATTGAAACATACAGTGTTTCCTAAAATATAAAAAATGAAAATAACACAACAAAACTTGTTATAACGTTGAAAATTGCTTAAAGTTCAGAGTTCACTCATAATGTTCAATAAAAGTAAAAAGAATATTGTTTCAAAATATCAATCTGTCCAATTTGTCCATCGTTTCATAAAGTCGGCAGCACTCGATGTAATGTTTGGACCATCATGGTAGCCAATTTTCTTTACGTTGTATCGATCCTTTCCTTTCACTTTGGTGATTTCATAGGGACCGAGAAATTTAGGTCTCAACTTCATGCCTGTACCAAATTGTGTTTTTTGTACAGCTACTAAATCACCGAGTTTATAAGTGTATGCCGTTTTTCTTTTTTTGTTAAAGGTTTTGCGATTCTCTTGCTGTATTTTTAAAATGTTCTCTTTTGCAATTTCCCTATTGAAATTTCTCTCTGACATAATTGAATTTACATGTTCTTCGTCTAACAACTCTTTTATTTGCAAATCGTTTTTATGTCGCAATCTCACTCCGGTTAGAAGCTCAAATGGTGAAAATTTTGTGCTTCTAGATATAGTGCTGTTTATAATTCGCTGTACCGATGCTACATATTTGTACCATTTAGTGGGGTCATCTATGCTAAGTTTCGCTAATATTGGTATCAGGATTCTATGCATCCGTTCTATCTGGCCATTTCCTCTTGGAACACCTGTCGTTATTGGGACATGTTGTATTTTTTGTTCGTTACAATATGCTTCAAAATCGTCGGATGTAAACGCGGGTCCTTTGTCGGTTATTATTCGGGACGGGTTTCCGAAAATGTTGTGTTGTAATTTTAATTTATCTATAACTTCTACGGCAGCAGTAGTTTTAACTGGGTATAACCAGACAAATTTTGTGAAAGCATCTACGACGGTAAAAATATGATTATAATTTTTGTGAGTGGATGGCATCGGTTCAATATGATCAATGTGATAAGTTTCAAGGGGGATATTTTGTTTTGGAATCGGGTTCAATAAACCTTCTCCTTTTCCTTGCTTTTTATTACATAAAATGCACTCTACGCAATTCGCAATGACGTTTTCTATTTGTTTTCTTAACTGGGGTATAAAATAGTTTTCTTTTAGAATTGTTTCGGTTTTTGCTACCGCATAATGACCTCTATTATGAACATTTCGTATTATTTCTTTTTGCATATTTAAGGGAATCATCAACAGTTCTCTGTCGTTTTCGTATTTATACAGTATGTCATTTCGATTAAAATATTCCGAGCTTTCATTTTTTTCTATTAATTTTTTGATGGTTTGAATATGTTCATCTTCTTGTTGCGCTAATTTAATTTTTGCTGTTAATTTGTCATAAGAACGTGTTGCTACCAATACTGTATTTCTGCTTAATGCGTCGACATGCTTCATTTGATTTCCCGCTCGATGTACTATTTCATAATCAAATTCTTGTAAGAATAGCGCCCATCTTGCTACTTTTGGCGTAATGTCTTTTTTGTCCATAGTCTTTTGAAACGCGGAACAATCTGTCACAATTTTAAATGTCGTGCCTATTAAGTAGTTTCGAAATTTTTTGACCGATTCTATTACCGCAAGGGTCTCTAATTCGTAACTCGAAAATTTTGCTTGAGTAGGTGTAGTTTTACGGCTCATGTAATGAATAGGATGTAAGTTTTTGTTCTCATCTTCTTGTAGTAGGACACTACCAAAACCTATGGCGCTTGCATCGGTGTGCAATTCTAGTCTAGCGCCTCGTCGGAATACATGCAATACTGGGGGGTTAACTAATTTTTCTTTAAGAGTTTCAAAAGCTTGCTTTTCGGGTATTCCAAATTTAAATTTATTTCCCGCTTTTAATAAATCACTTAAAGGTCTCGCTATAGTTGCATAATGTGGGATGTACTTTCTGAAATAAGAAGTTAGACCCAGAAAACTGTGTAGTTGTTTAAGGGTTCGGGGTTCAGGAAATTTCTTTACTGCCAAAGTTTTGGCTTCCGAGGGTCTAGTAGTTCCGTTTTCGATAATATAGCCTAAAAATTCAATTTTCCGTTTAAGAAATTGACATTTTGCAAAATTAAATTCAAGTCCGTAATCCGATGCAACTTCTAGGACGCGTTTCAGTTTTATCAAGGCTTCTTCCTCAGTTTCCGCAAGTATTATGACATCGTATAAGTAAATTAATATTACATTTTCTTTAATTAACTGTTTAAAAACAGCTTGAATATATCTTTGAAACTGTTGTGGTCCAACCGATAATCCGAATGGGAGCTTTAAGTACTCGTACTGCGAGTTATGCGTGACAAATGCTGTATATTTCCTACTCTCCTCTGCTACGTCTATATGAAAAAAACCATTTTTTAAATCCAATGTTGTGAAAACCTTTGCACTTTCAATGTTATCTAAAACATCTTCTATTCTTGGCAAGGGAAAATTATCTCTAATTATTTTTTTATTTAGTAATCTATAGTCTACGCAAAGTCTCCAAGAATTATTTTTCTTTTTCGCTAACACTATAGGAGATGCATAATTAGAGTTACTCTCCGTTATAATTCCCGTTTCCAACCATTCCTGTATTTGTTTGTCCACAAACTCCTGCTCCGGATACGCTAATCTACGCGGTCGTTGCGCAATCGGAATATCATCAGTTAATATTATATTTACTTTTAACTCTGTGTCCTTAACCTTGTTTGGCTTATAATTAGTAATCAATTCCGTTAACTCTTTCTTAATAGCGTTGTTTGTAATATGATTCAGCTCAACTTCCTGAAAATTAATTGAATTGGCTGTTTCAGCTAAATAAATATCTGTGGTTTTCGCTAAGTCTGACTGTGGGATAGAACACGGTTCACTTTCTAATAAACAACTTTTTGCAGTACTTAATTGCATGTTTACTTTTTCACTAAAGTTAAAAGCTGTTTCATTTTGATTAGTTTGCTCCTTTCTCACTAATTCAGCTGTCAAAATCCTTTTTCCTATCGTGGGATTGTTTTGTTTTTCTGACCGCAACATCGCATGAAATCTGGGTGTGACATAGCTGACGCGTTTGATTTTCGTCATGGCTGTTTCTTGTGGGAAAGCAGTGACGTAATTTATCCTAACTTCTTTTAACTTCCGTTTTCCCATAATTTGCAATCCTTTTTCTGAAATATTGAAATTTAACTGTCTCAAAAAGGTATTCCCTAAAATTATAGAATGATTCAAATTTTTCACGATGTATAAATCTGAATTTACTGTATAACCATCTATTTCAATGTTTACGGTCGTAAATCCTATGGGTGTTACTTGGTTTCCGCCAATACCTGACAAAACCAAATCATTTTCATGTAGTTTAGGGCATCCCAGGGCAATATAAATATCGTTATTCCCCATATTTACGTCGCTCCCTGTGTCTATCAAGGCATCTATATTTTTTCCTAAAATCCTCACGTTCTTTATTATTTTATCTGCTGGATTAGAGTTGTTGCTTATGGCTGCATTTGCATTTTTAGGAGAATTGTTTGTACACTGGTCAGACCTGTGGCCAGGAATTTTACACTTCCAGCACACTGGGCCTTCTTTTTTTCGGGGACAATCCCTCCAGCGGTGCGAAAATTCATTGCAATTAAAACAACGGATTTTTGTATTTAAATTCTTTTGGGGGGCATTTGCATAATTTTTTTCATATGGTACGCGGCTAACATCATTTCGATGGAACGCTCTATTATTTTCAAAACCTTGACGTTTTCGGAATTCCGTATTTGGGGACTTAATTTCAGCCTTCCGTAAGTTAATTCGGGCAGTTTCAAAATCATCCAATTTATTTGTCAAATCATCTATATTCGTAATTTTGGGTAATTCATCACAAAAGTGTTCCTTCATTTCTAAAGACAATTTTCTCCTGATTTGATCAATAATTAAAATATTTTTTAATTGTTCGTACGTCGATATTTGCAGGCCAGATAACCAATTATCCAAGAAATTTGAGAGTTCAAACGAGAAATCTTTCCACGAATCCGAATTTTGCTTTCTATGCAAGAAGAATTTTTGCCGAAATTGCTCCGGTGTAAGTCTAAAGCGTCTTAAAAGTATTTTTTTTACATAGTCGTAGTCGCTGGACTGTTCCTCACTTTCGCGATTTATTAAATTAACTATATCGAGAGGTAATAATGCGAGAAGATAGGTTACCCATTCATGTTTGTCTATCTCTAACCGCTTTGCCTGGCGTTCGAAAAAGGTTAAGTATATACTGATTTCCTCCTCGTTATTGTACCTATTTAACAATTTTAAAACATCGGAACCCTTTCCGGCGATTGTAGGTACAGAGTTATGTAATTGGGCTTTTTGTGTATTTTCCAATTGTAATCGTTTTAATTCAAACTCGCGATTCTCAGCTTCTTTTTGCTGTAATAATCTTTCGGCTTCTTCACGCTCACTTACAATTCCCTCTAACAAATTTTTCACTAAATCTTCATCATACCCTTTGGATTTTACAATTAAATCAGTTAATTGAGTTTTATTGGTCGATTCTGGTGGATTTAAACCTAATTCGACTGCCACAGTAATCAGATCGATCTTTTTTGACCTTATTAAATGTGCCATTTTTATCATAAACTAATTAACACATAAAAATAAAATATATCATTAAATAAATCAATCATATACGTATTTTCACCCGATAAATCAAATATATCAATACATATAATAATACGTAACAGTTATAAAAACACACTTACTTCCATATCTTCACCCGATAAATAAAATATATTTATACATATAATAATATTCAACAATTTTATAAACACTTTCTCTAAATATTCTAAATCGAATATATATTTTGTTTCCTTTCCCATAAAAATAACAAGATACAAAAAAATATATATATATCTTTGTACTACTTAACTCTATTCTAGAAAAAAAAAACATTACTCAATCAAACATTATTCATGTGAGGAAGCAAAAAAAATAACACCTTCCTCTATCTATACGAAGAAAAAGAGAGAGAAAAAAAAACTTTTAATCGTTTCACTTTTCACTTTTCCCAGTCTGCAAAAAAAAATATGCACGGCAGACGTTTATATTTTATTTCATTCGAGCGCTCTGACTCTGGGTCGCTTATTTGCTGATAAACGAACAACACATTTTCCTCTTGCGTACACTAAAAGCAGAAGAACAAAAATATCACCAGAAAAAAAAGAAAATCGCTTTCCGCCACCGCGAAAACACGACACTTATCCTGCACAGACGGTCGGTGGGTCAAACTTTCTACACCGATACTCGAAACATTTCACACTTTACCGAAAGAACTTTATCGGCTTTTCAGCGATTCATCACTGAACTTAACCTTCGCAGAAACGATGCACACCTCACAGATACGATGCACATATCACATAATAACCACTCACACACACTTGGATGTGTAGTAATACACAGATGAAAAAAAAAAAATTTCGGAAGCACAAAACACTTTTACGTGAAGACACACGTGAACACCTCACAGGAACTTGATGCACAAATCTTTTTGCTTCTTCATTCGAAATTCACGTAGATCCCGATCATTCAGATCAATTACAAATCATGTAGATCCAGTTCGCATAGATTGCGTTGATCCAGGCCGTGCCTCCCATTTTGTAGATATTTGTTATGGCCGGTTGTCTAAATGGGTATTAATAAGTCCAAGGCAGATTTTTGTTGAAATCTTACACTGTTTAATTTTCTGGATTATATCAAATATTTACAAATATGTACAAGTTAAAATATAATTAGAACAATCATGACAACTCGTAAGCTCGTAAAGGCCGTTTGCAGATACCATTTCTCAGCTCAGCTCGTAAAGGCTGGCCGTCGCCGGAGATTTAAGAGCATCTCCCGAGTCCGTCTTACTCAGTCTGCATCTCGACTCATTCTGTCTACTTCGTTCTCACGCTGTAAAAAAATACTGCACTCATCAAAATTTATATTGTTCGCGAGGCATCATTCAACTTCACAAGCCCCAATAAAGTATTTGCTTGTGTTTGCAGTCTAAAGTTCAGATGAGAACTCCCGCGACCACATATATATATATATATGCATGTATATATGCACATACATATATCTATACACACACACACACACACACACACATATATATATATATATATATATATTACTACCGCCAGCTAACTGAAAAGTACCTAATTTGGATATAGTTTTTTTTTTTTAATGTGACGACGGGATAATGAACGGAATTTCGACGGGGCAATGAAGAAGTACCAGAATATTTTTCTGCATTTTAAATTTTTATTAAGAAATACATATTTTTAAGATTTGCTGATACTCTTATTTGTTTACTTTTTCATGCATTATATTATTGAAGGTTGTTAGTTCTCTTATTCTTTTAAATATCCCCTACTTATATAAAAATAGCGTGTGTTCTCTGTGGTGTTTTGCTTAAGCGTTGTAAAATTCAGGTTATTAGATTTTATCCAACTTTGCTCTCCTAACTGCTGATGAAGCTGTTATTTCTGGCGATTTTTCTGTTACCTGTAAAATGTTTGTTTTTGGTATAGACCGAACTAAGAAAAAATTGGGTAATTTTACGTTAATGGACACCATTGTCGCCAAGCATACATTTACATACATTTAATACATACATTTACATGTATGGCATGGTGTCCGTATAACGGAAAAGTGCCAAAATTTGCGATCGATCAAATAATTGAATTTCGTTAAGCATTAAATTTTCTTATTTTTAATCTGAGAAAGAAACTATAATCATGGATTTAATTAATTTTGCAATATGCGGTGCAACCAAAACAATTTTGATTAAATCTGTACAGATATCGCAGACGCACAGGGTTCCTTTTTGGCGCCTAAATGACGATTTTTGCTTTGTATGGCAACCTAATATTTTATAATAAAATTGAATATGTGTGTAAATAAATAAAATAAAATAGGTACTTTTATGTTAGCCGGGCGTCAGCGATAACTCCCCAAATCTTGTTTCAATTGAAATAATTTAAATTGCAACATTTTACGTGAGATTTGTTATTCATATTGATATGTTTATGTTTAGATATTTTAATATGATTATATTTTAGCGAATTTTAAGCAAGTTTTTTAAGATATTATATTACAATGTTACAATATTATCTAGTTGATATTAGTTAATATCAAAAGATTGGCGAACCAAAGAGTTTAGAGAATAAACTCTAAGCCTGGCAATAGTGGGAGTTGCCGACTTTATGACGTCATAAGCAAAAGTAAAAGTTTAATTGAAAATTTCGGCTAATTAATTAAATTTTCGAACAAACGAATGCGCGATAACAAATCTGTGTACAAACATCTTTCATTTAAAAAAAGAATGATGTAATTTGATGCAGTAGTTTGTTCTCACGGATTGTCGAAAGAAATCACTTAGCGTTTTAAATATATAGATTGTTTCTGCAATTTGCAACTGTGCATCTTTTTTGGTATACTACTTTTCTGACTGTACCTAAGGGTGCACTATTTATATTCTATTTCACTCAGCTTTACCTATTTTCGAAAAAATGTTATTGCAAAGCGTTTTTTTACGATTTTCGATGCATATAAATATTTTGCCAAATTTACAATTTATCTTTGAGGAATGGAGCAAACAACTTTTGTTATACATTTATTTTAATATAATATTAAAAGTCTTAGAATTTTTTGTGTTTATTGTTATTATTTTAATTAAAAGTATTTTTTAACACTTTTATTAATTTCAGCTATTTTCAAATATACATCTTTTTTTATTTACTAGTTTTACTGCTCTACTCAAAAGCTTGCTCTATTTGTGGGCTCCATCTGTTTTCCAAAGGATATTATGACAAAGCTTTTTTATTTTTAAATATATTTGAGGCATTGAAATACTTTGATAAATATACTTTTATCTTTTGTGAAATGAAGAAAGCAACTTTTTAGTTATAAAACAGTTATTTAAATAATAATATAAAAGTTCCTTAGATTTATGTAATTTTTATTAGTATTTTTTGTATAGATAATTTTTATACGTTTATAAAAGTAATTTATGTTTATATATTTATTTTTAATTCTATAATTTTTCCAAATTTTATCTGGTTTTGCTCAAAACATTTCACGTATTTCTGAAATTTTGTACAGCATCTATAATTAGTTTATCAAAGAATATTATATATGTGGAGAAAAGGCGGCGACATCTCAACTCGATTGAGAAAAAGATTCACGTGCCAATCTGTTGATGGAAGACGTCATAATTAGAATGGTATTTGTTGGACTAGTCAGGTTTTTATGCAAGGCTTAGGTAGCTTGCTGTTTTTGTTCACGAGAGAAAGCTAAAATACTTCTCTGTTATGTTCTTATTGTAAAGTCGGCAGATGGCCGATAATATATATATATATATATATATATATATATATATATATATTACTTTCATTCATTTTCTAGTCTATTAATGTGCGATTGCCCAAATCATGCATTATTTTAACTTATTATAGCTTGTACAAGGAGTCATAAGAATAAAAATTAAATAATGTTAAACAATCCTTAGAATAACGTAGTTCTTATTACTGTATTTTTAAGAATAGCCATTTATTTCAAAACAGCAAATTCTAAATCTTTTATTAGTTAAGGAATTTTTCTAAAAAAACAAGCTTTTTTGGGAAAAAAAAAATTGCCATTATTTTCTTTTGTATTTTTAACTGTACTCTTATTTCTAAAGTTGGGCAGAATAGCTACCCAGCATTTGGGCATTGTCAGGTGCTCCCAAAATGCTGTCCTATTTATATGGATGATTTCGTTAGGCGCATGACAATTTTGTCCATTTTTTAACTGACAAATTGAAATTTTTTATCAATTTGATTTTATCATTCGATATATAGTAATATATCTATATAAATAGTAATAATTAAAAAATAAATAAATAAATAAAAACGCATATATTTTAGCATTTTTATTGGTGTAGTTCTAAGGAACGATCAATAATAAAACTACTAATGCAGCTGCTTTTTTCTGTACAGGCGATTGATTAAACAAATAAAATACTTTTTTTAATCAAATCTTTAAGTATTAAGTAGGAATGAAAACATCTTATATATATCTTTTTTATTTATCCAAATCATTCATTTTGTTATAAAATTATGTATTTATACAAAAATAAAAAGATATTTTTAAAAAGTGGTTACTTTATTAGAGTTTCTATTTTTCATTCTTCATCTAATGTATGCAGTTGATGACATAAACTTTTTAAGAGAAATATTTTTTTGTGATTCATTGTAACGTTCTATTGATTTCGGTATGATCAAAGAAAATCACATAAATTTAAATGTTTTTTAATTATTGTTTGCTTTTATGAAAAATGAATATTAAACAAAAGCATTTTGGAATGCAGAAATGAGGAGATTTTTTTTTTCATTTTTAATTAAAAAACTGGAAGTTGGAAAAATATAAAAAAATATTTATTTATTTTGGCAGATAAAACTTTCGTATTTCTCACTTTTGTTTAAGTCTAAGCATGAAACTACTTTATACAAACTTTTCTGTACATTTTTATCACACAGTTTCTTCTTTTTTATGATTCAATAAATTAAAAATAATTTTTTTGTGAAAAATCTAATTAAAGAGTTTTGTTATCAAAGATATTGTGCAAACTAAAGTGTTTTATCAAACTGTATTGTTCAATAAACAAAAAGTTAATTATTCCATAAAACATAAAAATTGTATAAAATTTCTAAAACGTAAATTGTTGAATACAATCAATGCATCTTTGAAAATAAACATGTCTTTTAAACAAACATTATTCAAAACGAATTAAACAGTGCATCTTCTACAAAGAAATGGCATTCACAAAGTTAAGAAATGAAAGGCAGTTGTTTAAACGACTGATTTGTTTGAAGCCTTGAGTATTTTTTTTTTTTTTTAATTTTTGCATGTCATTATTGTTTCTTCGCATTTTACAACGGAATATGCCACCATTTAAAGGATCCTGAAAAATTCTCTATTCCTTTGTTAGGAAGACAAAGGGCTTACACTTATGAAATATTAGTCTTCTAATTCAAATGAAAGTCACTGTTTTATATGGACTTGAACCTCAACAAGTCTGACAGTTGTGAAAATAGAAGTGACGAAAAAAAAAAAAAAGAACGAGAAAGCGTATTGTGTGCTGAAAATTATGTTTATATTCTGCTTTTGTTAAGAGCTGGCAGTTATTTAGAAAACGCTGGTTTGGCATCTTTAGAAAGAATATAAATTGTTAAATTAATAATATCTAATAATCTGCATATTTTCAGTTTGAATTTTCTTTTTTATTTATTTTAAGTGTTTAAGTTGTTGAAACGATCACATAAACATTTTTAGCGTGAGGAATTGTTTCGTATCGTCGTTTTAAAATATAATTTTTATTTTCTACAGAAAATTTACTTTTATCTTTATTTTGTTTAAAGCCTCAAATGTATACAATTTTAAAGACATTTTGTAAAAGCTTGTTTTTAATAGAGTAACAATTGATGCCGTTGCATATTTAGGTATTTCAATTTTATCATAGAAGGTTGCTATTTAAATAATTAAGTTATTTTCTATTTAAATTGTTTTCGTTCCAAAATATTCAAACAGTTCTCTGATAGAATGTGTAAAATAAATATCTGCATTTAAGGAAGTACATATTTCATGCAGCGGGTACACGATTTTAAACGTTTTTGAATGCATCTGCATTTTTATTTATGCTTTGTTTAGTGGCATTCAAAATCTACAAAAGAAAATAATGCTTGTGTCATATTTGTATGGGTTGTTTTAATGAAAACGATCTTTTCTCAACATAAAAATTTCTATAAAAGCATTTAAACTAAAAATATGTATATATATTAATATAAACAGTTGATTTTTATATTAATGTTTATATTAATATAAACAGTCAATTTTTTTTTCATTATTTGGCGCTTGATCACGAAGGAGATACAGTTATTTATTTATTTATTTATTTTTAATTAAAAAAAATATTTCTAAACATATACATATTTTTTTCTAAAACTCTTCATTTTTAACCGAATTCAAACGAAGGAGATTATACAATTCGTTTGAATGTTTTATTTTTTATTTATTTATTACTTGTCCTTTAACCCTTAACTACTCCCTGCATTAGCAAGCTTTTTAGTTCTTCATTATTGCTACAGTTTTATTATCCAAATAACTTGGTGGTTAAATGCTCTTTATTCATTCAATTTTAACTAACAATTTTGTTAACTAAGGAGTATACACAAAAGAAAGGGATAAAAATTGCTATTGCTGGTAAATAATACTTTCTGATGTACTTGAATTTAAGGAGTCAAATACATTTAAAATGTCATTAGTCAGTGCATGTTTAAAGATTGTTAATTTAAAATATTAGACCCACTTGTATGAAACTTTAAAAGAATATTTCGAATACTTATTACTTTTAACTCATAAATATAGTCTTAAAACACACATAAATATTATAGTCATAAATCAATTTTAAATCACAGATCTTCCAATACATGCAAGATAACACTCATCTTACTTAAGGGGGATAAAAAAAAAATATTTGTTAAATTGTAAAAAAAAAAAAACGATAACAAAAGTTTCAATAACGTATAAGGCAAATTAATCTTGCAACAATAGTTTTGCCACGATTTTGAGAGTCGAGCTTCCATAGTTTTGAATCGTCATTTTCTTTTTATACTGCTTATTATATTATCTATCTATTACATCTGAAAACAAATTGTGAAAAATTATAAAAAATTATAATAAAGAGTTCAAAATTCAGAAAAATGGATTCTATTTTATTTTATAACTTGAAAAAAAAATGATATTTGATAATGATTCTTCAGATATAGTTTGTGGAGAATTTAATTCCCTTTATTAAAGAAAAGAAAGGAAGAAACATTCATAATTCTGGTAACTTGTTCAAAAGTTATCATGGCAAAATCGCTAAAAAACAGTGTTTTGAGCTAAATGAGTTTAAAATTTGCCTTCGCAGATATCACCTGTCTGCATGGCTCTACTGTTACGGCTCGGCGGACCTTCATTTTAAAGATGTATTTTATTAAAAGGACTTGTTATTTAAAAAAATAAAAAAAAGTGTTGCATCCTATCAATAATAAAAAACAAATATTTTTAAAAGTCGGACAGTTTAAAAACTTCAAACAAACAGTTTTATAAATATTAGCAGAAAGACCAACATTTTATGTTATTTCGTTTAAATACATTTACTATACAAGAAGTTGAAATTTCACGAAAATCTGGTTAGCTATTTTCATGAAATCATATGTGCAATCTGCCCATATAATGAATGAAATGACTTTAAAAAGGAATATTCCCTGTAAAGTGATAGTTAAGATTTATTCTATCAACTTTTATGCGACTTTGATTAAAATATTTCAAATCAAATCTCAGAGACCGCTGCTTTTTTCAATTTTTACAGTTTAACTTGCAATTTTCAGTTTAACGATAGATACTGGAGAAATTTTGTTTCGTTTGGAGCTTTAGTTCGATCATTAGACACTTCTGAATATGTGAATTCTAATTATAACAGTACTGTACATAAAGTTTAGTACAGAAACGGTATCCTATATGAGTTAATCGAGTCTTTTATTTATCGTTTGATCAAGCGGCCTCGTGTGACAATATCTGTCACAGCACCAAAGTCAAACTTCTTTACGTATGCCCAAGCATAATTTTTAAATGGATGCTGCGATTTTCATTTTATTTTTACTTCCCAGATGTACTAGCTGACACCCACCCGTGATAATAAATAAATAAATAAATAAACATCAAGTTTTTATTATTTTATACTTTAATCCGATTTTGTATGAAATTATACTTTAAAATAAAAAAATCGCGAAAAAATATAAAAATATTGATATTTAGTAATAAAAGCGCTCCTTTTTTTTTTTTTTTTTTTTTTTTTTTTGTGTTACCTACGGTTGTTTTATAGTTTTTTTTAAAATAAAAAGTTATTTTTGTCCGAACGCTTTGTAATCTTTATTGGTGATAAATGAAACGGTTTTACAGCCCGTGTAAAAATTTCGTGAAAAAATATTATCCAATTGTAAAAAAAAATATTTTCTTCTCACTTTTTTGTATGCTTGTTTTCGCGTCGGTTCCTTTAACATAGCAATAAAAGAATAGTTCTCATCTTCCGAACTCTCTGGTATTTCAATCGGTTATGAATATAACTGCATCCGAATTCTCTTTAAAATTTTGCGAAAAAATATGCATATTTAGTAGTGAAAATATAAGGTTTTAAAAAAAAAGCTTTAGCTTTCACCCTCAGAGCAAAAATATATTAGAAGGTCTATGCTTTCAATGCAATGCTATTAATGCTTCATCCGTTTTCAATGAACCCTTTTCAATCCCCCTAGGCTAAACAGGTGAGAATTGGGTTAATCAATCAGGTTTCCCGTTTCTGAGGATAGAAGAATTAAAAAAAAAAGGTTGAAGCATGCGCAAAGAGACGATTTTCATGTGGATTTGACAGAATGCGCTTTACGTTTTAAATATATAGATAACGTAAGGAAAGTATTGTAATCATGATTTTTGTGTACATGTGAGAAAGGGAATGCGATAACTCTCAAACGGTACTTTCGATTGAACTCATATTATACTTCATTTTTTTAGAATGGGCGCGTGTCCTTCATACTGACCCTCAGTGGTTTCTCTGGAAATCGTAGATATCTCTTTTCTTGCCACTTCACTTCTGTTTTGCGAGCGGGGTTGAGAGATCGGGTTGAAACAACCTCAAATGTAGTGGGTAAAAAGGTAACCTACTGGGGAATTTAGAACCCGTTACAATAGAACAACCCTCCTATGCCGTGAAGGTCAATGAAGATCATACGCCAGAGTTGGTGAAAAGTACTATAGGTGAATATGTTATATACCATGGTCCTTAACTACTATTCTAAAACTGTATAGATTGTTTCGTACAAATCGGCCGGCAGATTAGGTATTTAAACCCTTTTCAAAACATTTTGCAACCGATTCTATTGGGAAAATCACCAAATCTATGTGCAAGAGTATAGGTGACATATTGCGGTGATGTAATCGAGCAATAGCAGCACACAGGTGACGTCTGCAGTTTTAAAACGGGAGGTCTCGCGTTCGAATCCAGTCAATTCCATTAAGTCAGAAATTTATCCCATATTTTTATTTTACTTTATGTTCATTTTGTGTCCCTTTGTGTCATAAATTTATTTATTTATTTATTTTACTTTATAGACCTTAATTTTTTTTTAAATTGTCCAATACCTGCAGAATTTCAAAATGTTACTAAGGTAAGCAGTACTACCTAATGTTTTTAAAATATCCGTCGTATCGTGCATAGTTTTACTACAAGGAAACGACACAAATTTTAATATAGGATCGTCTACAGCGCGTCAAAGTGAGCGTCATTGGCAACAATGGGGTTTAAAGTGAATGTGGATAATAATAATGGATTTGCACCAAAATACTTCAACTGACATGCATTAAATAAATAACAGTTCAATAAGAAAATATACAATCCTTTGAAAAAGGTTTTATTTTCCTTTAAAAAATACTTGTTTAACAGTGCAAATACCAATTAATTAACAAATAACTCTTATTTTTATTATAATTTTTAATCAGTATAGATGTGATATGACATAAGATCACGAAAGAAGAACAGTGATACTTCATTTGTGATTAAAATAATTTTTTTTTAAACATATACACGTCTTTTTTCTAAAACTCCTTTTTCCTAATTTTGAAAAAACATAGTCCTTCAAGTATATTAATTAATAATGTTAATTATCTTAAGAGAATAACAGTCATGTTTATTAAGCTCTTAATCACTAATTCGTTCGTTCACTCAAATATAGCTTTTTAAATGGGAGTTGTAAAATAATAAATTATCTCGTTAATTATGAGTTGGAAGTAAGATTTAATTAATTTAGGCTCAAGTTACCAAGCACTCTATTTCAGAAAATTATTTGTGTTTTTATAAATGTCAAAAACAATTATAAAACTTTTTTTTTTAATGTTATATGTCTAAAAAACATATTTAAAGAGTTCGCTTTCGTATTTCAATAAATTTATAGAATTACACTAATTAAAACTCATAAAAGAACGTTAGGGCTTATTTTTTCATTAAAGGTCTTTTATACAGATCTTCCCCTTTTTTAACTTTCAGAAAAAAAAATTAAATAACTTTACTTCCTACAAAAATCCTAAAATTCATTTACTCTCAAAAAACAAATTCGAAAATTCCCCTTTTCAATTATCCTTTGTTATCAGCCATAGCTAGCATTCCTTTATAAACCCTCATGCTTAAAACTGCTTATCAGATCTAAAATTAAACTAGGATTAATAACTTTATTACTCATTAAAAAATTAATGACGACTCACCTTGAATATATTAAACTTAAAATACTAAAATTTTGCAATATATATCTTTATCGAAAAATTTCTTATTAAAAACGTTTTGTATCATAAATTTAGTTTCTTTTAACTTAAAAAAAAAATAAGAAAAGTAAAAAAAAAAGCCCCTGTTCACATAAAAAACAGCAGCTCATTTCAGTTAATTAACGAAGTAGCTAATTAAAAGAGGCTCTCTTTGTAAGATAAAAATTCAATAAAAATTAATTGATGCTTCAATATTTGCAATGCTTTTCTTTTTTGGTGGCCCGCATTATCATATCTTTTTAATTATAAAATTTATTTGATAATTACTCCGGCTATTGAGTGCTATCCTTCCCTAAATTAAAATTTTGTTTCACAGTTTTAGATTTCTAAACACATCCTAAAATATATCAGATAAGGTATTATGCAGTAAATGAACTGCAGCGGTGAAAATCATTTCCTATTAAAATGTTTCGCTTTATTCAGAATTTTAATTCTTTATTGCTCACTTCAAACAAAGAACAGTATTAATTGATTTGTATAATAAAGATTTATTTAATATGTTGCAGTAAACATTTTGCTTGTTAAAGAGATATTTAGAGCTTTTTTGCGATGCTTTTTTTCTTTTTTGTACAGAATTTTAGCAGTTTCATTATTTTCGCATTTTAAGTACGTTACTAGTGCATTTTATTAAGAATGCTTTTATTTTATGGCTCCAATAAGGGTATATTTTTTCGTTAATTTCCTCACAAATTATGCAATATTTGTGAATACTTTGTATTTGCAGTTTAATGAAATGCGTAAAAGAAATACCTTAAATTTATAACAAAAGGAAATGCGGTTTTGAAAATGGATGTAGAAAGCGAATTCAACTAATAACAACTTAAAAATATTAAAGCGGTATCTTTTTTATTTTAAATAATAAGGAAATTAGCATTAACATTTTTTTTTCATTATTTCATAAGCATTTATATTACTTGCTTTTAATTATATCTGAAACGGTAAGTACATTTCTTTTTTAAAACGTCACATTTATCTGTGTTCATGGACTTTTTTAAAAGTTAACAGTTTAAAAAATATTTGGAGGTTTGAAGAAAATAATTGAAAAGTTATGGACTGTATGTTGAATATAGCGAATGCGTTTTTTAACACTAAGCTTACCACCAACCGGTCATTTGGCCGTTACCAAATAAAAATATGTCGAATCGAACCAAAAAATTCTTCAGAAAAATAAATAAAATATAAATCTCCCATCTATTATTTAAATAAAATGTTACAGAGTTTTAAATAAAAAGACTGGTGTGAAATATTTTTATAAAACTTGAGTAAAATTACTGGTATGTTTAGCCTTAAAAAAAAAGGGGGGTATTTTCTGTTTATCTGCAGAGAAATCACCGTTTTAGCGACCTGCATTTGAGTGATTTCAATTCAATTATATAGATTATGCAGCTATGTATAGACTTATTGGCATATGTTTGCACCTGAACGATCATAGATTATGCAGATCAATCTCCGTGGCATGTTAATGCTCAAAGCCTTTTCATTCTACTGCTATACGTATATATACAATGCAAATGGAAATTTCGTTTCGGCTGTCTATAACTTGAGTTCTGCTGAATGGTTTTTGATTGGACCTGCACTGTTAGTTAGATAATTTTTCATGCTTAGTTACAGAATTATGGGGAAAGTTGTATAATCAGGTGAATCCGATTATGAACGATTAGCATTTATAAAAAGTTCTACTGGGCGGATTTTGATGAGACTTGCATTGTTAGTTAGGTAATTTTTTATGGAAGGTTGTGTGTGTGTGTGTCTGTTGGCGATGGCTAGGAAAATTTACCGTGCGCAGAGATCTGAAAAGTTGTATGCGGATAGTCCTAGGCAGGTTTCTGTTGCACCTGAGGCTCAGATTTCAATTTTTTTTATAATTAGCAGAGATATTAATTAAAAACTAAAAAAAAATGAATACTTTTTTGAAAATCAGCGGAGGCGCGTCGGCGCATACTCTGTCCCTGCTTTTCCGAGCGCGTAGAAGGGAAGAAATAAATTCTGTTTTATTTTGGTCGTTTTCCTTACCATCTATCGGCTGAACCGTTCATGATACGGTAAAAAGAAAGACATATTCTTAATTTTCGTACTTTTTCGACTTAAACGCCGCAATAATTTCGAACAAATATTGTTGTTAACACGGTGATTTTTTTTATTAAAAAAAAGGGTAGTTTCCCGTTTGACTTTTTCTCCCTTTCGTGTACATTCTTCTAGGACTCGATTTCACAGCAACCAATTCACAAAGCATATCTATATAAAGCTGAGACCTTATTCTTTTCGACGGTGCAATAAGTTTTCAAAAATACGAATTTTAACGCTTTCAAAAAATTCGCGACCACAGGTCAATTCGCGCCTCCCGGAGACGATTTTTTTCTACGCTAAAATAAATTAAACGTCCGTATTTCGAAACAACATTTTTAGAGCATCTTGGCAGACCAGATTTACACCACCTACGAAAATTTCGAAACGATCGGAGGTGTAGAAGTATTTTAAAAAATAAAATCTCAGAGATATTCGATGAAAACGGCGAAACGCGGGCTGTTTCGGAACGGCTCCGGCTCATGTTTTTATTCCTAAATATGCATACTTTTCCACGAAATTTTAAAGAGAGCTTGAATACATTTACTTTTATAACCAATTAAAATTTGAGAGCTTTCGGACGAAAAAAAAGCGAGAAAAAAACATTATTCTTTCAGAAATAAATATTGTTTTCACAAAATTTTCCCGCGGGCTGCAAAACCGTTATATTTTTAACTGACAAACATTTCCGAAAGTTCAAACAAGACCATTAAAAAAAAAAAAAAAAAAAAAAAAAAAAAAAACTATGAAACGACTCTACGTGAAAAAACAAGAAAATGTCTTCCTACGAGCACTTTTATCATTAAATATCTATATTTGTTTGCGAATATAAATTCATACACAATTGGGTTAAAATATAAAATTATACAAATTTGAAGTTTATATAAGGTTATTTTCACGGTCCCAGGCAGCGCCGGGCGGATCAGATAGTGTAAATATAAAAATATTTATTAAGCAAATTATATCCTTTTTTAATAAGACTGCATTTTTATTTATAAAAATTATAGCAGGCAATATCAAAAGAAGAGAGATAATTTTTTGTCAAGTATTATATATGTTAAAAAAATCCATTGTCCTCTTCTAATTTTTTTTCACAAATTAAAAACGGAATATGTCCTGTTTCTTTTCTCTGTGCATAAAACTTCTTTTTTTATCATGCTTCAAAACACAAAATCAAAATATATTTTGAAAAAAGCATAAAAAAGTATCGAAAAAGCTTGTTCTTAAAAAATGTTTTTTCGATTTCAATTTTGTCATGTTTAGTAAAAATATTTGATAATAATTTTCTTGTATTAAGAAATAATGATTTTGACCGTTTTTCAATCGCACTATGCAATAAACTTTCTTATACTTATTTTTATCTTTTTGTTTTCTTCAATTGTTAATTTATATCTTAATTATGTTTTGTACAAATTATTTATATTTAACAAATATCCGTATCCAGAAAGCATAAAAAAAAAAAACCTGCAATATTTCTGTAATTAATGACCCTTATCCTTTGGAAAAGTTATCTTATTTATTGAAAAAACGTTTAACTGTGTAATTTGCACACAAATATTACTAAGTGAGAAAAATTACGCCTTAAAACACTTAAAGTTTGTCCAATTAATGCAGCATCTTTCAATATGCTTATTTTTACCGAATTAGTGTCGCACGTATTTCAGTATTTTTAGCTGAATACGGCTTTTTCCTTAATTCAACAAATTATTCATTACTGAACCATGAAATATATCAGAAAATAATAAAGTATGCATTTTTCTTTATTCAGAAAACTTAATTCTTCTGAATCAAAATACCACTTTAGTACAAGTTTTATTTAATGAAGCTAGAAGCCATGTTGCTTGTTTTCGATGTAAAAATTTATTCGTTATGCAATGACATTTTTCTTGAGCTAAAAGAATTATCCCACTTATATTAACTTCTTACTTAATTTATATAAGGAAAAGAAATTTTCTTATTTCCAAAATGCTTCTTCTTAGCCAATTAATTATATCTCATCAACACAACACTCTACTAATTAACAATTAACAATCCGATCAACAATTCTGACTAATCTATCGACTGAATTAACAAAATTAATCTGATTTCATAAACAACTCAGAAAAGCCGACTGCATTTATTTCCGCATATGAATCATGCATATCGGCCCAATATTCCCTACCCATGAGGGTTAAAATTGAAAAAGAGAGAGAAAGAGGCTCTGTTGCAGACAAAAAGTACTTTTGCCATAACAAGAGCCTAGGCCTTACCATCCATAATCCTCGATGGAAATGAGCCAATTAGCTCGTATTTCGAGCCTGGTGCCTTCCGATCATATTACGCCAATTAATTACCCCCTGGAAAAGTGAATGTCGGAGTAATTATGGCCGGCGGCTACATCGTCCCCCTTTTCAGCTGATGATCCCTGATTTTCCATGGATACGCGCGTCGTATTTCGTTTACTAGATAAAATGTTAAAATTGTGGAGTATTTAATTTGCCAGCACGCTAATGATACGGTTTGTTGTCGGAGGAGCCAAGTGGGGAAACTGCAGTTTTGTTGTGAAGTGAAGCAAATGAGGTATTTTGTGCTGAAGTATTTTGATAATATACACGGGGAAAAATTAAAATGGAAAATGAGGAGTACACCCGCCTGGAGAATTCTTGGCAGCTTTCAGAAGAAATTAAGGATTTATTGTTGCCAAGAATGATGCGAGGGAATTGCTTTGTTTGGAAGAAGTGAGATTTGCTCCTTTCATAATTTGGTATGGATTTGCTTTGCAGCCTGTTTAAAGAAAAAACGCATCTTTGATAATGAAACATTCTTGGGAGGCCTGATTTTGCTCAAGCAAAAGATTTCTTTATTTCTTACCGAATGATCTTTTTTATTTTATTGCGGAACCATATTTATAATTTTTAATTTACAAAATGTTTCTATTCATAGGTCTCGTTCTAACTTAACGATAGAAGTTTTAAAAATAGCCTGGGGCTGTATAAGGTACTTTCGCAAGATTTTTTTTCTTTCTTTCTTATGCCTGAAAAATATACTTTGAGTACAATAGCTCATATATAAATGCGGATAGTGTTGATAACTTTGTTGCCCAATCACCATCATATTGTAAGACTCCAGACAAATTGCGATTTCGATAAAAATGTTTAATAGCTGGATGTTTGTTGTTTTTACCCAAATTGGGACATGCAAATACGAGTTGAGGATATTTTATTTTCTTGTTATTTATAAAATTTCTTATTACAATTTGAAATGAAAGGCGAACGTACATAGACGTACACAGAGAAGCGCATGGGAGGACCCCATCCTAAATTTTTGAAAAAGTAGGAATTAAAAAAGTACTGCGGGATTGTAAATATAAAATACTATTTTTTATAATGATTGAACTGGATATTTCACGGTTGCAATTCCATTGTATAATAGTTTTGTTTTAACGGTTTTCATTTCAATGCAAAGGCAAAGGCAAATCATAATTTTATTTTATCTTGACCCTTTTCATTCACTAACACAACTTACCATAACCACTGCATGTTTTAAATTTCCTTATGAATTTTAGTTTTCTCAGCGTTCGATATTAAACAGTACAAATAATTAAATAATTCCTGCCTGTAGCCAGGATTTTTATTATTATTATTTTATTTATTTTTATTTATTTTTAGTTCTTTCTTCTATCTATAATAGAAGAAAGTATTGTAATTGAAATTTTTTCGACTTCCAGTTTTCGACGGATTTACACGATTTAGGGGTCAGAGATTCCGAGAAACATGTTTTTACGAAATATCTGTCTGTCCGTGTGTCTGTGTGTATGTATCGAAAAATGTGTGAAATTTTGCCTAGAATTGAACCAAATTTCATTTATAGGTTTTTAGCTATGGCCAGCAGGTCTCACTTGAATTTGGGGATATTCCGACGAAAGGAGGCGCTGTGATAGAGATTTTTGTGCCATTTTCATTATTGCATCATCGAAAAGCGTATGAAGTTATGTAGAGAATTAAACCAAATTTTTTGTATACGTTTTTGACCATTGCCTGCAGGTCCCAGTTGAATCTTGGGATATTCCGCCGTAAGGCGGTGCTGTGATAGCCATTTAAAGATTTCAGAATTTAAAGAAATGTACAAAAAATTAGAAATCCTAAAAGTTTTTCTCGTTAGATGTTCGGCCTTGATCCAAGAATTACGGAGTAATTTTTGTTTTTCCTCTATCTTAAAAAATGGCTGAGATTTTAGGGTGGAAAGTTTGAAATTTTTGGGAATTTTTTTTTTTTTTTTTTTTTTTTTTTTTTGAAATTTTAGGGTGGCTAACATTTTGAAACAAGACAGCAAGATTCATCCATAAAAGATTTTAATTTATGCGTTTTTTTAACTTTCTCGCAAATTTTCTTTCATTGTTGTAACCATCGTTTCAGCTCATATGTTTAATACTATATATATATATATGTCAGGTTCTTCTCTCACAGTTGCAAGAGTTGAAAGCTATTCTTAAGGGATTAGCGTATTGTATATGTATCTATTGTGTACCGTTGAAGGCTTTATAAGAAAAATCTTAATCCGAAGGGGAACGACGTGAAAGAAGTATTTCCATTGCAATGCGGTCCTTGATAGATAAGAAAGAGAGTGCACCCTTTTATTTAAGAAGACAGATCAGTCAAGAGGGAGGAACGGTTGTCAAGCGACACCTTGGAAACAGAGCAGTAGCCCCGTAGACAAAAAGGTGCTCTGGGGAATGACCAGAGAGGAAGGGAGTTCTAGCGTGGCAGCGAGGTGTGTAGGTTGGTTTTCAGAGAGCAGCTCTGAGCACGTGTATGGAACGGGATCTCTCGGAAGGAAGAGAGATAGCGTGTGTGAGATTAAGAGAAATCTCGGTTCTGAGTGAATCAACGCAGTCTAACGGTACACGTAAAGCGTTTCTGTATTTATTTTGATTTAATATTAAACCGGATACTTTACCTCCGAGTTTAAGTGTAAATATTGTTAATAAATTGTTTCTTTAACTTTAATTGAAAGAGTTAAGTTTTTCCTGAATATACATCAAGTACCGTGCCCGATATCACGTTTTCATATCGGTGGTGGCAGCATATCGATAGACCGGATTTATTTCGAAGTTGTGTGGACTGAGAAGTGGAATCCGACAATATATATATTCGCCAGCGTCAAATTCTCGCCAAGTTTGGCAATATTTCACTAAATGTTGCCAAATTTTGAGATATTTGACGAAATATTGCAAAATTTGGCGACAAAAATAGGTTGCCATAAATGAAGCCCACTTGGCTGTAATTGAGTTATTTGGCGACATTCTCATGCAATTTCAATATTGACGAGAACTGAGAACGAATCTTCTGTAATCAGACTCCACTCCTTTTACCTTCGTGTTTTCCAGTAAAATTAGCGGAAAAAAAAAACTAAGGAATATGGAAGCTATCTATTCCTGCCTGAATAGGCCAGGACTTTTCCTAGTTGTGTTGTACATCGTATGCTAGTGCAACGAAGGGTGCTCGCATCCAGGTATCCCGACGATTTGCAAGCAGCTAACAGAATGACGAAAAATATTGATTTTATTGACGCTGTGATAGCGAATTTTGAAGTATTATCATGTATGAGATAGGAGAAAGTTTTGGGATTGGCACATCCGACTAGTATTTTTAGGTGCGTTTGTAATTATATAAATACGTAGCACCTATTGTCGCCGCCTGGTCCGTCCATCCGTCCGTTTGTCTGTCCGTCCGTCCGCATATAACAACGCAAAAACTACCGAACCGAATGGTTTGAAATTTAAGATATATTATCTTTGCAGAATTTTGTCGAGACATTTCAAATTTCATTAAAATCGAATCAGAACTTTAGACGATATTAATAAAAATATTTATTAAGAAATTTGAATTAAAAAAAAATCTGTGCTTTTTTGTTATAGGAGCTTCCGAGGTTTAATCGTCAAGCGACCGAGATACTTATTTTATGACATAAATTAATCTGCAGACGATATAATTTATTTCACATAATTAAAAATCATCAAGATCTGAATATTTATATATAACTAGCTATAGTACTAACGCACCTCATTTGTCACGTTTGACGTACAATTTCCAACTTGTTTTTTTTTAGGAGAGTGGGGCTTATATTATGTGTGTTACAATGCCTTTCGGCACAAATTTCATATACGCACCACGTTGGCGCAATCCCCCCCCCCCCCCGCCAATTTGGCGAAAACATCGTTTTTGAATATAAGTTACAAATAGCATGCAATAATAGCACGTGATTTTTTATTTCAATATAAAAATAAATAACGTAGTGAATGAAGTAGCTTCTATTATTTTCAAAAAGGAATAATAATTAAAAAAGTAATACAAATAAATAAAGGATAGTTTGATATAAATAAATATTGATATACACAATAAAAATCATTTATAGAATTAAAATAAAAAATAACCAGGTTACCATGTGAGGCATAAAATTGCCATTTTGTTGCAATCGCGCCAACGTGGTGCGTATATGACATCTGTGCCTGCCTTTCTTTTAAATAAAAGTATATGAATACTAATTTCCCACTTAATTCGTGGGTGGGGGAGCATCTACGAAATTGATAAATTTAGATAATACTTTTTAAAATGTTAATGATGATTTTTTTTCTAAAGCTAACAGTTTAATCATGGCCAAGAATGGACACAGACTTTTTATACCATCCGCCCGCCCCTCTCCTCCTCTTAATGAAAACCCTTATATTTTAAATAATCTTAGATTTATTCAAAGATTTTAGAGGCTAATTCCATGCGTGAATGTAGTGCAAGTCACATAGCCGGAAAAGTTTAAAGTTATTGGTCACCGGTATTTTTTTTTAAACTTCTTCACTGTATTTAATTGGAGATATATGGGATTGAATAAGTCAAATTTTCCTTTACTATAATACTGGTAGTCAAACACTGCAGCCATTTTCAATCCTGCGACTGACACTACATCCACGCATGAAATTAGCCTAGAGTAGAACTCCTATATAAGGAGTCTTAGCCTAGAGCATTCAAAATAATACAAATAGGCAAAAATATTTTATGCAATAAAAAAGAAATGAACTAGAACTGAATAAAATGGCTATAAACCAGCTTACGCGATCCTTCACACACGTAAGACAAAAATTTGGATGGGAAGGGGCAAAATATGCTTTAAAATTTACTTTTGCAGCATTTGACTTTCACTGCGATTTTCTAATTACACCATATAAATTCAGATAGTTTTGGTAGCTTTTTTATTCAATCATCATCGTACTGTGAGGTGCTAATCACATTAAAATTTCGATATAAATATTTAATATCTGAATGTTTGTTGTCTTTTTTACCTAAAATGTTACATTTAAATGCTAATTGAGAGTTTTCTATTCCTATATTGTATTGTGCAAACACTTATTTTGACTAATTGAAATGTAAATAAAAAGGAAAAAGAAAAGAAAGAAAGAAAGAAAGAAAAAGATAGGCTTTGTTGATATTTATCACCAGTGTTCAATGAAATTCAATTTATTCTCAGAAACTTTATGATCAAAATATTTTTTATGTAACTATTATGATTTGTATGTGGTTATTATAAAGTTATTTTTATGGATATAATCATGTACCAGGTATTTTTATCGCTTAATATAAATCTGAAAAGATCAGGATATACATCTGACTGTAAATATGTGTTATTCTACGAAATAAAAACGCTCTTGCTAACTCAAAATCGTACATAAACAATTCGGACAACTTTTTTGTTTAGCATTTTCGTGTTTCAATAGTCCTTTTAAATTAAAAATATGAATGAATGTTTCCGACTCAGTGTTTTCAAAAAAAGTCATCAAATTTAGGTTTACTAGTATTTGACTGCGAATTTCTAATTGCGTTTGAAAACATGAAATGTTAAACGTTGAATAATTTAAAAGTACAAAAATGTACTCATGTCAATTGATTTTATTTTGCTATAAATACGAGTGCGTTTACGAAGATTTTCAAATGTCTTGACGTATTTCCAATAGATCATAGCACCTACGTTCTTAATTAACTGTTGTACTGTTCAGTTAGGGCTCACAGAAAAGTTTCTAAACCTCCTCTATCCGTGTACGTGTATTGTTTATGTTTCTTATTATTCTGAAATGAAGCTAGGAAGTTTTGTGATCAATAAATTTTTTATGTGATTATTACGATAAAATACAAAATTATTATCATGGATATTATCGTTTTTTGGATCTTTTTATCTTTTTTTCTTTAAAATAGCAAGACGAAATAAATCATCCTATTTTCATGTTATTCATCGGGGTGTAAAAATACGTTATTATGACTATGTTGTGTTTCAAACTTGGATATAAGCAAGTTGGTCTACACCTTTTTCACATGTTTCTAAATCCCCTTTCTAATTAGAAAAATTCTGGTGTTTTGTCACGCACATGTTAAAATAAATCTTTAAAATGTTCATTTTGACTTTCACTCCCAATTTCTAAATGCGTTAAAAAACACGAAATGCTGAGGGTTAAATAATTTAAAAGCATAAAAATATATCGCATTCATTGATTTTATTTCTCTGTAAACTAGAGTGCGTTTACGAAGATTTTCAAATGTCTTGACGTATTTCCAATAGATCATAGCACCTACGTTCTTAATTAACTGTTGTACTGTTCAGTTAGGGCTCACAGAAAAGTTTCTAAACCTCCTCTATCCGTGTACGTGTATTGTTTATGTTTCTTATTATTCTGAAATGAAGCTAGGAAGTTTTGTGATCAATAAATTTTTTATGTGATTATTACGATAAAATACAAAATTATTATCATGGATATTATCGTTTTTTGGATCTTTTTATCTTTTTTTCTTTAAAATAGCAAGACGAAATAAATCATCCTATTTTCATGTTATTCATCGGGGTGTAAAAATACGTTATTATGACTATGTTGTGTTTCAAACTTGGATATAAGCAAGTTGGTCTACACCTTTTTCACATGTTTCTAAATCCCCTTTCTAATTAGAAAAATTCTGGTGTTTTGTCACGCACATGTTAAAATAAATCTTTAAAATGTTCATTTTGACTTTCACTCCCAATTTCTAAATGCGTTAAAAAACACGAAATGCTGAGGGTTAAATAATTTAAAAGCATAAAAATATATCGCATTCATTGATTTTATTTCTCTGTAAACTAGAGTACTTTTCTGGAGATCTCCGAACCTCTTGACGTATTTCCAATAGACCCTGACATATACATTCTTAATTAACGGCAGTTAAGGCTGCACAGCATAATTTCTAACCCCCCCCCCCCTTTCCCTAGTACATTCGACACGCCAAAAAAAAAAAAAAAAAAAAAAAAAAAAACTTTTTGAACGATGGCATAAAATTTTTGTGATTATAAAGTTATGATAAATTAAAGTTACGATAAAGTTATTATAATGATTACAATTCTATAAATAAGCCTTTTCTCACATCGTGTTAGTTTGAATTAAGTGTGTTGGTAAGTGATATCTTCTATCGGAGATCTTCTATCGTAAGTTTTTCTATCGGATAAATCTTCGGGTGCTATTTACAGGTAAATTTCGTTTACTGATATTTCCCTACACAATTTAACAGGAAGCTACATCTAAGTCTGAAGTTATGAACCTCGAAGCCAATTTTTGGATTTTTTGTTATTTTTTTTGTTATTATTATTATTTGCGTTATTTGGAGATATTCATTAAAACGCTAATGAGCATCGCAAAATGATGATCTTCCATCATACTTGCGTTGTGCCTGCCTTATTCAGGCTTTCCTTGGTACTTGAAGCAGACGAATGAAAAATAATCCGTTTTTCCGTATTTTGAAACCACAATGGCCCGGTCACTCGTGGAGTTGTGGGGAAAAAAAAAACTGGAAAAATTTTCCTGTACCTTTAATTTAAAAAATATTAATATTTACTATTGCAAAAAATATTCTTTCTGGAACTCGATTATGTGTTTGTTTTCACTTTTTTCCGTTTTCTCTGTACTTTTAAACTGCCATTGGCGAGTCCAGGTTGAGAGAAAAAAAGAACATTTATTCAGTGTGCTTTTCTGTTTCTGCATTAAAAAAATATTAATATTTTTCATAAACAAAATTATAAAGTTTGATTTTATGTTGATTTTCGTGTTTCTGGTTCGTTTTCGCGTTTCGCGTTTTTTCCGTTTTTTTTTTTTTTTTTTTTTTTTTTTTTTTTTTTTTTAATTATTATTTACCTTTCCGGTTCTAACGGTATCTTAGGTTTGAAAAAAATATTAATATTTACTTAAAAAAATAATAATGAATTCTAGAAGGTTGATTTTGTTCCATTTTTCTCAACAGTTTTTAAAATGCCCTTTCTCGGATATATCCACTTATTCAGGGTACCTTTCCGTTTCTAATGGTATCTTCGGTTTAAAAATTAAAAGATTAATATTTATTTTTAAAGAGAAAAAAGTTTCTAGAAGTCGTTTCATAAAATTTCCAGAGACTTTTTTTTCCCTTCAGTACCTTTCTAGATATCATTTTGCGTTTTAAAAGAACTGTGCTTTAGGGACAAGTTGTCAATACTGGATGATATCATTTCACGTTTTAAAAATGTGTAGGTCGTGGGCACGTTTTTATTATTAATGTTTTCTCAGGAACTTTTAGTCAGAATTGAAAGTTTAATATATCTAAATGTCAGAAATTAAATCGACTATCACTATATCGGGGGACCCTTTGTTCGTTTAGAAAAAAATTCGTTTAATATGTATAGAATCGTACAAATTCTATATTTGTTTGCAAAAACAGGCCGAGCCGAGGGCAATGGAAATCCCAACTCTTGGATAGATCTTGATTTAAATCTATAAAATCGTACAAATTCGAGAATGTACGCTGCTGAAAGCATTGGGGCTCCCATCTCTAGGCTCTTTTGAATAAATTTTTGTTTATAAATATAATAGCACACACATACGAGGGTGTAAGCTGCCGAAGGCATTGGGTCTCCCAACACTAAATCTCTCCCGGAGAAAAAGTCTGAATTTAACAACTTTTTTAGGTATATTTAACTCACCGTCCCATACAGAAATTTTATTTGGTTGACACCCCTTTTTTAAAAACAAGTTAACTTTACTTAATTAATCACGGAAATGCTCTAATTAAGTAAGACAAATGTTACTTTATTTTATTACTGGTACCAAAAACAATTGCCGTATGTACCTTTCAAAATTATGCATCCATGGTCCCGAAGAAGGACCATGGTGAAGGGGACTGGATAACTCCGGGTTGGCCAGCTTGTACGGAATAAAACAGCTTTTAAAATTGTACATTTTCAAGTCGGGTTACTTTTTTTTTCCATTTTGATGTTTCATAAAACTTTTTTAATTAAACATTTTAATAGCTTTTGCAAAACAAATTAAGAAAAATATATTTAAAAAGATATATTAAAATATATGCTTTGGAACATTGACTTTCTCTGGGATTTTCTAATTGCGTTAAAAAACACGAAATACTACGCATTAAATAATTTAAAGGCATAATAATATGAATTGCAATTTTCCAAATGTGCAGAAAATGTCCGGGTCAGGATTCGAACCAGGGATCTCTTGGTTGAAGCTGCCAGTGCTCTGCCAAATGAGCTATACTAGACAAATCTGTAGGACCTCATCCACCCAGATACCCTTATTGATCATAGCATCTGAACATTTTTCTCCCAGTTGAAAAATTACAATTTATATAATTTATTTACCAATTAAAATAATTGTGCTAAAATTAATCTAGTGTATTATGCATCCAGCGTTTACTGGAGTTTCATTACCTGTGATTTATTCTGTTGATCTGATTCAGATATCAGACCAGATGATACGATGAATGTTATATGTGTGAATTAGGTACTCCAGATTCGCCCGGGATAGATCAGTTTGCAGAGCACTGACAGCTCAGCCAAGAGATCCCTTGTTCGAATCCTGGCTCGGACATTTTTTATCCAGTTGGAAAATTAAATTTCATATGATTTATTTACCAATTAGAATAATTGTGCTAAAATTAAGCTAGAGCATAATAATTTATTCCATCCAATTTATTTTATTTCGCTGTAAGTAAGAATGCCTTTCTGAAGATCTCCGAATCTCTTGACATATTTACAATAGGTCATGGCATCTATATGCTTAATTAATGTTCGTAATGTTCAGTTAAGGGTACACAGAGAAAATTCTAAACCTCATTTTTCACATGTATTTATCCACAAAATGAATCAAAGAAAACTTTCTAGAGAAACGGTAGAAAATTACGGCCTACTTTTGGAAAAATTACAAAACGTTATAAATCTAATAGAAACTTTTCTGGGTTAATGATGGTATGAATATTTTCCATCAATTTAGAAAAGTATGAAAGTACTAATGTTTTGTACCAATAAACCTCATACACTTACTTTTTTTCTGGATCATTTTGTGATTAATAAAATATAATATGTTTATCCCGACCCTTTTTATCCACTACTTATATAGTCTGATAATATTTTTACAGACAATTCATCTGACTATAAATATATGTTATTAATCGAAATAAAACATTTTTTCCGCATTTTAAAATTATGCATCAAAAAGTTGGGCAACTTCTTCTTTATATTTCCGTTTTTCAAAAGCTCGTTTTAATTAAAAATGCAAATGAATTTTTCTGATTCAAGATGTTCCCCTAAAAAAAAAAAAAAAGTGATTAAAATCTATGTTTTGCGATGTTTGACTTTCACTACCGATTTCTAATTGCGCTAAAAAAGATGAAATTAAATAATTTAAAGGCATAAAAATATATTCCATCTAATTGATTTTATTTCGCTGTAAATAAGAGTGCGTTTCTGAAGATCTCCGAACCTCTTGACGTATTTCCAATAGATCCTGGCATCTACGTTCTTAATTAACGTCTTACTGCTCAGTTAAGGCTGAACGGAAAAATTTCTGAACCTTCCCTTCCCCTCAGTATATTCGATCCTCAAAAAGAATCGAAGAAAATTTTCTAGGGCAATGGCAGAAAAATTTCCTGCCGCCTACCTAAAGCGGCATTGATACGTTCTTCTGTCTATTTCTACTCATCAATAGACGCTTAACTGTGATGATAATGATGAAAAGTTTTGCACAAGAAAAGAGAAAAGCCACTAAGTTAGCTGTAGCAATTAAGCCTAACGCGGCGCCCGCCTTTTAGTCGCTTTAGGGTATTAATACAAACGAGGTATTGTTTTATAGATTTTTTTTTTCAGTTGCTGTTCTCATACATCTGATGATTAGTCAAAGCTCTTGACAACATTTCGCATAAAGGAACGGAAATATGTCACACTAAGAAAGTTTTTTCTTTATTTTGTGTAAGAAAGTCTAAGCTGTAATCAAAATGCAGAATGCAGTCATTAGTAAATAGTGCATTCATATTCCATGATTAAAATAAAAAGTCATCAACAATGGCAGATGAGTAAATATGCATCATAAGCTTTCATGCATGAAAATATATGTAAAACCGTTTCATATAAAAGAAAAATATTCTTGAGTTGAATAACACTACAAGCTAGATGTTTTGAAAAAGGGGAAAAAGAAAGATAATATGAGTTTGTGATGTTTTATTATGGGCACATATTTAGCACATATTTAACAATAAGTTATCGTTTTACGTGTTAATTTAAGAATATTGCTTAGGTAATTTTAACCTAAACTCCTATAGTTAAATGAATGCTGACTGAGTGTTTATTATTTTGCGTAAGAGTCTAAGCGGTAATCAAAATACAGTAGACTGAAAATAGCACATTCATATTCAATGATTAAAATGAAAATTTAACAACAATGGCAGAAGCGTGAATACCCTATACTTTCATGCTTAAAAATAGATGTAAAACAATTTCAGATAAAATAATTTTTTTTTCTGAAGTTTAATAATACTATAAATTATATATATAAATATTTCGAAAAGATATAAAAGATAATATGAATTTGAAAATTTTGGGCCCATATTTATGCTATATTTAACAATAAGTTTTCTTTTTAGATGTTAATTTCAGATTATTATTTTTTGTTAAGTGATTCCGACCAAAAGGAACGAAATCATTAATGAATGCTAAATGAAATTTGATTGTTTTTTACAGTTATTATTATTTCACGTAAGAAATTCTAAACAATAATCAAAATGTGGAATGCGGTTGTTTGAAAATTCAGCATTCATATTCTATGATTAAAATAAAAAATAACCAACAATGACAGATGAGTAACTATGCATCATAAGCTTTCGTGCATGCAAGTACATATGTGAAATCGTTTCAGGTAAAAGGGTAATTTTCTGAAGATGAATAACACTTACAGATTAAATATTTCGAAAATTTAAATTCGTATTTTCTATTATATTTCTATTATAGGAACAATTATTTAATAATAATTTATATTTTTTAGATATTTACTCCAGATTATTGCTTTTTTAGCAAGTAATTCTACCTTGTGTTGTTAAATGAGTGATTGAGTTTTTAAATGAATGTATCTGTTGTAAAATAAAGAGTGTCTTAAATGAATATTTCAATAATTATTATTTTGCGTAAGGAAGTCTAAATGTTAATAAAGATGCGGAGTTCAGTCTTTGAAAATAATGTATTCATATCCTATTATTAAAATGATAACTTGCCAAGAATGGCATATGCGTAAATATATACCATAAGTTTTTATACACGAAAATGTATGTGAAACCGTTTTGAATTAAATGAAAAATCTCAAGAAATTTGAACTGGAATGAGGTGCGTGTACAGAAATTGTGAGGCCCGGACCAGATATAGAGTGGGGATTCCTATAGATTACGTTTATTCCCCCCCCCCCTGTATTTCTTGTATATGTATATACTTAATACAAAATCAGCCCTTCTCGGGGCCATTTTTAGCTTAGGGTCTAGTAAAACTGTATCTCTTCCACTCTCCTCTACTCTCTCCTTCTGTGCACGCCTCTGGTACCTATATATGAAAAGTTTGAAAACTTACTTTTTATAACTAACATTTCGCGGTGTTCTTTCTTCACACCATCGTCTTGAATTAACTATGCTGATAATTTAATATTATTGTGGGATACTTACATTAAAGAACTTCGTTTTAGAGAGTTCAAATTAAATAAATGAGAAAATAAAATATTTTTAAAACGGTATGAGCGGAAAATGTAGTTTTTTAAATTTGATTCAAGATATTTTATTAAACATAAAATTAATTTTTATAATGTTCATAAGAGAAACTGTATAGTTCTCTATAAATGTTGTAGTCATTTGCAGCCCGTAAAGCTCCGATAGAAAAAAAAATATATTTTTTAAGTTTGAATGCATAATTTTACACTTGTGTCTGTCTGTTTTTCTGCTTCTAATTCAGTTCATAAAATTGTGGAATAAGAAATTTCCTTTTTTCGAAGATTTACAATAAAAGGTTCCCAGTACAGTTGTACACATGTGTCTGTTTTTAAGCTTCTAATTCTGTTCATGAAAATTTTGTATCATGAGAAATTTCTTGGTTATCTAAGTTTCTGAATGTTTACCAGGTGAATGTTCACAATGAAATTATCGGCACAATTTTACACATATGTCTGTCTGTTTTCCAGTCTTTAATTCTATTCATGAAAAAGCGGAATCAGGAGAAGTTTCTTGATTCCTAAGCTTCTGATATGACGGGCAGTTCCAAACTTGATAAGATTACAGCGATTTTTGTAGAAATGATGATAGCTATAATGGCTGTATCTGAAGTTACAGAATTAAGAAAGTCGATTTCGCATAAATTAAATAAACTAGCACCCGTCACGCCAAAATGTCAGAACATTGACTCATAAAATTAAGAAACAGTATTTAAAATGAAAAATATTTCATTTAATGTTCACTGCTTAGTAGTATAAAGTTTGCAGTAATGGCTTGTTGAAGCTTTATTCTCAACGAGTCTATTCAGTCGTCAGTCGCTTCAGGTAATGCTCAAATGCTAATCCATCAACAAGTGCTATCAATCTTCTAATTTGGCCAAGTCTATACTTTGCGAAACACATTTCAATGATAACATCCTGTTCTAAATGACGAATTTTATACTACAGGCGAGATAAGCTGCACCATGTGAAAGTTCCATTGGACCAATGCCACAGTAACTTTTGACAAAGTTAAACCCTGGGTATTGTAACAGCGTATGGCAACAGCGTGTGCAAGTGTTAAACGCAAATGACTTCATGAACACGAGACTTTTTTCTTCCCAAGATTTAGGAATAGGTGTGACAGGGAAAAGTCTTTCTGTTAGAAATGGCCATTAGTAATCATCAAATTCAACCATTATAGCCTGGTCTGGATGCCGGAATCCCGGGTTGTAAACAATATATTATTATTTTAAATGGGAGGATTAAACTCGTCCAGACTGGCTAAGCGCTTCTCATTGGTCTCTTCTGTCACGCGGTGACTCCTGACTCCACTGTTTGTTTTTCAACCCTCATCGCCATTCCACCTTGGCCGCGAGCGAAGACGCTTGCATACTGACATGGTCTAAACAAATACATCTGCTTTTAACCTTGGCACTGATGATGGAGCTTTAGAAGCTTCGAAATAGCTGTATGAGATTTTCCTATCTATTTCATTCATGCTATTTTTACGTTTTTCATTTATTTTTAATATATTATTATGTTAGTCAATTTTTCACATAATAATTTATTAAACTGGAAGACTCATTGTTAGTTAGAGTTATGTTTTCACAGTTTGTTATCATTTCGTTGTTTAGTAGCCATTAGTTAATATTTCCGTTTATTTTACTATGTTTTGCTCGTATGAAGTTTTCGTCCCGAAGTTTCAGTTGATCAATATTATTTTTGGTTTTCAATTCTCTACGAGATCTCGGTAATATCGGTTACCAGCCACATTTTGGTATCACCACATACAATATTTTGTGAACTATGGTATTATTAACAAAGTGCATTTTCTTATGGGAAATCGAAGCAATGCTCCGCCAACAAAAAATATAGCAATAGTTAGTTTAAAATGCTATGGCGTATATATACATATATTATTTATATATTATTTATATTTATCGATACCTATATGTAAACAAATAAGAAATAATTTTTTTTAAGTTTTTTTGGAGAGTCTGGATTTCCCGAACTTACCACACTTAACTGCTTACTGCTAATAAATTGAATTATTTTTATTCTGTACGATGTTCGAATTCAACACTGCCAGTATTAAATTAAATTTGTTTGAAAATGTTGGATTTCTTCGAAATTCAAATAACCACATACAACTCTAAAATAAATCCTTGCCTCTATATTGTTAAATCTTCTATCGCATTCATGGCATAAACTGAATCTGAAATCATTCTTTAGTAAACAACGGATTACATTTGATTCGAAAAATATCCATTTGATTGCAATTATTAACACCTACAGAATGCAATCATACCAAAGGTTGATCCCCAGAGGGGTTATGTGTCCATTGAGGTGCCATTAAAATTACATCAACGTCTAAAATTTTCATTCGATAGGGAACTACGTCTTAGGGCAATGATTCCGATTAATCCCGAACGTGCTAGAAACCGAAGTACGTCGTTAGAGTAAGATTTCCCACTCCCTTCCCCCCCCTCTTCTGAATATTCCATTCACTTAAATGTTGGGGTAATTACCAAATACAAGTTTTGGCGAGAAATCGCCATAATAGGCATCCAATTCCCTGATGAGTAAAGCTTCTCCTTATATCATACCCGTTTAATACGATTTCATTTATTATTGAAGATATCCATGAACGTTAATCGCCAAAGCTTCGTGCCATTCATTAAATTCGAAAGCGCTTCAGGCGTGGTCCAAAGATCTTTCAAAAGAGGTATTTAAATATTTACCTTAATGGCGCCCAGAAGTTTTCTTCGAGATTTTTTTCCCTATCCGCTATGATATATAAACGGTGTGAATTATAAATCAATGTTTTCCGGGATGAGGAAACTCCTTGAATTTAATTAGAGGAGATGTGCCTTAATATATTTCGCATAGGGTCTTTAAGGGGTGTGTGCTCGCAAAGACGTTCGAATAATGAAGGAACGTGATCTCTATTTAAAGTGATTAAGAATGTGAAATGTGGGGCATGAATATATCTAACATGGTCCTTCGTCTCACACTTTCAGTCATTAGGGTTAAGAAAAGTTGCACAAAACGACAACCAATTTCCGAAAACGTGATATTATGATGACGTTAGGGAATTGCCTTGACGCACGACATTAGAAGCTCCAACATTCTCTAAAAGATCTCTTTGCTTTTCAAAACGTCTCTTCTGACAAAAATTTTGAATACTGAATCAGTTTCATATTTTATTTTGTGACATGTTACTTTGAGCAGACTTTTTTATGATAACATTATAAAATAAAGAATTTGTACTCTTCAAGTAAACAGAATTAGAAATGTATAACATTGCATGTTTGAGACGAATCATTTTTTTTTTTTAATCAGGCAGCCATTTTTTTTTCTATTTAGATAAATTATTATAAATTGAAGTATTAAATAATTTACAAACTCAGTGACACCTTTTTACTTTAAATCAAATAACATCCTAAAGTTATCTTAATTAAATTTAATACCTGTCATAATTATTAAAGTGAATAATTATTCCTTTAATCGATTTCCTTAAAGAATTTAACTTTTTTAAAATTAACTAGTCATTCGGGACCACCGTAATACTTACCCATCATGGATATGCATAATATAAAATATGAAAATAAAACATGTGTAAACTACTTATAAAATGCATTGCAATTCGAATAAAATCCTGGCTTGATGTCGTCATAAACTTTAAATGTTTTATTACTGAATTGCGTAAAAGACACATCCTTATAACTCCAAAACTGATAATCCTATTAACTAACAGTTTACTGCATCGGATTAAGCGTCTCATTTCCAATTAAAATATATCTTTGAATTGAAATTTGGATGAAATACAGGGTCGTGAAAATTCGAAGAGTGCTGAAAAAAGGATTACAAATATCTCGGCAACTAATTATCCGATTGAATTCATTCTTTATGCAAAATTTATTTTTTTTTATTGTCTTTTATATTCACTCCTTAAAATAAACAATTTCGAAAAATTTTATATACCTTTTATCAGAAAGGTTATTTCGAGAGTCCGAGAAAAATAGTTCCGGATAATCGAGGTTACTGAAATTCAATAAGCTTCTTCCCATTATTACATATTAAGTACATACCAAATTTCAAGTATTCATCTCAATTTGTTCGGGAGATAGAGCGTTTACAAACACACACACAGACAGACGGACCGCAATTTTTTTTTCTTCTAAAAATATATTTTTCGAAATCTCCAGTGTCTGAAACGTGTAAATCCGTCATTTTTTTTTCGATTTTCGAAACGATTACAAGACTTACCCTATACTACGTATGATGGGTAAGTAACAATGTAAATTAAAATTTAACGAAACGCAAACTTCATAGTTTCATGAATACAGATGAAAATCAGTCATCGCTTAAAGTGACAGAATCTGTCGTTTCATTTTCTGCAATATTCCTAGAAATAACTAACAGCAATTAGAAGCAATAATTTTCGCTGTTTCTAAGCTCTATAATCGATGATGTAAATTGTAGTTGGTATGCACATCTAGATAGAGCGAATTAAGTCCTGATATTGTGCATTGAGAAGAAGAAAAGAAAACTTAACACTGAAACACTGTAATAACAGAGCATGAGTATTTTAAAATATTGCGAGAACAAATAAAAATATACAAAAAACAGCCACATTTTTTTAAAACTTATTTAATATTGACAATTTGGAAAAGTACCCATTGCCCTAATTGAAAACCGTATATTAATCCTAAAGTCACCTTTAAGAATTTATGTACTTAGTGAGACAGCTTTTTGTTTATATTTGTTCTTTTTTTTTATTGTTATTAACAAAATATGCTAAAGTAAAATTCTTAAAATTTTCTTTAAACATTTTTTTAATTGCTTTCTTTTATTATACTCCCCTATGACGAACAATTGCTATAAATTCCAAATCTCAATGCTTAGAAACTTTTCAACTTCACTTTAAAATATGAGAGTGTTATTTATTTAAAGTTTAATGTTAAATGAATTAAACAAGTTAAATTAGAATTTATAAACGAAACACAAACTTCATATAATTTCATGATAACAAAAGAAAATCAGTTAGTCATCTTTTAAAGTGACAGAATCTGTCGCTTCATTTTCTGCAGTTATTCCTAGAAATAACTAACAGCAATTAGAAGCAATAATTTTCGCTATTTCTAAGCTCATTAATCTGTGATGTAAACTGTAATTGGAGTGCACATCTAGACGGAGCGAAATGATGGGATATAATTACTCTGTCTGACTGTTGTGACCGTAAATAATTCCGAAAGTAAAAATTTTCACAATGCTAACTACATTCTGCTGATTAAATAATTTTGCAAAGCTAAATGTATAATTTTCAGTTATTAAGGGAGTAATTTAGAACTTTGTATTCATAATAACGCATATGTATATGTTGAATTATGTGAGAAATATGATATCGTAATGAGTGTGCAATTAACAAAATTCCAAGAAACAATCTTGTTGATGGATATTTTTACAAATTCTATTAGTATGCGGCTAAATGAAGAATTAATCTATGTTATGAAGATTAATACCGTTTCCCGGATATTAAATTTGAGAATTCGACGTTAATTAAAATTTCAAGTCCCAGACTTTCGGTTGTTAATTTTTATAAATAAACTTATCTAGATCTATAAAGTTATCAGCAGCGATAAACTTAGAGAAACTAGAGTAATTTCGAATTTGTTAATGATCTAAATTATGTCATATTTACTTTAAATTAACAAGACGTGCTTCGTTTTGCGATTTAATATAAAATCTCGTTTAATTTTTAATAAATGAGATCTTGAAGCAAATTTTCAAAATTTAGTATAATATTAAAATAAATTATGTTGAAATTTTCTGATAACCTTATTGTTATAATTTACTGTTACTATCCCATTATAATAAATTATATGTATAGTAATCATATATAAATATAAAAGTAAAAATAGTTTTTTTAAAAAAAACACTCTTTTATAAGCATTCAATGTTTATCTTGAAAATCACGCCTAATTTCCTGACTGCAATTCATGTTTTTGCACAAAAATTGGCGTTAGAAAACATTAGATTTGGCGTGGGCAGCGAACTTATGGAAAATTCACTGTCCTTTTTATGTTTGGTAGAAAGCGTAAACATTTGAATTTATTTAAAAAATATATAATTTTTGCTCTGTTTCTTAATTAAGATATGGCAACAGTGGAAAAATTTTGAAAAAAGTATTTAAACTATCTTTTTAGGCTTTCTAAATTAAGTGCCTTGGTGCGCACCAAGGCACTTAATTGGTAAAGCACTTGGTGCGCTGTACCAAGGTATCTGGGTTCGATCCCCGGTCTGGACACATTTTCACTCTTTTGGTTGTACGCTGCTTAGCAAAGTGAAAAGTAATCCACATCCTTTGTAGTGCCATTTAAACTTTTATGGCATAGTTTCAGTCTTGCTGAAAATTTAATTGGGAAAATTTGGAGAATACTTTCTAAAGGTTATATAACCACCTTCGCCATTATACAATCTCCTCAGATAGCTATTTTTTTTTTCGTAATAAAAGAAACCATATTAAGTTTTTTTCCCCCCCCCATTAAACATACTGTGAAATTTTAATGCTAGAACTAACCACATTAATACACTGCTCAAAACAATTAAAGGATATTGCAGTTTTAGGTGGATTTTGTATCTGGGAAACTTTTTAGCTGATTGATACATGGTCGACAGACATAGTAGGTTATATGAGAATAAATTACACATGTTTGGCAGAAAAAAATGTATTTTATTGCGCATTTAAACACAAAAGGAAAAAAACACAATTTGTGCATATGAGAAAAAAAGAATAAGAAAAGGTGTTTTCTTCAAAGAAAATCATTTTCAGTAGGGGGTATGGTTTTCACGGTCGGCCAGCAACGTTGAACACCTTTGAGGCATGGACTCAATGAGGCTATTAATGACGAGTTGGGGTATTCTGTCCCACTCTTCCAGAAGAGCTCTTTCCAGTTCTTGGAGAGTTTGTGAGGGTTGTTGGCGGCCAGAAACTCGTCTTCCTAGAGCGTACCAAACGTGCTCGATTGGATTCATGTCTGGAGAACACGCTGGCCATTCCATTCGAACGATTCCTTCCTCGAAAAGGAAACCCTCCACCAGGTTTGCACGATGTGGCCTGCAGTTATCGTCCATTAAAATGAAGTTATCTCCGATTGCTGCAGCGTAAGGGACTACAATAGGTCTGAGGATCTCATCCCTATATCGGCGACCAGTCAGAGCTCCATCTCGAATGATGTAGAGGTCAGTGCGCCCGTCAATGGAGATGCCACCATACACCAACACTCCGCCACCGCCAAATCTGACACTTTCGTGCACGAACGCAGGATTATTCCTACTGCCACGGTCCCTCCAGATGAAAATACGCCTATTATCCGGATGCACAGAAAAACGGGACTCGTCAGAAAACAGAATATTGCTCCATTCATTTCTCCTCCAGTTGACATGCTCGGTTGCCCACTCCCTGCGGTCGCGACGATGCCTTGATGTTAATCTAACACATACCATCGGTCAGCGAGCATACAGACCTACAGCATGGAGCCGGTTTCGGACAGTCTGAGTTGAAATCGTGGTGCCTGTAGCCGAGCGAAGGTGTTGTTGGAGAAGAGTAGCGTTCATGTTTCGGTGTCTCCGAGCTGTTAACGCTAAATACCGATCTTCATTGGGCGTTGTTGCCCGTCTACGACCTTGCCCTGGTCTTCGGCCTGCACACCCACTCTCCAAAAAACGGTTCCAGATCCTGGAAATGACACTTTGTGACACTCCAATGGCTTGCGCTACTTCGGCTTGAGTTTGCTCCCCTTCTAACCTACCAACAATTCTCCAAGCTTTTGAATCTGTCAAATGACTTCGCTGAGACATCGTACTCATCGAAACAAAGCAATCACTGAATGCCGATCATCCTTGTCTTCATTCTCTTTTATCCAGTTGAAAGTCAAATTTCATTCGCTGCCGCTGAAGCGACGTTTTTGACGTCGAACTCAAAATTTGCATACTCCACAGTTTGAAAACCAGAAAAATTTGCATTTGTGATTCTCTTCTTCTATTTTCGGCAAAAAAAATTTCGTTTATATCTTTATTTTATATAAAACTTCAAATATCCTTTAATTGTTTTGAGCAGTGTATTAGAATACAAGAGGAAATTGTTACGAAAGATTTTGTAACATTAATTTTAACATTTCTTATGATTTCCTAAAATTTTCAAATCCTTTAATAAAAGAAAGTTAAAGGATCAATGTCATTCCTCAGAAAATGTAAACCCATTACGGATGATATGTACTGTAATAATGTACTGTAAACGTAGTCCATTTCCAATGCCATATATGTTTTCCAGGTATGCATGTTATTTAAAACATGTCCTTTTAGATGTTGAAATTGATATCCTTACTTCAAAACAGATGCATGAATCACAGAAAAAATACAACTCTTTCTAGATACATTAGCTTTGTTACGAGAAGTAAAACAAAATTTTTTCTGGACAAAAAAGAGAGTTTGTCCATAAAATCTAAGGGTCTATTTCATTATGCCGGATCAATTTCAATAAAAATAATTTTGCAAGATAACATAACATATTTATTTTTTAAAAATAATAGTTCAATCTTTCATGCTAAAAAGATAATGCAATTGTGAATTATTAGATTAAAGTAGTCGATATGCCCTATTTTAACTCCCATTAGTCAAGGAGAAAAGATCATTATAATGAAAATTTGCTGCAAATGATATTTTAAAAATATTTATATTTTTATTAATTAAGTCAAATTAAAGAAAAAAAACCTATGTAAACTTTGATAGTCGGCACAGAGAGAAAGGTTGATAGAGAAAGAGACCTCATAAAGAACACCTCATACATTTTAATTGTCCCAGATAAAAAACTAAAGTTGTCGTTTGACTGGAAATTATCTTTCAGTTTATATTAAAGAAATAAACTAAAGGGGAGATCTACATTTAGAGATTGTATCAAACTCTGAACTTTTCAATACGAGCACCTAATTTTGATATCGAATTTGGATTTTGCAGTAATTATTATCTCGGTATACAGAGTGGGGAGTCATTTGGTGAGGTATTTTAGGAATTTGGCCGATTTACAGTTTTGAACTCTTAATGTTAAATTGATTTTAATTGTTGCACAGCAGATTGCATTGATTTTAATTGTTGCACAGCAGATTGCAATGGAGATAGTTTTTAAACGTAACTCAAAACTTCTTGGCGGAGGTCTAATTTTGGATTCGTATATTTAAAGCTTCGGGATATCAATTTCTATTACAATTTTTGTTGGTTATATTTCTTATTTTTTTTTTAAAGTTGATTTCAAAATATAGGTATTTTCGAAAACAAATATGAGGCGAAAAAAATATATGTAACCTATGATTTTTTTAAAACACAAATCGATTTTTAGAAGCTTCAAATATGCGAATCCAACATAACAGTCCGTTCCGCCGAGTAGTTTTCTAGTTATGCTGAAAATTTTCCGGATTTCCAACTTTTTTTTAAACTATTAAAAATGAGTTTGACATTAGTAGGTCAAATTTTAAATCACCATAATTGCCAAGCTGCTTGACCGAATGTCCTCCTGTTTAGTATCCTTAAGATAAAATATACCCAAAAATCTAAATATGATGTCAAAATTAGGTGTTCCTATTGGAAATTGCAGAGTTTCACATGATATCTATATGAAGACCCCTCCTTCCCCTTTCTGAGCTTACCTTTATTTAACATAAACTGAAATAAGAAGCATTTTCCAATCGATTTGGTTATTTCCGTTTTCGGGAGACAATTTAAAATATATGGGGTGCTCTCTCTCTCTCTCTCTCTCTCTCTCTCTCTCTCTCTTTTTTTTTTTTTTTTTTTTTTTTTAAGCCGACTGTACAGTTATTAAGTAAGAAAACTTCTGAAATATGTAATTTCAACTCTCTCCTTTTACAAAAAAGACATTTTTTTTATTATCATGCAATGAGGAAAATATGCAACAAACAAATAAAAGTACATACGGAGTAGCTAATCAACATTGAGCTGTGAAATTGTTACAATTAACCTAATGTTTTGTTACTATCAAAAAGTAGACTGGAAGGTTGAAAAAATGTAGAAAGTGAGGTTCAAGTTTAATTAGTACTAAAAATTAATATCACACAATAAATATTTTTTCTACTTAGATGATTTTAAAATATTTTATTATGACATATAATAATTTCTATTCCAAAAAATATTTAATAAACAATTTTATTTTGCTTTCTTTTACAGATTGTTTGGAACAACAGGCCTATGTTCTGCTTGTAATAAAACTATCCCCGCTTTTGAAATGGTGATGAGAGCCAGGGGGAATGTTTACCACTTAGAATGTTTTGCTTGTCAACAATGTAATCACAGGTAATTGGTTCTTTCATAAACAATAAACAGTTGTTAATTTTGGAAAACTCCAATTAAATGTTTCAGCCTTAGAATTGTTTTTTCCTACAGAAATTTTGCATAGATTTAAAACTCTATAACAATAATTTCATTTAGATGTAAAGCATGAAAAAAATGTCTTTCTTCAGAATTCTTTAACTTTGTAGTTATTGTTTTGGTGTACACTTTGTGAATGGAGTTGCATATCTAATGTATGATGAGTTTATGAAAATTATATTTTCTTTAAGCTATGCAATGTGTGCTTTGTATATGAGTATATCTAACCCTGATTAATTGTTAGGCTGTCGAAGATTTTCCCTCGCGTTAGGTAGGTACGTAAACCATTGGCTTTTCAATAGTGAATGGAATCAAAAATTTTCAATTAATTTATTCTCAGAACAGAAATTTATATAAATATTCCGGGAGTTCAAATGAGACGTTTAAAATTACAGTCGTATAAGTGATCATTTTTGAAAATTAGTGCTAAGTGCTTGGAGGGTATTTAGACTTATGAAACTATTAATAGGATAATAACGCGAGCTGTTTGAAAAAATGAGTTACTTACAGGGGAAGGGAAGGGAGGTTATAAAGACATTTCGATCTATACATAGAAAAATATCAGTAAAATTAATATTTTTATGAAATTTACCTGTTTAAATAGCACCTAAAGATTTTTCTGGTAGAAAGGGTATTTGAGCATTTAAGAAAATGTAACTTACACCAGTATACCTTTAGACGCCAGGCATGATTTTTTTCTAGAAAATTTTACCGCATTGGATTGTTAAGCTGTGCGTTCATAAAATCTTTGTTTTTGTACATTTAAGAAAATGAGACTACTATGACTTTAAAAGCCTCAAATATCGAAAAATAAAATGAAATAATCTCCAAGTTTTTGTAGGCAGTACAATTATAATAGAGTACACCATGTTTCTGTTACAATGAATAACAATGAACATGTTTTAATGTTGATTTGAAAATCACCGAAGATGTTTCCCGTTTCATGAGATACCAGTTATGTTTTCAAAATTTTAAAACACATTTTATGCTTTTCGAAAACTGTTTTATTTAATTATACGACAGGGAAAAAAGGACATATATTTGAGGGAAATATATATGTGTATTTTAGATCATTTAAAAAACAAGAAATATAATAAGACAGGAAGACTGGATTTTCAGTTATTTTAATTGAAACATTTAAAATTTTAATCAAGAATTAAATTTTGTAATTTATTTAAAATCACTTAAACCTAAAATCACTAATTTAAATTTAATTTTTAAATATCAATAAATTAAAAATCTACAATTGGATAAAAAAAGTTATTGCTGGGAAGAATTTTTTTTTTAAAGAGACGAATAAAATTATGCGTCATGTATTAAAATGTACATGTAGCCTGTAGCATTATGACTCACTCTAGAAATGTATATTTTGAAAGCCTGTACTGGAAAAGAAATGTATTTCTTAATCTATGAAAATATAATATAACCACCAACAAAAATATACAATAACCATTTCAGAGCTACCCATGATTCCGAAAAGCTTTCTTTATCTTTAGAAAACTCCGAAATCAATATATTCTAGATATTTGAAAAATCATTTATATATATATATATAATGTTTCTTTTGCTGCCACTGATCTTCAGAAACGTTTTCGAGTAGTTTTTATATTGTATTAATTACCTTAATGTATATTTGTAGTCAAACCGGAGGGTTTTGTAGATGCTGCCAATTTTCAGTTAAAGAATTTCAGCTGCTTAATTGAATCCTTATATGCAAGAGTTACAAAATAATATCAATTTTAATGTTTAGGTTGATACTGTTAATTTATCATGTTTGTCTGAAAAACATGTTTGTTGAGCATGAAAATGTTTGCTTGAGAATTAATAGCAACAAAAAAAAAACGATATTTCATTTTGCGATAACTGTTTAAAACACTATTAAAATTAATCGGAGGCGTTTCAGAAAATCGGCGGCTGCAAAAGAAACTTTCTGTTTCATGAATAGTTTATTAAACCTCAAAAATATATTGTTTTCGGAGGATTCTTAAGATAAAGTTTGTTTTTCGGTATCGTGGATAACTCGGAAGAGGTATATTATTGAACAGTATATTTTTGATCGTGTTTATATTTTATTTTCCTAGATTAAGAATCATCTGTCTTTTTTTACAGTGTGTATACATAATGAAAGCCTTCTAATTTATTGTTTTGCAAAGATTTCAATACAGATTTTCTAATGTCAATAACTATATGACACTACAAAAGTGAAGGGGTCTAAGTCATTTTACAGACAATTTGTGACCTAGATGGCTTGTTGAATCTAACAAATGGTAACAAGCTGAAAGAAAGTTCGTAGACAATTATAATCCCCCTCCTATATTCAATCTTTGTTTCATAGTATTTTGAATTTCAGAAGTTTGTTTTTGCACCAGCACTATTTTTTTTCGCAAAATAAGGATTCATAGGTGTACTACCAGTATGATTCCTTCGTCTTTTTGTGAGTTATTATCACAAACTTTCTTTTCTCAAGAGTAATTTTATTTGGATTGATAAAAACGATCATTTGTTCGATCATTTTTTAAACACTTTTTATTTGTTCTTTGGTAGTTTTTTTAATTATTAACTATTTCTTAGGGTTTACTAAAAAAGAAACTATTTATTGGGACTCTCAGAAAATCACCATTTTGGCGGTGTGTTTTTGAGGAATTTCTCCTCAGAATATTTTAAGGAAAAAACTATTTAAATTTATCAAAATTGTATTAAAATTTATATATTTTTTCTTTTAGATTTTTAAAATGTTCAGAAAGCCTCTATCCCCCCCCCTCCCCATCAACCCCGTTTCCTCCCAGGGAAGAAATGCTTTTTCTATTCATGTTTTGGGTAATTTTCTTATTATTTACTGAACTATACGATCAATTTGACGTTAAAACTTATTTGGAATTTCATGTTTTCTACCCAAGTATTTTCTAAATATCAATATCATTATCACCAGAATTAACATTACGAATTTCGAGATTTTAGGAAAATATCTCAATGTTCGCACTTTATGCACCTTCGTTAAATTTTATCTGACAGGATAGACGACTGGGTTGCAGCACATTAAGTGACTATTTAAAGGCACATTAAGTGACTATTCAATTGCTTTCAGCAATTGAAATGTACGAGAGATCGTAAAATTCAGTTACAACATGTAAGACTGAAAACAATTTTTGTTATACTCTTGAAAATGGTATTACTAACTATCATATCGTGTTTCATATTTACAAAGATAAGGTCTTTCGAATATTTAATTAATTTATCTCAAGATTTTTTTGTTTCCAGATTTTATTTTTTTATATTTTTTTTGTAACTTTTTATACTTAGGAAATAATTTATAAAATTATTATTCATTTAACGCAATAATGTCACTAAATTGTTTCGGCTTTGTCTTTGAAAATACAGAGAAATAATAAATAACTTTTTTTACATTATTTTATTTTATGAAAATATTATAACGAATTTCCTTAAAAATGTTTAACATTCGATATTTCTTTTTTGTGAACCTTTTGTACTTTAGACCATATCAATAATAATTATAATAAATCCATTCATTAAAATATTAAACAATTTGAATCTTCGCTTTTTTTTTTATTTATACTTACATTACTTTTGAAAAATCTACTTCTTATCTTATTTCGTCTAAAAAACTAACTGAAAATAACACCTATGTTGCATTTGAGTTTTATCTTGGTATTTAATATTGTTCTAGTTTGTAACTGAATAATTGATTAAAGATATGATAAGACGAAATATTTTCCAATCCATCCAGCATTCTTAATATAAGAATGCTGGATAGATTGAAAAATATTTCGTTCTGTATTACATTACTTAAGACTCTGCGAGTCAAATAACTAATATACTAATATATCACCCCGCTTGTGATTTGAATACATTACACCGCTTCACCACATGACCTTAATGAGCCAATCAAATCTTTCATCGATTCGTTACCATCCACATGCAATGCCAGTCCATCGCCTTCCTCCGCAAAATCATGTTTACCAATACTCAGAATCTCCCCCCGTACTAGTAACTTTCCTCCTTCCAATAAACTACAGCTTATCTCAGAGCTAAGCCTAAGTAATTAGTCTTAATCGTGTACCTACCGCCAGAGGAATTATCTTATGCCACACAGCAAAGATCTTAATTTCTCTTTTTTTTTTTTACTCCTATCTTCCTCTTCACTATCTCCGCGCACTACTCTTTACATGTTCTACACCAACTCAGCCTTTTCTTCTCTTTGGGTAATTAAAGATCATTACTGGGATATATGGCTTATATAGGAAACTAAGTCTGTCTTGTTAGGTATAATGAGGGTTAATTAGAGCTGGTTCCCTATTATGGATAGTGGATGAGGGACCGAATTATAATTATCTCTTGTAAAAGTCAATTTTAGAGCTTAATTCTGGAAGATTTCTTGTTTCGAGCTGAGTAAGAAAAAAAATTATATAGTCATAAACTCTTCCTTTTTGTGCATGTGTAATTAGTATTATATGCTGATTGGAAGAAGAATCGTGTCTAATTGCAGATGAAAGATACGCTTAATTTTAATAGTGCCGGATATAAAATATGCAATTCTGAAATTAGGAACGGTGTTGTGGGAAGATTCAGATCGCACAAAATATTAGGAAACATAATTAAGTGAATGATGAGTTACAATAATTGCATTTATGAGATAAGTCATTGAATTTCATTCATTCTTTACTATAAACTTAATCAAGATGTTTATGACTTTTGAATTGCATTAATCTTTGAATGAAATAATATCGGCTAGCTCAATATTGTTCGTATGTTAAAAACTCCTAAATATTTAACGGTGATTTTATTTCTATTTAATTATTGCGGAAACTTAAAGTGAAGGCTTACTGTAAAGATCCGAAAAGTTTTAGGTGTCTGTTTGTCTATGTGTATGTCTTGCGATGACAGCCTCAAAATTTCATTAGGTAGATATGTTGGTGAGGAACCCGGAATTAGCTATATAGATTTTGGTTAAATTTTGTTCATTATTTCGGAAAATATAAAACATTTCTTTTTTACGTCATAATGCTTTTCTGTGCGATTTCAGAAGATTTTGAAACTTTACCATTTACTAATAAAGAAATGGCGCATGTGAATAATTGAATTAAATGTTAAGTTTTGAATGTTAAAATTCTACAATGGGATAAGTCTATTAAATTACTTCGATTAGCTTGAAATTTTGTCAATTCATATGCCACACATTCTAAATTATCTGTGTATTTTTTGATGGAATTTTGTGCATCTGTTCGAAAAATATAAAGCATTTTAAATTTTATATTTTGCTGTCATAAATAATTATATTTTATATTTTACTTTACCAGTTGTCAAGCAACTCTATTTCATAACGTGTCAGAACAAGAACATTTATTAAAATAATTCATTTATTATAACTCTCCCGATTACGAAAGATTTAGAATAAAACGTTTAAATAAAATATTAAAAGTTAGATACCCCTAAAGCTATCTCCCCGGAAGGGTTCTACATTTTTATTCTAAAAAATTCAATAAATAAACATTTGAAGAGTATAGTTGCGAGAAATCGTGTTTAACATAAAAAGTTCTTAAAGTTAGGTTTTTCTGAATATTTGGGAAATATTATATACTTAGAACTATACATATAATATAACATAATTAAATTGAGTATTTCAGTATGTTAGGTATTGTGTGGAGGGAGATGAAATTAAAAATTGACGTTGAGGCCCCCTATCTGAAGATTTACTAGTAAAATATATATATATATTGACTAGAGCACCATAAACAGTGACAATGATATGTGCTTCGGATGCAAATGTGCTCGGTACTAAAAAAAATTATTCTGCAAATAATACCTATATTTAAGTTTTCGAATCATGTTTCAATAAAGCAAAATGATTACAGATGATAAAAGGCCTTAAATTGGTAATAAATTAATATATATATTTTAATTAAACAGTTTTAAAATTCCTTCTTCTTTTCCAATTTTGGTAATTCAATCTACATTTTTTTAAATCTTATACTCGGGGTACTTTGCTCTACAAATGTAAGTTTCGGATGTTTGATACAAAGATTAGATCAGAAGAAATAATAATAATAATTGGATGTATATGGAATAAACGTATAAAAATCGCTTATATTTAAGTTCAGACTTTTTTAAAAAGCAAAAGTTTCAAAGATATCAAAAAATAGTTATCTGTCGTAGAATCTAAAGCTACATTTTTAAAAAATTCAGACAATTTTCTCAATTATTGTGGAAACTTTAGCATTTTGATTACGCAGAGAACGTGAAAAAAAAAAGAAAAAAAGAAAAAAGGATATTAAAGAGAAATACGTACAATTAACCATATTTCCTTTAATTTTTATCAGATCGTCATGAAATTTGGGCACAATGTTCTAGAGATGTTAAGGTTTATTTTTTGATAAAAATATGAAATTCGACATGAGTCCCCTTAATAGAATTATTAGTTCGCATTACTTGTTGTAGCAATTTAAAATGTTTAAAAACTGGGTATGAAAGGAGGCCCTTCTCTTACATTATCACCTTTCTTTTAGATACATGTGGTATCTACAAGAAAGGCGATGAAATAAAGAAAAACTTTCTCTTTTACAGATTCATTTTCACATTAAGAATACTTCATAAACAAACATTTGTCACCATTTCTCGTTTCTCATACACACCTAATTAATTCTTATATTTCGCATAAGAAAAGCTCATTTTCATCAAAATCCGTCCATTGCAGTTATTTTTCGCCTTTTCTTGGCACAAACCTCATGTATTCAGAGGTAATTAATGAAGTTTTCATTTTATATGCATATGATATATTTCGAAACCCAGCAACTTCTGTTCATGAGCTGCTGAATGCTTTCTTGTTGCTCTAAACTTCGTTTCTCTGTATTAACTCCCTAATGTTTCCGCTGAGAATAATGGGTAATGAGGTAAAGAATTGCAAACTTTATGTCTCCCAGGTATTACGGTTTGACATGAGTCTTTATTCGCTTAGAAATATTTTGTTTGGAAGATAATTATTAATTACCCCGAAACTTTCGTAAACTAATTGAATCGCAAAATCCTTTGCGGAATTTAAAATTTGCACTGAGCCGTGACGCATGCAGTTTAGTTGATTCAAATAAAACACACTAGAGGTTAAAAAGTATTTTACATTCAGGAAATTTCGGTTAAATAAAAAGGATGAATTAATCGCAATTAAAATGGAAAGCTTTGTTTGGAGGTATGCTTATTTTTTACATTTGGAAGTGGCAGAAAACTGCAAACAATAGGATTTTAAATAAATATAAATAACAATTCCGAAACACTTTATACATCACTTGTAGAAGAAATTAAAAATATAAGAAATGTTCCTTATTTGGAGATTTTATTTAAGGTCCATAATGTCTAAGATTAATAAATGCTGAGCCATGACGCATGCAGTTTAGTTGGTTCAAATAAAACACACTAGAGGTTAAAAAGTATTTTACATTCAGGAAATTTCAGTTAAATAAAAAGGATGAATTAATAGCAATTAAAATGAAAAGCTTTGTTTGGAGGTATGCTTATTTTTTTACATTTCGAGGTGGCAGAAAACTGCAAACGATAGAATTTTAAATAAAAATAAATAACATTTCTGAAACACTTTATGCATTAATTGTAGAAGGCATGCTGTTTAGTTTATTCAAATAAACCATACTAGAGGTTAAAAAGTATTTTACATTCAGGAAATTTCAGTTAAATAAAAAGGATGAATTAATCGCAATTAAAATGGAAAGCTTTGTTTGGAGGTATGCTTATTTTTATTTTTATTTTTACATTTGGAAGTGGCAGAAGACTGCAAACAATAGAATTTTAAATAAAATTAAATAACAATTCCGAAACACTTTATACATCAATTGTAGAAGAAATTAAAAATATAAGAAATGTTCCTTATTTGGAGATTTTATTTAAGGTCCATAATGTCTAAGATTAATAAATTCTGAGCCATGACGCATGCAGTTTAGTTGATTCAAATAAAACACACTAGAGGTTAAAAAGTATTTTACATTCAGGAAATTTCAGTTAAATAAAAAGGATGAATTAATCGCAATTAAAATGGAAAGCTTTGTTTTGGAGGTATGCTTATTTTTTTCATTTGAAAGTTTCAGAAAACTGCAAACAATAGAATTTTAAATAAAAATAAATAACATTTCTGAAACACTTTATGCAGTAATTGTAGAAGGCCTGCAGTTTAGTTGATTCAAATAAAACATACTAGAGGTTAAAAAGTATTTTACATTCAGGAAATTTCAGTTAAGTAAAAAGGATGAATTAATCGCAATTAAAATGGAAAGCTTTGTTTGGAGGTATGCTTATTTTTATTTTTATTTTTTTTTACATTTGGAAGTCGCAGAAAACTGCAAACAATATAATTTTAAATAAATATAAATAACAATTCCGAAACACTTTATGCATCAATTGTTGAAAAAATTAAAAATATAAGAAATTTTCCTTATTTGGAGATTTTTATCTAAGGTCCATAATGTCTAAGATTAATAAATGCTGATCCATGACGTATGCAGTTTAGTTGATTCAAATAAAACACACTAGAGGTTAAAAAGTATTTTACATTCAGGAAATTTCGGTTAAATAAAAAGGATGAATTAATCACAATTAAAATGAAAGCTTTGTTTGGAGGTATGCTTTTTTTTTTCATTTAAAAGTGGCAGAAAATAGAATTTTAAATAAAAATAAATAACAATTCCGAAGCACTTTATACATTGATTGTGGAAGAAATTAAAAATAGAAGAGATGTTCGTTATTTGGAGATTTTATTTACGATCCAGAATGTCTAAGATTAGTAAATGCTTCTTAAATTTCATTTTAAACAATACTTTTTGCTCCAAAAGTGCGCCAATAAAATCTGCAGATGAGACAGAATTTTAATGCTTTCAACTTTAAATCTACTTGTAATTTTTTTTACATTTTTCGTTGTTCCATTTACATAATCGGAGTTCCTTTCCATCGAATGGATTGGCGTGAAAATACACTTTTAAAAATAAAAATAAAAATAAATATGGCGTAGTTAGATTTTTAAAATGTAACACCTCTTTAAAAAAAAAAACACTTTAAGGTTAATTGTTCATACATTTAATTATTTTTTTTTCAAATCCAGATTCCATTAAAACCTAACAAATTTACAATCAAAGTGTTCACAATCAGAGTAGTCTCTATATTTTTTTCAAAATGCTGCGTTTTTAACAAAAACAATAGCTACTTTACTACTTACAAACAATTATCAGTATATTTTTATTATAAACCAAACACCAATTTTCCGGTGATAAAATTTTATAAATAGTTTTGTTTATTTTATTACATTCAGATGTGTGTGTTATATACTATGCGCTATACTACTATTAAATGTTCGAGAAACGTATATATATATATATATATATATATATATATATATATATATATATATATATATATATATATATATATATATATAATAAAAAAACTTTTTTTTTACTTATTTTGAAAAAAAAAAGAAAAAAAGAAAAGAAAAGGAAAGAACCGCATAAAAATATCATATAGTTATGCTATTTATGACTAGCAGCATATCAGTTGGTCCTATGAACGCAATGCTTAAAATAATACTTTAAATTTATTTATTTCAAAATGTTGAATTTTTTTTCTTTTTAATCGCACGCAAGATTTTTCTTAAACTGTTTTATTTTTTTTTTACATACAATATTCATGGATTTATATAGACTATATCTATATCTTAAGATTGAATATAAACATGTGTATATTTTAGTAAAATTTATAATTTTAAAATAAACTTGAAAGTAATGCATATTACTTTTCGGAGTTCATCTATGCATATTCATTTTTTTTAAATCAATAATAAATATAGACTTTATGAAACGTTTTTAAAAATACTAAAAAATACCACAGATATATCATATGAAATATTGATGACCGGCCATATTCTATGAAATCAACAGACACATCGAAGATTATTCATTAAAAATTATGAGTTTCGATTGGTATTCCAGGTTCACTCGCCAATAAAAAAGTCCCAATATATATTGATTTAATTTAAATTTTGTTTCATGTCTAATAAAATATGGTCAGATATACGATATAAATACACATATCTTCTGTTAGAAGCTTACAAACATTGTATGAAAAAAAATTACACAGGTAGAATTAAGGATTTAAAGCACGCGTTTGTCGATGGTGCTTGCTTATAAAAGGTTACAGAATAGGGTAAAGAGTTATTGTAGCAGGCAGAAATCAAGGGCTCTCTTCGATATCGAAATGTAACAGGCACTAGGAAAAACTTAGAATCGCTTTGCGTTCTGTGAGCCATAAATGGGCGTGGTAACCTTTAATAATGGCCATAATGACCTTTTAATCATTTACTAAGAATATCTCTTACATTTTTAGTCACAACTGATGTAATTGAAAAAAATTGTTTATGAAGTTTGTTTTAAAATGCGCAGAAATATTCCTCTTTCATCTATATGTTCTTAAAATATATATATATATATTTCTTTAGATTTAAGTGTAAGTTTTCTTTGTAGAGAATAGTCTGTTTTGATGAATTCTTACATCTTTTTAAGCTAGTTATTCAAACCCTCTGTAAAGTTATATTTTTTCTGGTAAAATAGTTATTGAAAGGATTCTTTAAAATCACTTGGATTCATTTTTTTAAAAAATATGTAGTGCAGTGTAGAAAAATAATTATTTTATTCAAACAGTAAGTTAACATGATTTTTAAACATTTCAGGTTTTGCGTTGGCGATCGATTCTATCTTCATGAAAACAAGATCCTCTGTGAATACGATTATGAAGAGCGGATGGTCTTCGCCAACCTTCCTTACAACATCAACAGTATCTCCCTCATCAAACGTCAGACGCAACATATTCACCTCCAACAGCAACATCCCCAACCACCTCCTCATCAGCAACATGATGACAGGTCAAGTGGCTATGGCAGTACGGACTCGGTGTTTGACGCCAAGTGACGCCAAACAATTGCGACGGTTCCACAATCGCCGCAATGATCTGACTCAACTTCAGGGTATATTATTGCTGTTGTTTATGTGAAGCACTACCGACCTGTGAAACGATGAAATAAAAAAAAATACCTTTTCCACAAGGCACGAGATCTTAAATATAGATACGATTCCGAGAAAAATATTTTTGAAAACTCTGTGCTCTTGAATGTTTATTTAAAAACATTTGTCGATAAATTTCAGACAAGCATTCCAATATTGGAAATGTGGAAAATTAAGTGGTCATACGACTGTTGAATCTTCAAAAAATGCAGATTTTCTAAATATATTATATATATATGTATGCGTAAACGAACAATATTTTCTGAGCATTAAAAATGAAGGAATTCCTACAATATAAGTATCAGGTGCTCTTTATAAAGAAAGACTGTAAAAAAACTTTAAAGTGATTTTTTTTCTTTATAGCGCTTGGGATACATCTAAAACAACTTAATATTTTTACTTGAAATTTTCCCTAATTTTAGATTACATCTATATTTTAAAACTGAAATTAAATTTGTTTTGTGTTTCACTCAAAAAAGAAAAATATATAGATAAACTCCACATTTTTTTCTTTTGAAAATTACTGTGCTAAATATAAAATTCACTTTAAAATATCACCTTTATCTTAAAAATAGAAACTTTGCTAAAATATATACAAATTTAGATACAGAAAGTATTAGAGTATCCGAAGTATGTCGATAATGAAGAATTTATTTTGTTTAATTAAAGGTGATTTGAGTAATCATACGCGTATGTAACATTTATCAACAGAAGTGCGAAACGCAGATATTTTTTTACATTTTAAATTTAATAAAAATACCTAGTTATGAAATATGCTTAATTTTATTGCCAGTTAATTTTTTTTTTTTTTTTTTTTTTTTTTTTTTTTTGAAGTGTACTTTTTAAGCAGGAAAGTGTCGAAAAATTATTAATCTTTTGCATTTTTTCGACTGTTAATAATCGTATGGCCCCTTAAAAAAGATTTGTCGATAAATTTCAGACAACCATTCCAACACTGGAAATATGAAAAATTAATCTTCATCCTTCCTTTTCCAAATTATTTACTGGAAGGTTTATTGTGATTCTACATATGGATTAAACTCCTTCATGAAATAGAGTTTGTTTTATTGAAATTTGTTTGAACTATTTTGTGATTTTTGTTTGTTTTTGATGGAAATAAGAACATTATTTTACGATGAGTTATTCAGGAATGTAATTTAAATGTAAATAAATAATTTTAGGTAAATAATCAAAGTTTATTCAACAAACAGTTGAGCGTTTTTTTGTTAATTATGCTGTATGTTTTGATAAAGCTTAATATAGAAATATGTTTATGCAATTAATTTTATTTTTACTGAAAAATTGTAATGGATTGTACTGGATTTTAATTTACTGTTTCTTTTTTATAACTAATAAGTAGGTTATACTTAAAATTCGAATCACTGGATATATATTTTTTAAATAAAGAAAATGTTTTGTTATATTTTTCTTAATATAATCATTTATTTATAAATTATATATGTGCATTTTTACAAACGCAGGTAACAAAAATTACCATGGAGCTATATACCTATTAATTTATATGTATTTTTTATATCATAATTTTTAGCTTCTTTAAACAAATTATATTACTATTATATGTTTTTATCATGAAATGTTATCCGTATTTATGAAAAAAATAATGAATCATTATTTTTGTTTTAAAAATTAAAATATTGAGCGGAAACTGTATGCATTCATTCTTCTATATATGATAAAATGCTATAAGAACAAATTATATTTAAATTCCAAATGTATTTTTTAATTTCTGAAATAGCTTTTTTATTAATGTTATTTCGCTGAAAATATTTTATTTTGTTTCTTAAAATGAGATTGGAGAATAAACTAAATATCATCATAAAAATAACATTTATGTTTTTTTCCCTTTTATTTTTACATTTAGATTAAAAAATAAATAAAAGCACGGAACTGAATAACACACCGTTTATTTGCTGATAATAGTGTCAATTAAACTATTTTCTTTATTTGTATGTATTATATAAATATGCATGTTTAAATTAACTTCACTGTGTACGAATATTCTGGTAAACTGAGTTCATACACGAGTTTAGACAATTTGATATGGAGGTCAAAATGCAAATTTGATATTAGTGAAAAAATTTAATTAACATTAGCATTTATTTCAGACATTAATCATTAACTGATATACGTTATCACTATAATTATTTTTATTGTGATATTTTCATAAAATTTCAAAAAAGAAGATCACTTAATAGGGAATTGCTATTTCTCAATTTATTGTAGTTATTCAAAAGTACAATAATAAAACTGAATGACTCCAATATCACTTGTAAAACATTCACGAATTACAAAAAAAAGTGAAAAATGTCTGTAAACAAATGTTGTTTCTACGGAACAATCTCAAAAATATTCACCTCATAATGTGGACATGGATTGTTCTGTCACTTAAATGGTTTCACTAACTTGTGGAAACTAACCATTAGGAACAGCATTATTGCGCAGTTAACTGATTTTCAGGATTTTGGAGCAAATGCTGTTTTTGTTCTAAACTTTTTAATTAATTCATAAAATTGACAAAAGTCAGAGCATTAAATGAGACATTTTGTCAAATATAATCAATGTTAGTCTCATAAATCAGAACGTTTGAAGAAATCATTTTTGATCATCAAGTTGTTTTCATTTATTTACTTTTTTTTTTCTTTACATCCGCGTTAATGAGTCAATCAGCAAGTGTTTGCACCAAAGACCGGCTAGGAATAAGTATATATAATAATACCTTTGAAATAGAAAAATTGCTAACAATTTCGTACAACAGTGACCGAATCTCTAATTTAAAGATGACATGTAATTATATTTTAGATTAATTGTTATAGCAACAAACACAGAGAGAGAGACACACATATATACATATATATAACCTCTTAATAAATATAAACTACCAGGAAATCTCAATATATTAAAAATCGTAAACATTTTAAGGATATATGATGCCAAACAAAAAATAAAATAAAAGGGATTTAATGATAAAGTGGAACAAAAATGGAATAAAGAAATATGATGATGGAAAAGGAAAAACAAAGCGACACGCGAGTGTTTAATAGTCAGTCTGCAAACGTGTCGCAAAAAATGCATTTTCTTTTTCTATGATAAACCAGCAAATAGCCAAGAAGTCCTTCACTTTTCGTAATAATGCATTGAATTAAGTAAAAAAAAAATGCAGAAGATTATGTAAAAGGAAATGGATAATACTAATACTAAAAAATGAATGTACTTAAAGTATTTGAGCGGAACCGATTTATGAATCTAACAGTTATACTGCTGTTACAGATAAGAGACAAACGAACATTTAAGATGTTTATTTACTACGGTAACAGTTAGGATTTAATACAAACAATTGAGTTATTTATGAATTTAAAATTAATCATCAAAAGATCACACACAGATATATATATATATATATATATAATGAAACTTTTTGCAAATAACATGGCTATTAAATCACAAGACAAAATCTACATTATAGAAATCTACATTAGAAAATAATATAAGTCCAATGTTGTTAAGTGCACCGATTAATAAAAAGGAGGAAGAAAAAAAAAATCATAACTTTATTTGGTATGTCTAGTGAAATGATAAATAAAGTTTTAGATAAGCTAATCAGAACTACTAAAACTATTTTCCACTTCTTTTATAGAGTATATACGCCTTAACGCCTTATGAATATACGCCTTACCGTAAAATAAGGCGTATACTTGTCTCCTACGTTTCCGGGTTCAGAAATTTGTATTGTGTCACTTATATTACAGTTGAAAAAGAAAGATATTAACAATTATTTCAAAATTTTGCACTTACAAAGCATAGATTAATCGTCTAGGTATTCTTAATGAGAGACAAGAATATGTGCAAAAAATTGTTGATTGATCATAATACGACTCATATTTTTTTTTTACAATTCTTTATTAGATATCATCAGTTATCATCCCTAGTACCCATATTTGACACTTCTGCTCAAAATTCGCAAAGAAATGATATGAAAAATGAGTAATACAAGCATACAATTTTTGTATTGGAGAATGAGGATTTTGTAAAAAGAGATAGCAGCAAGTTAAAAACCCCTGTTGTGTCATTTGAAGAATATCATCTAGCAGTCATTATCAGAGACACATTGACGAGTGATATATAATGCATACTGGATTGACATTCGAAACAATGACCTGTTTAGTCTTTCACTTTAGATGGTCTAGTCATTTTGCTGAAAAATTGTTTTAAGGCGGAAAAAATATTTTAACGTCATTAATATAGTGCCAACTGTTTTTACTTGTTAAACTTACTAAAACCTTTCGAGAAACTATTTTCTCAATTGCATGTTTCTCGTACTCTATGTAAATAATAAAGTTTGATTTTTGATTTTTGAAAATATTTTAAGGTTATATATTGATGAATAACTATGAAGAGTCATTTTAGAATTCATTTATTTTGTGAATTGTTATTTTATTTCATAATTTATTTCAGAGAAAAGTTTTGTTATTGTGTTTAAAAATCTACTATTTTTATTTTATTTATTTTAATTATATATGTGTAAGCATTACAGTTACTTATCGAGTAATTATTCGATAATCGTGCCTGTCAATAGACGTCTACTTAAGATGTCTGTAAAATGTCTTTTATAGAAACACCCACTATTAAACTTTGCTTTAAAAAAAAAAAAAGAAAGAAAATAGGTCGCAATATACAGTAGTCCCTCATTATATTGCTCTTTCAGATGTATCGGAATTTTTTCCGTGTTTCTAAAAAGAAAAAATAATAACCCTAATATTTTCTCTGATTTTTTTTTAACCCGGGAGAAGTCGCATGGGGTATGACATACCCCGAGTGCGTATGGATTTTACAATTATCACCACTATTTTTCGAAAAGTAATCTTTAGCGTATTTTATCCTACAATTTGTAACAGTTATCACTGACTAAATAAGTTGAGAATTATTGTTTGTATTTATTGGTGACAAAGTAAAAACTATTCATACCCTAGATATGCGCGATTTCTCCCGGGTTAAGTAGTATCTCCATACCTATAACAATATTATAAGTTCAATTCTTTATTATTAATTTTCTTCAGAAATTTGTAATATTCATTTGAACTAACTTCTGAAGACAAACATAAAACATCTATCTGAATGTTGGAACCCTTCTCGATTATCTGGACAATCTGAATTATATCGCACATTCGGATCTATCCTGTTGTTTTGCTTGTCTCACCAGAAACGCAATATAAGGAGAGGTTACTGTACAGAATCAAAGATACAATAATCGATTTTATATACATGCTTTGGAAACTTTTAATTATATTGAAAAAAAAAATTAAATCGGTACAAAACAAATTTACTTGAATGTTATACTTATTTGAAACAATAATAATTAAATAAATGAAGGACATGGAATAGTTGTTAATTGCTTTGGTGATTTTGGTAGAGTTTGTATTTCGTTCATGAAAGCAAAACAGTCCGAGACACATTAAAGGAAATTCTGAATGATCACTCACACTTGAAGAGGAATTCAAACCCATTTTATTGTCTGCTAACCAAAATTTTAACGAATAAGTAATATAACGGCTGTCGCTGTTTGTAATATAAAAATTAAGATTAATAATTTCGGTAATAAAAAAAAAAAAAGTTTCATTTGTTTAATGTTGCCTAAGAATTTAAAACCCAATTTTAAAGACGAATACAAAAATATTTCTTTAAAAATTGTTCGGTTTTATTACGCAAGATAGTTTATACATGTAAAATTGATAAATAAAGTATTCACTTATATTTTTAAAGGTATATCTCTTTTTTTGCAGGTATAAGTACTCTAGTGTTTATCCAAAACACAAAGTACGCAAACCAGAAGTAATTTATAAGATAAAAAATATTAAAAAGAACCCTAATTGTTTCTGTTTATTTTAAACTATATTTTTAATATATGCACAGTTTGTGTATACATTTTTAATTTGTGCAGTAATATTGCATATGAGAAATTTAGAAATTTAAATGAAGTTCAACTTTTTAAATTGAGTTACTTGTTTTAATATTTTTCAAGTAGCTGCAGTTATATTTTAATATAAGTTACTGTTATCTATTGATAATATCTGGTAAAATCTATTAATTTTCTTAAAATATTTTATAACTATGCTTTTACTTCTGCTTTTTATTAAGGTCTTGTGTTTAAATATATTGATAGTAAATATACTTAGATTAATTTTTACCACATTTTATTTATTGGAACTCTGACATAAAAATTATAGTACTTTTTCCTCAGAGATTCATCGTAGTTCGAAATTTTTGTTTCTATTCAAGTAAAATATTACTTTTTCTATATTTCTATATATATATATATATATGTGTATATATATATGCAAAGATTTTTTATTGAGAACTTTGCCCTGTTTTAAATAAAGGTTTCAAATTAGAAAATTAATAGTACATCCTTTATTTTCCTAAAAGTTTTAATATTTATTTTTGTTACATTTGAATTCCGAGTTAAAAAAATAAGGAAAAACTCTATTTAATTTTTTTTTTCACATATTTTAATATTTTATTTGCTTGATTTCAATTTGATATATGAAATGTAACGAATATTAGCAGTAAAAACCTTTGAAATTTTTTAATGTGATTTTCTTAAATATTTGAAATATTTTTAAGAGTTTGTTTTATTTGAATTTAGATTTTGCAATGAAATAAAAATGCCTGTAAGTTCTTTTGAAATAATTGAATACGCATGCGCATAAATGTACCCCGAAGCAATTTTTTTCTTGAAATGATTTCCCAGCACAATATATTGAAACAAATTTAGATAATTATTCAAAATTATAAATGAATATTGTGTCTTTTTACGATTACTTTCTTTAGAATGTCTCAATGTTCTTAAAATTTTTATACGAATTTTTCAGACATACCGAATTTATTTTGTTGCACAAAAGTTGTTTGAAGGGGTATAAATGTAATGATATGTGTATATATAACTGTATGTACAGCAGGACATATGTTAGTCATAAAATGTTCAATTTTAACGCATCAGAGAAAATATGTATGCGTAAAATTGGACATTTATGAACAATCAAAAATTTTATGATGTTAATATATACAAGCAAATCATAAAAAATTGTTATTTATGACAAGAAAAGTTTTTGTTATATTATTTCTTTAATGTTTATTTGTTTGAATGACATTTGAAAAAAAAAATAATTATGTGTTTAACATAATTTTTGCACATTTTGAAGTTGTTGTTCCACTTTATCTAAACTTTTAAAGTCTTTATTGAATGCATTCTGCTTTCTTGGAAGCTTTGTTGTAAAGTTCAGTAAATAATAGTGTTCCAAAAACAGAAATAAAAAATTGTTTTGACAAAATGAATCTGTTTCCTTTTTTTTCGTTTTTCGTTTCCTTTATAGATTGAGGGGGTCGGGACAAGAAAGTGTCAAGCCACATTTTTGATGAAATAAATCTAACACTGTAATCTGTTGCTTAATATTGTAAATTATACACTGTTAAAAATTCGCAGCATACTGTCCAGTCATTTGACCGTTTTTATAGAAAATTGTTACGTAACCGTATTTTAACTCTATTATGACCATAATATGGGCGGCAATATGGTCAAAATAGAGTTAAATTATGGTTATATAACCGTTTTCAACAAAAACGGTCAAATGACTAGACAGTTTGCTGCAAATTTTTAACAGTGTTATATCCAGCATATAATTAGTTTCTAATGTCACTTGGTGGCAGCATTATGTGACAGGTTTCGTTTTTGCCCCAGATATTTATGCCCCCAATGCTAATTTACAAAAAACGTAATATCATTAAAGTAATGCCATATTGTTACTCTGAATATCTCAAATGTTACTAAGACATTGGCGAAAAAACATTAGGTTATATATCTTGATTTGAGTATTTGATAAAATTTTCAAATTGAAATATCTCAGAAGTTCAAAAATGTGGCTTGGCACTCTCTTGCCCCGGCCCCCTCAGTTGCAGTATTATTTTGAAATGCCTAAACATTGTTTCACTAATAGCAAAACAATATTGGGCCAATAGTGTTTATTTTATATTAACCAGTTTTATCAAGATTAGTATGCATTGCAGTCTTCAGATTGCGATGTTTATATTTTGCAAATATTGTTTCAATATTGTCAATAGATATTTTACCATTTCATTGCCAATATTTCTAATAAAATGCCAATTTTTCTGCAATATTACTAGTTAATTGGAAATATTTCTAATGAATTCAATATTTGGCCCCAATATAACATTAACTGGTTTGCTAACAGTATAACATTCATATCCTTACATGCAAAAAAAATAAAAATAAAATAAAAACTGATAAAAATAAATTTTATATATTGCATAAATATATTGAATTCATATATGTATGCTTTATGAATTGCAATATTATTTTGAAAGGCTTAAGTGTTGTTACTCGAGTCACTTTTATATTTCACAAGTTTTTGATTTTTTAAAATTCTGACATGACCACGGAGGCCTTGGGAATGGACACTTACATTACAAAAAATTAAATGAAGATATAATTGAGTAATTATTGGGCGTAGTTGGCACACATTTATTTTTTATAATTTAACTGTTAAGTATCATTCTCACAAAAAAGGCAAAATTGTTTAAAAAAAAAAGCTGCTTTAAACTTTCGAATTTATAGAATGTAACTTTCTGAAAAATAATGCGAATGAAAATCTGAAAAATAAACTAAACAATATCAGTAAAATTGGATATGCCAAATCCACGGAAGAGACAAAAATAAAGTTTTCAAATTTAACTACTTTGATTTTCAGTTTGCTGAAATAGTTCATTTCCTTTTATTAAATGCAATGACAAAGCTGTCTAAAATTTGTATTATAATTATAAATTAGCTTTTTCTTACATATATATGACCACGGAGTCACTGAGAACTTTGTTAAACTCCAAATGGATCTAATAAATTGGAAAAGATTCAATAATTTCACAACATAACACAGAGTTATAACTAAAAAAAAAAAAAAAAAAAAAAAACTTTCTTCTTTCCAAATTACCCAATGATAAGTTGGCATATAATATCATCTATGGCACTTTTTTAAAATTTATTTTCAGTGTCTACGGAGGGAAACTATTTTGGCTAGGGACAAAGTTTATAAGTTAATTCTTTAGTAAATATAAAACCTTTTTTTTTTTAATTTTAATTTAGAGCTTAAATAAAGACCTTTAATTAGTTATTAAAAAAAAACCTTGTAAAATTTTTTAAATTGTTTAAATGTCAGTGAAATAAAAGTCTGGTTTCAGATGTAGGGACGTCCACGGAGGGGATTTCGACTTATATTCACTAAAAGATTAAAGTTAAACATTAAAATTATTTTGTCAGAAATGTATTTAATAGCTTACTTAAAACTTAAATGTACATATGAATGAAAATGTAAGGAAATTTTCTGCATTTCCTAATATTTATCCCTTCAGGACCATAAAATGTGCCTTTTTGTAAGAATGACCAACCTAATAGCAAAACAATATTGAGCCAATATTGTTTATATTGGCTGTATCTTAGCCAATTTATCAACATCGGCATGAATTATTGCCTCCAAATTGAGGAGTTTACATTTTGAGTTGGCAAAATATAAACACCCCAATTCGGAGGCAATAATTCATTAGAAATATTTCCAACAAATTTAACATTGGGCCCCAATATATTGGTTTGCTAATAGTACATCATGCATTTCCTTAAAAAAAATAAAAAATAATAATGCAAGTATATTTCACTACAAAATGTATTTACCACTCAAGAAGGCTCAGGACGAGAATGGAAGCTTATCAAATGGCGTAAGTTACCAATTAAACTTAAGAAAGTAATTTATAAACTATGAATATTATTAGGGGAGATGGGGGATGAATGGGACATTTTCACAAAAATATTTATTTTAAATATTTTATATAAGTTATTATCAATATTATATATCACATGTCAAACTTGAAGTGTTTGACTACATCTTATGCACAATATTTGTTCAAGATTATTATTATACAGATATATAAATTAAATTTAAAAAAACGTTCCTCTATCCCCACAGCAGGGATGAATGGGACACAAACATTTTCCTCCCCGTATTCAATGTTAAGGACTAAATTAATGAGGAGTCTTCCATAGTCCTAATCTATAATACAACAATCGATACAATGAGGTTTATTTCTATGATTGGGACATTTTCATCATAAATGACACGATATTTTTTCAGCAATTGAAAACAATACGAATGTCCCTTAAAAGAAGAGGTAAAATATCCTGTTATGTACTGGTTATTCTTATGTGACAGGGGATAATATAGCGCCAAAATTTCTTCAGAGTTTAATTTTCAAAATTTAAAACGATTTTTGAAAAGAAAAATTCTTTTCGAATTATCCCTAGTATTTTCTTGAAAAAGCTTAGTGATAAATGTCGCAGCAGTTTCCCTTCCTGTCTAAGTGCAACAAATCGGTATAGAAAGGTACCTTTTCCTATGATTAGGGTGCTTTATGATAAATGACACGATATTTTTTCAGTGAAATAAAACAAAGTCTCTTAAAAATTAGAAAAATGCTTTTGATTAAACTGTAAAACAAATTCAGTATTTCCTGCCGATAGTATGAACTTTTTGGAACAAATAAGGTGATTAGATATTAGCGAAATGTTGACTCTCCAACGATCAGCAATATTGAATATCTTTCCCATTCATATTTTATAGATTTTGAATGCTAAAAATAATTTAAAAATTACACTAATGATTTCTAAAGACATTTTTTTTTAAATTTTGTTTTTGTTCATCCTGATAATCCATAAATAAAGACAAAGATTCAGATTAAATTTTACAATGTCATTGCTTGTATATTAGTCCAGTCAAATTAGGTTTTTTTCTGGAGATAATTACGTAAGTTTTCAAACTTGGTGATATTGTTTGGGAGGGTCTACTAATGAACATACTAAAAGTCCTGATGGATGGGGGGTGAGCGCGAGGGGGGGGGGGAGGTAAAAGAAGGTACCATTTTTCGGTCTTTTGTTAATATCTCATAATCTATAAGACCTACGGAAAAATTGCTAATGCAAAAGATAAAGAGAATTAAATTCTCTACAAAATACGTTATATACATTTTTCTCTAGAGGCCATAGTTAACGAGATAATCGCTTTCAAAAATCAAGAAATTTGTCAAAAGTCACACCAGCGACAGAGAGCGAGTCAACCGTTTTCGACTTGTTTTTCTCCGGCTGCTTTCGGTTGGTTGGTTGTATAATATTTTTGCAGAAGTAATTAAATAAACCCTAGTACAACGCAATTGGATCGTTTGATATTTCAAAAATTACTATTTTTTAAATGAATATTTTAGCATTAAATTGTACACATGGTTCCAAAACATTATGTTTGACTGTTTATTTATTATTCACAAAAATTTCAAATAATTTAGATGACATGAAATTTATTTTTTAAAACATTAACACTAATGCGATCTATGAAATGCTCTGGAGGACTCACACGGGGACGAGGAATAAATGACAGCGTTTTGAGTAAGTGGGTTCTTGGCGCCACAGCTACCTTTCATATTTGTACCTCCCTGGAAGAATTCTGTGGTTTGACTCTTTCTTCTGGTGAAGAACATGAGGATTTTCGTGAATCTCGGATGTATAGCGATGCTGCGGATACATACAAACTTTCAACTTGGTTTGAAAATCACCCGCCCTTTCCTCAGATAGATAAAATTATATCAATAGCTTCTGGGATTATTGGAGATGAAACTGTCACTTGATTCAAAGTTTTGGAAATCGGGAGAAAAAAGATTATTGAGGTGTCTGGGAAATGCTACTCAGATGTGAAACTAACTCGGAAAGGTATAGCACAATCACTCAACAGTATGCATAATTCAATCAAATTTCATGATACCACTATAACTGTGGATCCTTTAGTTATATTCCAACGGATTTCCTTGTGCAAACGTAGCAATGATGATTTAGAAAATTATCTGCAATATGAATTGGCTCCTTATCCTCTCTCTCTTTTCAATGATTGCGGAATGCGCAAGACAAAAAAAGTGCTTTGTATCAAATATTTGAACAATCAGATCAGATAATAGACCTCCAACAACAAACAATAGTTGTGGATGGTGGCTTCCTGTTACATAAGATGGTGTGGAAGAAGGAATCTACAATACAGGATATTTGCAACACCTATATAAAGTACGTTAAGAAACACTATTGTGGAAAGAGCTGCAGAATTGTTTTCGATGGATATACTGACAATGTAAACAGTACCAAAGTAGCTGAACAAAATAGAAGGTGCTCAGTGAAAACGTCAGTTGACATACATTTTGAAGAACATACTGTCATCAATGTGCCCCAAAATCAGTTTCTCTCAAATAAGAACAATAAGACAAAGTTCATTCCCATTCTGTCCTCTAAACTAAATGAGAAAGGAGTCTTATGCCAGCAAAGTCCTAATGATGCCGACACTCTGATTGTTCAGACTGCTATAGATGCACTGAGTGAGAGTGACAACGTTACTGTTGTTGGACAGGATGTGGATATACTTGTTCTTCTCACAGCCGTAACCCCTTCAGATAAAAATGTATACTTATACAAACCAGGCCAAGGGAAAGTCATAACTCAGGTATTTTCATCACAACAACAGAAGCAAAAGGGCCTCAAACACATTATACTACTTGCTCATTCATTCTCTGGCTGTGACACAACATCATCTTGTTATAGGAAGGGGAAAGTTGCTATCTGCAAAATGTTGATGCGACGTAAATCATTAGAGTGTGTAAATTCAGTCTTTCGTGACTCAAACTCGTCACACTAGCAGGTGGCAGAGGTTCTTCTGGCGTAAGTTCTTCTTGAATATATATGGAGCTCCACATACTACAACGTCACTCAACTTACATAAGTCCGTATCTAACATGAGACCAGAATTAGCATCCCTGCCTTCCACAGAAGGAGAAGCGATGCAACACTCATAGGGGGGTTTTTCATCAGATATAGCTGTGGCACGGCAATGAACATTCTCTTGAGATTTGGGGTTGGAAACGCAAGCTCGATCATACATTAATGCCTATCACAACCACCGATCCTGTTGCCCCTGAGGAAGTACTACACCTCATCTTCTGCCAGTGTACAACCGGTTGTGGGAACAAATGTGGATGCAGAAAAACAGGAATACCATGCACTGCTGCCTGCCACTACTGCCATGGAGACTGCTCAAACAGTGCGCTACCTGTTGAGGAGGATGCCCTAATGGAAATAGAACACAAAACAACATCTTTTGAAATTTCACATTGAGCCCGGGGTAATCAAAATGATCAAGGACTTGAATATATTGTTTAATCCTATATCATTGTATTTTACGCATTTTTCATTTTTGTATGTTTTATGTTAACAAAAAAATGTCATTTGATAAAGTTATTGTTCTGGCTTTCATTCTTCTGACCACATCATTTATTAATGTACGTTTATGTTTAGGTTAAGTAGATGTAATGTAAGTGCCGTGGACTCGCTCTCTGGCGCTGGTGTGACTTTTGACAAATTTCTTCATTTTTGAATGAGATTATCTCGTTACCTATGGACTCTAGAGAAAAATGTATATAACCTTTTTTGTAGAGAATTTAATTGTCTTTATTTTTTGTATTGACAATTTTTCCGTAAGAGCTATAGCTTAAGAGATATTAACAAAAAACCGGAAAATGGTACCTTCTTTTACCTCCCCCCCCCTCGCGCTCACCCCCTACCCATCAGGACTTTTAGTATGTTCATTAGTAGACCCTCCCAAACAATATCACCAAGTTTGAAAACTTACGTAATTATGTCCCAAAATGACCCAAAATCTGCCTAATTTGACAGGACTATATTTCTGCTATATATTTTTCTTTTTTTACACAATTTGTCAATAGAGAAAGGAAAATTGATTTTTTTCTAAGTTTCCTTTCAAAGAATCTTAGCTTATTACTTTTTTAATTGAATTTGTAGAAAGCGGATTAATTTAAGAGTAATTTTTAAATTTCCGCAAAAAAAAAAAAAATGTAAATAAAATAAAAAGGGCACCAAAGAAAATTGTCGAGGCGATGAGACTTTGTTTAAAACCGGGACGGTCTCAAATAAACCTAGACGCCTGGTCATCTTAGAAACAAATCATATTCTTATATATAGTATTTTTACTATATGTAATATACAAGTAGTAATATTTTGAAAGTTCAGCCTCAGGATACGCAGAAGACTCCAATTTCATACATACTATGTGAAGTTCACACTTTCTGATTAACAAATTCTCAATATCGCACTAGCTTTTTTTCGTTTTCAGTTGCTGTGTTTGATATTTGTAACTAAACGATTTTATGTGTATATATTTGCAATAATAAAAAATAACTTATTTTTTTCAAGTTTTCATTATTTTTTAAAGTTTCTTTAAGCAAATTTAAAGAAATTTATTTTACAATTTAACAAAACTGATTCATGTTATATTTATATATGGTGGTAATATAAACATGCTGACATAGTAACATGGTAACATAGTATATATATACATGTTTGTAAAAATATTTTTAAGATATATACGATATATACATAGTACGTATGTACTATATATACACAGTACTATGTATACATAATATATATACTATGTTAGAAGGTTATCATGTTACCATGCGTATATTACTACTATATATAAATATAAGATGAATCAATTTTGTTAAATAGTAAAATATTTTTATTAATTTGTAATATCTTTTAAACATTTTTTTAAAGAAACTTAAAAAAATAATGAAAACTTGAAAAACATATTTTTTTAAATTATTGTATATATTTTTTTTAATACTGTAATTATTTTTTGTTAAATTATTTATTATTTTTAAAATTTTTAATTTTTTTGTAAAATTTTTTAATTTTTTTTAAAATTATTGTAAAACCTTTTCAAACTTATAGATATTCTGCATATATATATAGATACACACCTATGCACAAACATATAAACACATACATATAGACAAACACATATACCCATATACTTATACACATAAAATCGTCTGGTTACAAAATATGAAATACGGCAACTGAAAACGGAAAAAAAAAATTAGTGCGATAATGAGATTTTGTTAATCAGAAAGTGGGAACTCCACAAAGTTTCTGAAGTTGGAGTCTTCTGCACTTCAGACGGATATCTGCACAACCGCTGAACGATCATAATCATACTACTTTTAACTATTTATGGATACCACCAATCCTTTTACTTCACCTAAACACACAAACATGATTTCAACCATTATTGCAGTTACTGAAGATGCACATAAAATCTTGGTATCTTTAAAAAAAAAAAAAAAAAAAAAAAAAAAAAAAAACACTTTTTGCTACTGATAATGTAACAGAAGGTCTTCAATCAATAACCGAGATAATGTACAAATAAAAAATAAAATCTTTACAAATAGGCATATAGGCAGAAAAAAACATAATATTACATAATATGACCAGGTGAAACCACAATAGCAATGAACATATTGTATGAATTGTTCACTATATATATATATTTGTTAGAGATTGTAGCAAGAGAGAGCAGAAAAAATGAAAATTATTGGCTTAGAAGTTATATATATCCTTATTAATGTTTAAACTTACATGTACTAATATATCCTTACTAAATATTAAGATAATGAGAAGAAAACCATATATAAAATACCCTCCTTTGAATATTTAAAGTAAAACTTTTCCAAGATAGTTGCCTTTTGCGTCATATTTACTTTAAACCACTATAAAATACGCGGAACATTTTTAACAATCTAGAAAGGTAGTTTGTTCACTCAAATTAGAAACATTATATAATGTGCCATGTATATAATTTTATCTTAGAGCTATTTTTATTCACTATTTATCATTAACTCTTATTTACTTATTTATTTTTACTGCTATCCATAATTTATATACAGCATATACACTTCAACATTAAAATCGACATCAGCTCTTTTACTATCTCTTCGTCTATCTTCATTTGAGTCTCGGCATAGTTCAACTTACCAAACCCAATTTTCCGATCAAGTTCTATCTTTGATCAGCCAAACTACTCGTTGAAAATTCCAAAATTTCCTTTCGTAAAACTTTCTTACTTGCTCACATATCCCGAGAATTAAAGGAATTATAGTTTATTTAAAATCTCCGGAGATTAAGATAAGCGAAATAATTGCGCATATACAGGAAGCATTTTGCAAATAACTAGCCTTACACAATTTTTCTTCAAAAATCCGCTCTCTTTTGAAAAAAAAAAAGAGAGGACTTGTGTATGTGATGTTGCTTCGCTTACGTGAAACACATTAAGTTTCCGCAACCTAAAGTAATATAAACAAAATTAAGCCTCATGCATACATTTGAGCACATCAATGCTTAACTAACAAAAATACATTCCTGATCTTTTCTTATTTAAACATAATTTTCGTATGAAATTTAGCGATATTTCAATGCATTTTATTCTATATGCATACCCTTTTCTTCTTCTTCCGGTCTCGAAATATTATGAGGTAAGTCTGCTGTAAACATTAATTTCATATACATTTATTTTTCACTTAACGGTAAATGAACTAAGCGCATAATTATTTGCATAATATATGAAAAGAAAACTACATATAAATTGCCTTAAAAATATTGCCTTTGAATAGATAACGGCAAACTCTTCCAAATGAGATGCCTTTTATGTTATATTTACTTTAAGCTGCCAGAAAACATGTGGAATATTATTTAATAACCTCGGAAGATACTTTGACGTTTATTCAAATTAGAAACATATTCTTTATTTCAGGGAACTTCTTGTCATAAGAAATTTTGCTTTCTAACAGAGATGAGAAACTCACCCTAATCAACCATGAAAGTGCTAATTTTTATTCATTAATTTCAATTCAGAGTCAGTGACACATGAGGAAAGAGTTATTAATAATAATAAATAATACCCACTTGCAAAAAACCATCTTTCACAGAATCTCGTTAAGGGGCTGACATATCCAAGGAACTAATTATTTGATGGCTTGATAAGTTATTAAGTAATATAAATGCAAAGATGGTTGAATGTAATTATTCATCGCACCTTCGTTTCGCCTCTCGGTAATTTATTTAGATTCATTCAAACAGATACAAATAAGTAAATGGCATGAACAAAGAAATAGTATCTAATCAAGGAATCAGTATTAAAGCAATGGTGGAAAATTAAGGAGTGAGGTTTTATTAATAATAATAATACACACTACCAAAAAAATTTACCGTGACAGTCGAGAACTTCAATAATAAAATAAAAATTTAGCGGTTATGAATGCTGAAAGGGGTGTTATACGCAAACAACCTTCTCCAAAAGAGTTATGATCTGTTTGTATATTGCTTCCAATTACTTGTGTAAACATCATAAACTGGAATGCTTATAGAAATGGAGTTATATTAAAGGAGAGAAATTTTAGAGGAGCGGTAGGATTCACTAATTAAAAGTAAACACGGTTTTCGCTTGAAATACCAAGTTTTATGCCTTCTGCCCAAGTAAGAGGTGTTTTTTGCCTAAGTTTGTTTATTTAAAACACTACTTTCTTAATTACATCGGCCTTCGACAATGCTGGAGGGGCGTAAAAATTGTCACAAAAATTGGTGGGTTATTTATTTTTCAAGGTATTTGTCACTAAAAAAGCTAATAATCAGAAAGTTTTTTTTCACTATGTGTGTTTGCACAAAGAGTTTTTGCATAGCGCCATAAAAAAAAAAAAAAATAAATAAAAAGAAAAATGCCTTTCTAAGAACTTCATCTGCATTGAGTAAGAAAGATTATTTTAAAAGATATTTTAATATTTATCGAGATAAAATATGCAATCACGACCTAATTATGGTTTAATAAATTTTCTACAGGTAATTGGAGTGAAACTTTAGAAGGAACACATATTTCAAAAATTTGTTATTTAATATATTTACCAATTTATAGTGGATGAAAAATAATTAAACTGAAATGAGTAAACAATTTAATGTTTAAGAAATTTCACTTTAATTTATGAAGTTAAAACTATGCGTCATATTTATTAATTAAAAAGTAAAATGAAGGGAAATATTTAGTTTAACATTTTTCTGAAGGTATAGAAAATAAAGGAGGCATCTTTATTAATATAGATGAATGAAAGAGTTTTTTTTTTTTTTTTTTTTTTTTTTTTGAAGAATGAAAAGAATCATTATTTAGAGTGATAAAAATTTGTTAGGAGTAAAAAATAAATAAAAAATTGAAAATATACATATGCAAAGTCAACGTGTTTAATAATGTTAGTATCCATCAAAATTATAATTTCGCGGATGATTGGTGTTTGGTTTTCTTTAAAAATCGTATTAACTCTTTTTTTTTTTAACGATTTGCTACGAAGAAAATTGTTTGTGACTTTTCATTTTCTATTCAATTATAAATGCACAAGAAACAATCCTAAAAAAAAAAAAAAAAAAAAAAAAAAATGTATTAACTGAAACGAACTGTTATTGTGTTGCTGAAACAAGATTATGAAAGGTGGGTTTTTTTTAAATAAATGGTCACTATAAGCAAATGATGAAAAAAAAAGTATGGGCATTTCTACTGCATTATCCTTATGAATGTCATATTTTGCTAAGCTTTTTCAGAATGTACTATTTTTATCTACATAATTTAAATGGATACTAATATATATGGCATTCACAATGTGTAAAGTGAAATATTTTTTATTGAAATTATTACAAGGTGTTTACGGACCTTACTTTTGACTATCATTATTTCACAATAATAGTGCAGAAGTTATGAATGTTTTCCATGATTAAATAAGGGATAATTACTTCTTGGAAATAGTAATACTCTAAAGTAAAGACCACACGCGTCCTGTAATCAGAGAGTGAGCGTGCATATAGTGGTAGATTGATGCAACGGATCTTTCCATATTTCTTGCGTGTTTTAAGTATTAGTGTAATAGGTTTATTTTTATATATAATTAGCAGAAGTACCCGGCGTTTGCCGAACCTTGCATAATGAGCTTAAATATACCTAAAAATACTTTATCGTTTCCAGGGATTATTTTAAATGTATCACGGTACGCTTGCGCTGGTCGGTATTTTCAAACGAATCTTTTTCCACGCGCCGAATAAGAAGAAAAGCTCCCATCCTCCAAGTGCATCCTGATAGTAGCGGTTTTTGGCGATAAAGGGGATACTTAAAAAACCAACTCTAGAACTTTTTCATTATTGGAATTTCGCCACGTTATTTAAAATCGATGACCTTGCTTTGTTTAATAATTTAAAAAAAACTATTTCATATTTATTTTTATTTTTTAAAAGGATTAACGAAAGCCTGTTCCATACAAGGGTATAAAATATAATATTGGATAGATAAAGTATCAATTGGTTGATAAAAATCAAACTTCTCATTTTCAGCAAAATGGGATCTTTATTTTTTAAAAAAAATCCGAAACAATTCAAAATACGAATTCCGAATAAAGTTTATTGAAAAAGGATAAAATTTATTATATTAAACAAAAAGATTAAATTTCGATTGCTTTTATAAGTGAGTCGAAATTGCTTTCAAGATCTATGAAGTGCGCGATTTGCTTCATTCAATATAAAATAAAATATAAAACCTAATGAAAATTTCAATATCTGAGTCGCAGGTACATTCCTACCTGCCTTCATCAATCCTTATCGAAATTTGCAAACCTCTACATGAGACAGCCATCCCCAACAAACAAACAGACGCGCACAGACATACACAGCAAATACTTTATTTCATAAAAATAGATTAATTGTGGGTATTGATTAATTCCACGTTTTTAGTTTAGAGATTTTTTGAATTGTTTGTTTCAGGAGTGAATTTAAGATTAACCTAAACATAAAATTCTGTTTTAGAATATGGAGTTCGTGGGAGTTGGATCAAGCTTACATATTGTTACTAATTAATTTACGATATTGCAATTTTTACTTATTGTTGCTAATCACAAGTTCTAATCTGCTTGATCAAAATGCTGTGCATGCCATGTACACTAGAAAACATGCGTTAGATGATATATATATATATATATACAGTGGAACCCCGATTTTACGTAACCCGTTTCGTACGTTATCCCGCTTCCTACGTTATTTTTCGTCGATCCCAGAAAATTCCTATTCCGATAATGTTAAAAGTACCTCGATTCTACGTTATTTACTCTTAACGTTTCCCGCTTGGTACGTCATTTTAGGCCAAGTACCTAAGGAATTTTTTTCTTTTTTCACTCATGGAAAAATTTTCAAAAGAACAAAAATGATTTCCACTTTGTCAACTGGTTGTTTATTATCAAAAACAATTATCTTCCCCTCCCCGTTAATACTCCCGTGAGAAAGTAACGATGGACTATTATTTGTCAAAAGTAGGATGTTTAAAATAAAATGTTTCTCTGTAGCCGAAAAGGCAGAAATTATCGAAAAATCCAAAGTTTCCAAAAGAACTAAAGTGGATCGCATAAAATCGTTCAGTATCGCTTGTTCCACGTTACAAACCATCCTAAAACAAAAGGTCTCGGTGGAAATAAAATCTGAAAGACTGGGAAATTTGTCAAAGAAAAGAAAAACATTGAAAACCTCTCTTTTTGAGAAACTTGAAGAGATTTTGTACGACTGGTTTAAACAAGCCCGTTTAGCCAAGATACCAATCAATGGTACAATTTTGTAAGAAAAGGCTCTTGAAATTTCTTCTCGACTTAAAATGCAGAATTTCGTGGCATCCAACGGTTGGATCGACCGATTCAAGAAGAGATATAATTTGTCTTATAAGTTTATTTGTGGTGAGGCAGATGGAGTAAATACTGCGGTTGAGCAATGGATGGAAAAAACTTTGCCTTCTCTTGTGTGTAATTACTCAAAAAAGGCATTTTTAACGCAGATGAGACCGGATTAATTTTTAATCTCTTCCCTGATAGAACATACACCGTGAAAGGAGAAACGTGTCACAGTTGCTAAATATCAAAAGTGCGATTAACAGTTATGTTACATACGAATACAGACGAAACTGGGAAACTAACACCCTTTGTGATTGGTAAATCCAAGAAGCCCCGATGCTTCAAAAACGTCAAAAGTTTGCCGACAAATTTCAGTGCAAACCACAATGCTTGGATGACTCTAAATCTTTTTGAAGATTTTGTAAGAAAATTGAATATAAAAATGAACTTACAAAAGCGATTTTATTCGTAGACCAGTGAACGCATGTTAATCTGAATTTAGAAAATGTGCGTATGGATTTTTTCCCATCCAATTGTACCAGTTTACTTTAGCCATGTGACTTGGGAATAAACAGATCCTCCAAAATGCATTATAGAAAACAACTGGTAAGAAAAGACCTTTTTTCACTTGATTCTGGTGAGCTTCAAGATGCTTGGAAAACAAAGCTAAATGTGCTGGATGCTCTTCATTTCATCTCATCGGTAGAGGAAAATTGAGTAGAGGAAAAATGCATGTCAAATGTTTTTCTGAAGAGAAAATTTTCACAATCCGAAATTAACGGTGACGCGCCGCCGGAAGAGCTCTCTATGGAAGACTACACAAAAGAGGATGAATTTATACTTGCAAATATCAATGTTGATGAGTACATTGATTGCGATAAGGATGTTATCGCTACCACAGTCATTCATACGATTTACGATTTGATTTCGCAATATTGAAGTGACGATGATATTGATAAAGATCCAGAAGACACCGTGCCCTCATCGGCAGAGGCCATTGCGAGTTTAAAAATTTTAGTTTTTTAAATTAAATTTTAGCGAGTTTAAATAAATTTTAACTGGACATGAAAATTAAGAAAAAAATTGCATGTATTGAAAATAGAATACATGTGAAATTACACTTAAAAAGAAAACGCAATAAAGAATAAGACATTTTGTAAAATACTAATATGGCATTGTTAAGTTTATTTTTGTATAATTTGTTTTCTTGAAGTGTTTTTTACTATTTGACCCCGATTTTACGTTTTCCCGTTTCGTACGTTTTTTTCTGTTTATCCCATGAAAAACGTAAAATCGGGGTTCCACTGTATATATATATATATATTTTTTTTTTTTTTTTTTTTTTTGCTGTCCACTTTCTGAAAAACCCAATTTAAATATTTACAAAAAGAAAAAAAAATCGTTACACGTTTTCTCTTATAATTTAATATCTATGTATTAGATTTCTTTTAGTAACAAAACACTTTTCTGAAATGATGAAAAAGATGTTGAAATTACTATGAATCATGGAGAGCAACGAAACCTCCTCTAAAGTATGGAAAACAGCTTGATTACAATCAGTATTCAGTAACTTGGAAAAAGCAATCGCGCAAATATGTTGCTTTCATTATATTGCTTCTAAAAATAAGCAGCGCAGTTATATGACGAATATTTTTAATGTAAGTAATGACTTCGTATAAATACAAAATTGAAATCATGTGTTAAATTAAAATAATAATATATTCTATAACATAAGCTGCTTTAGAAAACATTCTTTTCCCTAAATTCAAATCTCTGCACTGTGATGTTTCATTACATGTGAACATCTAGTAAATGTAGTATATCATTTTGACCCAATAACGAAAAATATTTAAAATTATGAAGATATGCAGCACTATTTCGTATGAAAATCAACATTTAATTCCAGTGTGCCTTAGAAGTATGTAGAAATATTTGCATGTAAAATCTGTCGTGTGTGCAAAGTCCTCCAAGTTCCCTGTGAATTATACCTCTGGGGCTGCCTGGTCAGATGAAGGTCTCGTCACCTGATCAGGGTTCTAAATTACGAGACCAATTGCTTTTTCTGCCTTAATTTTTTCTTTTTTTAAATCTGCCAATTCAACAAAGTTAAATAGAAACCTTGAACCTACAAACAAAAAGATCTGTACCAAACCACTAGAGAGCACTGCAGCGATGCCAACAAAACTATAGTCAGGTGGACCACAGCCATGCTGTGATCAGGCGATCTCCGCCCCGCTCCCAGGTACTAACTCGTCAAGCTAGACACTCATGCCAGACAGGTATTGGCCTGGTTAGCGGTATATATATATATATATATATAAAGTATGTAGAAATACAGAGATGTAAACGACAAATTTACTGTGTGTGCTTTACAACAATTAAGGTCTGCAAACGATGATGATAAAAAATGCCAGTATTTTTTAAAATTTGCAATTTTGTTTTAACAGAGAATTTTCTGTTCAACTTGTAGTGCGGGTTTGCTTTACAAGGGTACCTTCCTGGATGTGACCTTAACACGTCAACGCCCATTGTCACCTCCAGGTGAAACATCTTTAAAAGAGCCTCCAGGCTCAGATTTTAAGTGAATCAGATTTTCAGATTGAATCAGATTTTAAGTGTGTGATTTTAAGTGCGCAATGACTTGAGTTGGTTTTGTTTTTTGGGATAAAAGTCATAAAAGCAGTAAATTTCTTTTGTTTCTATTTTTTTTAAATTTTCTTTCTTTCTTTTTCTTTATTTTTCTTTCTTTTTTTTCGTTTTCTTTTTGTTGTTGTTGTTGTTGTATGAATATTAAAGTTAACTAAATGTTGAACTGATATTTGTAGGATTTCGAATGTTTGTTGCTGTGATGCTAGCTTGAATTTGTGTGACAGCTACAGATGGCAGTCCAAATTATCAGCCCTATATGTACTTTTTGATAAAATTTGTTTTTTTATTACTCTTTTTTAGCAAAAACAATACAATACAACCTATGAATTTGAAAAAAAAAAAGTTTGCTTATGAGCGTTGGAGGGTTAAAGCAATAAATGCTGGCAACAAGAAAGTTTATACTGAAAAAATGTGAAGAATGACTACATACTAATTACCTGTCATTTTCACTTTCATATGACAGATAGACATGATATGATTAAAATTTCTTCTTTTTTACTTATGTGCGAAAGTTTAATGCCAGATGCTTTTTGTCGCAAAGAAACATGTGATTAGTATATGCTAAATTTTTGAATGCTTTTATTTACTGTAATTTCGAAGGAATTGGTTTACTCCTGACAATGCATGGAAAAATAAAATAAATCATAAAATAATTTCATGGAGTTTTTTTAATTTTTGGTAAAGATATGGCTGTGGTAGAACCTGAATGTACAGGGTCATCTAGAAAGAACGCTCCAACTTTGAAATGACATAACTTCGAAACAGTGAGAGATAGAAATGTGAAACAAGTTGAATGTTAAACAGATAGGTCTGGAATTTGTTATACACGAATTTGAAAAAATAGTTCCAATATTGGATAATAGGTGGCAGCACAAGCACATGGAACTTTAAATGGTACTCAGAAGTACAGAAATTTCATTCGTGCGTCTGTTTCATTGCTGACACGTGTAAAAAAGTTGTATAGAATTAGAGAATAATTCGGAATTCAAGAATATCATGCCGTATTCCTTGGAACAACGAATTTTTATTGTACTTGAATACCATCGATTAAATCGAAGTCCGACGATGACAAAGCGAAGTTTTCGAAAAAAATTTAATGTTAAAAAAGGTCCAGACTTGAGAACAATTCGCAATTTATTCAACAAGTTTGAACGGACGGGCAGTGTGGCCGATGATTTAGGCGGAAATGTGGGATGCAGTCGATCAGTCATGACACCTGAAAATGTGCAAGCAGTCGAAGAAATTGTGAAACGTTGTCCTCGAAAATCCAAAAGGCGAGTCGCTGCTGAAGCAGGATTGTCAAACACCACTACGCACAGTATAATGCGAAAAGGCCTGAAGCTGTTTCCCTATAAAAATCAAGCGATCACAAATACAGCTCTACAACAAAGATAAGTTTTTGCAAATGAGTTACTGTAGACGATAGATGAAAATAAAATTGATGTCGGTCATGTATGGTTCACCGATGAGGCCCATTTTCATTTAGAGGGATATGTGAACAAACAAAACTGCTAATATGGGACACTGAAAACCCGTTTGTGTGTCTTTCAAAACCACTGTACTCAGCAAAAATTACAGTGTGGGCAGGACTGTCCAGTAAAGGAATTATTGGGCCCTTTTTCAGGAGGGAAACGATTAACGCATCTCGATATATTGAAATTTTGCAGCAGTTTATTGGAACATTTCAAGCTCTAGAGGATGCACTAAAGATTTCATGATTTATGCAGGATGGGGCCCGACCGCACCGTACTACTGCAGCGTTTGAGTTCCTCGAGGAATACTTCAGTGAGAGAGTCATTGCTTTAAATCATCTCAAAGTGGCAGGTATTGGTATGGATTGGCGACCATATTCCCCGGATCTGAATTCATGCGACTTCTTTTTGTGGGGTTACTTGAAGGACGCTGTTTATTCTAAGAATCCCCAAACGTTGGAACAGCTTGAACAATTCATCTGTGAGGCATGTGCATCCATTTCAATAGAAGTATTGCAACAAGTGATTTCGAACTTTACCTTTAGGTTGCGTCATGTTGTTGCTGAAAAAGGTAACCATATCGAAACCATTGTAATGTGATTTTTATCTCAGTTCAAACAGCTCATTTTCAGGAACTATTTCAAAGACACAGCTTTGTGATTGCAGCGTCCTCTCGTGTCCAATATTGGAACTATTTTTCAAATTGATGTATAAAAAATTCCAGACCTATCTGTCTAACATTCAACTTGTTTCACATTTCTATCTGTCACTGTTTCGAAGTTATGTCATTTCAAAAGTTGGGGAGTCCTTTCTAGAACACCCTGTATAAACTCACAATGTTTTATTAGTAACTATCATTAAAAGATTTTTAATGGTAGCGAAAAGGAATTGTAACGTCAAAATGTTGAATGCGTGAATGTAAAATATAGTTCAGTTAATTTCTTGTTTGCAGAGGTAAAAATTTTAACAGAAAATAAAACAAGTTTTATTAGAGAACTGAAATCATATCAAAATATATTATTAATAATTGCTGTAAAACAGCAGTTTTCTTCTTAATTTTGGTTTGTCTATCTTTATTAACCATTGGGAAAATGGTGGTTGTTTTCGATCGAGAATGGACCCCTTGACGTCGTCACTTTATTTTTTTAAGCGTTTTTAATGAAATTCTGTAACTTTAGAAGAATTTTTCTTTGAATAGGCAATAGAAATGCATAAAATCGTTACAAAAATGTTAAAGTTACAAAAAGGATAGATGCAAACTATCAGATATGAAAAAAGGCCGAACTCAAAAATTGTCGTCGGATGAGAAATCATCTTATAAAGCAAAAAGTTTCAACTTTAATTTACTCAAAATACTTTTAGCTCAGACATCAATCTAAACAAGAGTTAAAGCAATACTTACATTTTGCTTAGGGGAGGGTCTACAAATAGAAATTGTACCAAACTTTAAAAATGTCAATGCTAACACCTAAAGTTGGCATCATATTTGGATATTTCGGTTTATTCTACTTTCGGATACCAAACGGGAAGTCAGAAGATAGGGAATGGGAGTTCTGCGTCAGCAGCAGGCGGTGGCGGTGGTGCAGTGGTAACACCGCCTGCTGCCGAGATCATACTATAGTAGGTGGGTGAAATAGCTATGTTATAGTATAATATGATATAGTGATATAGTATAATATGATATAGTGATATAGTATAATGATATACTATGATATAGTATAATAGCTATGTTATAGTGGGTGGGGAAGCTATGTTATAGTAGGGTGGGGCGAATAGGTCTGCTAGATGATTTTAGGGGGGCTAAATTAATGACATTTTTAAATGGCTTATAGTACAACGTTACGGTTATGGAGTCCGAACACTGCCCCGCTATCCCTCTGCATTTTCCCAATGGTTGTTGTAATTTGTTAAATTACAATTTTTTTCGTGTTATTTTCATTACTTGTAAAATTTAAAAATATATATCAGTTGGACATTAAATTTTAATATGGCATATGGGCCAAAATCTCATAAGTATGGTTTTTGTCTGCTGATTTTCTGCTGATATCTGACTTTCAAAAGTTTCATATTATGCTCAATTTGAATTTTTAATAACATATTGCAGATTTTCTGCATTTTTTATATTAATAATTAGTAGATGGGCATAGACTTTATTGAAAGATGAAGATGATGTGCCAATTTTTATAAGACAACATACAAATTGTAAGGGGAAGTAGTGATTTTTTTTTCCAATTTTATCACTTTACTTAAAAAAGAACATTTTTGGAATGTTGTATGTACTATTTTCAAAGACTTATCAAATATACGACGTAGCTAGATATAGGTTAATCTATAAATATCAATATTTAAATTAACAATGGGGACAGTAGTGACGGTTAATAAAGGTACCCTTAGCTTTTCCTTATTCTTTTCTATCCAGAAAATCTTCATGAACAAACAGCAAGCAATGGCGACTTTTTAAGAAAAACGTGTGTTTTCCTACTAGAAACAATACTGAAAATGACCGCATACTGCCATCTGGTGGAACTATGAGGAAATTGATACACCGGGACAGTATTGATCAAATAAGTGATGGACACAATTTTAAACTAACCAAAAACAAACATTACACATTTCACTCATATAAAAAGTATATTATTATGCTCCATGAGATTCATATTTATAATAAATGCATTGCTTTTTCAAAAATTTTTAATAATTATTACTTGGTGATGGTTTTCATGATCAAGTTATGGGTTGATGACAGGGGACAGTAGTGACTTTTGAAATATTTAAATTCCACTTTAAAGATAAAAGAAAAAAAACAGATTTTCACAATAGAAGTAACATAATATTGTAGAACAATCACAGAGAAACATTTTAACATTAAATGAGAATTTATATTGCAAAAAAATGCCGATTGATATACTGGAGACTGAGAAATCACACTTATGAGATTTTGACCCATATAAGACCATGTGACTGATTATTTAAAGTTTGAATGTGATAATTGGGCTACTAATTTATGGGGGAATTTTAGTTCTAAGATTAATGGGATAGTTAAATAAAATCAAAGTGTGACTATTCAATTTTACAACTCCAAGAACAACGCTTTCTTTTCTTTTGTTTTATGTTTCTAAATTATAAGAAGTGAAAGCTTTACAATTAGACGTGTTACTAGCTGCTAATAAGATTTGAACCTCATTGTACCCATCTCGACTAGATATAAATCAATGGTAGATTAATCCCGTAATCTACAGACCATGTCTATCCACTCTTTTTTTAGGGTGGGCGGTATCAAATTCCTTTATGAAACAATTTTTATGTTTAATTTACCTTTACACATAAAAGATGCATCGTTTTATGGAAATTTTCTTTGGTCAGGAAGGTTTATAAGCGACATGACTTTCCGCTTGGGATCTATTTTTAGTATGAATAAGTGTTTTTTTTTCTCCGTTTGATGACGGGGTAGAAGTCCAGCCAATTTTAAATATTTTTAATGCTAAAAAATTATATATGTCTTTTGATTTGCAATAGTTCCAGAGATGGTGATGATAAAGTAATACAATTTAACGCTCGTTGTTTTCTCGTTTCCGATTATTATAGATTTATTCAAAATTCGAAAAAGCTGGTACTCTGAATTACCCGACATTCCGGCATTAAGTCGGGGTGGGTGGGGATGGGAGGCAGGTGTAAATAAATGGGAATTTCAAATGATAATAAAAATACTTCAAATAATTACTAGAACAAACAAAATATTTAAGTAAATTAATGTATATATAAATGAGAAAAATTTAGAATGAAGAATCTGTAACTACTTTTCTTAATTTTTCCATCATAATTATACAACTAATCTACCTAGAACAATATGTTATATACTAAAACCTTCCCTGAAAAATTAACTGTTTAACAGTGCAAGATCCATCAAAATCCATTCAGCAGAACTCGAGTTATAAGCAATCGGAACGAAATTTCCATTTGTATTATATATATATATATATATATATATATAGTAGATAATAAACCAGAATTAATAAACAAAATAGTAATACTTTTCCTCTTGAATGGTTTTTATGAGAAAGATTTTAAGTTCTATGTAATATATATAAAAAAAAGGAAAAAATACCCACTCTTCCCTGTTTTTAAAGTTGCTCTATTTATTGGGATATAATACTTGGCGTATTCACATAACTTACACTGTATTTTAACTTTCTGTACCTTCAGAAATCTATCTGAATTTGCAGTAAAAAAGAAATAGTGTAAATGAATGGTTAAAGGGCATGGTAAAAGAACTATATTTTCATACACTATTGGCTCGTTTATTACTTTATTTGCTTATAGCAACACACACACAGTGTAATTAAACTGGAACCTATACAAGTAAGTTCAATTTATTTAATAGGAGAGTCGTCAACCCAATGTGTAGCATAATCGAGATCGTCTGTACATTGTCAACATTTCTACTCTAAAAAAAAACATTAAATGCTATGTTGAGTCCATATTAATGGCTAGCAGTAGTTTGATAATAGCCATAATATGTTTAATATTCTGATAATCATCTGGGTATTAATAATTTCTTATGGGGAGTTAAAGAGGATGATAGTAATCTCGGATTAGGAAACATCTACTTCTATTACTTTATCAATATTGATACCAAATGAGTTATGGTATACTATACTGGAGGATCCTCATATTTTACTAATAGATATAAAGCCTTCATTAATGGGAGACTAACAGGAAAATGCATGAGATTCAGGGATAGACTTAGTATGTTTGGTTTAAAATTGGTGGATTGAACTTCGAACCAAGATTTAATGCGACCATTCCATCTTGGTCACGAGCGGAGACGCAAGCATACTTACATGGCCTAAACTTTTAAATAAGTTTTTAATCTTTTTAACTTTGACACTGATGATGGAGCTTTAGAGGCTCCGAAACAGCTGTTTGCTATTTTATATATATTTTATTTGTGCTATTTTTATGTTGATCATTTATTTTAATATTTTAGTTTGTTTGGATCTTACATTGTTTCAGAACATTTTTTTTTCTTTAAGGTTAAGCTCTTATTGGTTTGATAACGCGTAATAGTGTATTTTATAGTAGTTTTTAATTTTTCAACAGTTTCTTAGAGAAAACATAATTAAATAAAAGTAATTCGTTTTGACGATGACTAAACTAAACAGTTTTGATATTTATAATTACATTCGTTTTGAATAATCAAAAGTCTTCCGTACACTGTAAATGTGTCTATTCTTAAAAAAAAAAAAAAAAAAAAAAAAAAAAAAAAAAAAAAAGATAATAGGTCATAATATGTTTAATCTTCTGGTAATCATCTGGGAATCAGTAATTTCTTATGGTGAGCTAAGGAAGTTAATCTTGGATTTGGAAACATCTACTTCCATTACTTTATCAATTTTGATATCAAATGCGTTAAATTATCCTATATTGAAAGATCTGCATCTTTTTCTAATAGGTATAAAGCCTTAAATTATAGGAGATTAAGAGGAAAACATTTCAGATTACGCGATAGATTTAGAAAAAATATAGTTTATGTTTGGATTTCACCTTGTCTGAGAACATTTTTTTTTTTTAAGACCAAGCTTTTATTGGTTTGATAACCCGTAAAAGTGCACATTACCCTAGTTTTTAAAATTTAAGTATCTTCTTAGAGCAAATATTATTACGTAAAAAAAAATTAATATTGACGATGACTAAAATATTAGTTTCTTATATTGATCTAAGATAGGTGATAGTAATCTGATATATCAAATTAGGGGGGGGGGGACATCTACTTCTATTATTTTTTCTATTGTGATATCAAATGAGATACCCTGTATAGAGTTATCTTTGTTGGGATATAGATGTACAGCTTTTCTTAATGGGTACAAAGCCTTCATTAATTGGAGACTTAGAAGAAAACTTATCAGATTCAGACATAGATCTAGAAGAAATAAACTTTCTTTGGATTTTTTTTTTTTTTTCAAGATCAAATCATTTTTTGTTTGATAATACGTAAGAGTGTCCGATACTTTATAATTATTCAACAGTTTTTTAGAGCAAGTATTATTAAATAAGGAAATTTAGTTCTGACAATAACCAAAATAAAGAGACTTGATATTTAAAATTACTTCCATTTCTAAACAAGCAGTTTTGAATATCTTATTACGCCATTAGTAGCGTTGGTGATGTTTTAATGTTATGATAACTCATAACCATAACTTAACAATAACTATGCTTCAAAAATCAGTAATACATATCTTGAATGGAAAAAAAGGTTTTATTTTTCTTTAGCACGACATTGTTTTCTTTGCACTTACACTGATTAATATAGATGTAACCCATACAAATATTATGTCTGCTCTGATACAAAATAGAAAATCGATAAGTAAGAATTGTTCAAAATGGAAGATAAATTGATTTTTATGCATACCCTTTTCTAGTGTGCATATATTTGCACATGACACAGGGAATCTTAATTAAGTCTCAATCTCTTATTCACTTCAACATGAGTGATGCTTATTATGGCATATACAAACGTTCGATTTTTTAACTAAAAGATTTCTGTGCAAATATTACACACACGTGCGCGTGCGCACACCTATATATAGAGAAATATAAAAGTCATAGTATTTATGATAAACAAGCAAAACTACGGAATTGAAAGCTTTATAACAGCCAGTAAATATAATGATATTAAAATTTGAAAAAATCAATGTGCTTGAAGTAAGTATAATGAAATAAATAATTATGTACAAATCATTACAAGATTTAAAAAATAAAAAAAGAAAAGAAAAGAAAACAGCTAGAACAAAATTCGAACAATTCAAATGAATGAAATATGGCTAAAAATGTTAAATGATGAAATATGCCATCAATCGACCTATCTCATCACTGTAGGTCAGGCATGTGAAACTCGTTTATTGCCGCGCACTCTAAAAAAATCCGTGAAAATACAAGAGATTTTCCGTAAAATTTTACGGAGAAGTTTCATTTTTCCAAAACAACAGTACAATTTCCGTAAATGACATTAGTTCCGTAAAGGAGATTTCAAATCCGTAGATATGCAGGAAGTTTTCCGTAAATTTGATGGATTTTTTTCAAAACAGTACAATGTCCGTATTTCCCCATTTTCGTAAATAACGTTCAGAGGTTTGCATACAGATATCGTCTTGTTGGAAATGCGAATTAAGATTGTTGTATTTATTAGGGTCCAGGATCTTCTAGGATCCAGGCCTGGACCGGTCCTACCCGTGGGCCTATTTTCTGTCATTAGACGAGGGCCAATCCTGGAGCTCATTCTAACCGGGCCCGTGTCTGGACGGTAATTTTTTGTAAAAATAATAATGATATTTTTTATTTTTTTGTGAAATCTTTAGAAATTTACTTTATTTATATAAATTACAGAAAAATATTTTTTTTAATCTACTTTTTTTTCTGTATAGTGCTTCAAATTATGACTTTTTTCACTGACATTTTAAAATTTTATTTTAATTTTATTAACGTGAGGCAATATTAGGTTATTAAAGGTTTCGTAAAATAATATCTTTGCAAATTATTGGTATTGAACAAAACTGATTTGTCTTAAAAATTTGAGAATTAAACTAAAATTTATTATTTTATAAATTATAATTTTAGAAAGTTTATATTTTTTTCTTTAAATTTATAAAAATAATTAATGATTTTTTTTTTTTTTTTTACTTTTATACAAATGAAGTTTATAATTTTATAAAGTTTATAATATATTTAGTTAGTTTATAATTTTATAAATTAAACTAAATTAATTTAGACTAAATTAATAAATCCAAATTTAAACATACCTATCCCAAGGTCATTAATTTCAAAATTCTCGCTAATTTTTTTTTTTTTTTATATTTTTAAGGATTTATAAAATAATATTTTTGCAAATTATCGGTATGTAGGTGTTAAACTAAGCTGATTTGTCTTATAAATTTGTGAATTAAACAAAAATTTATCATTTTATAAATTATAATTTTACGAAGTTCATATTTTTGACTTTAAATTTATAAAAAATAATTAATAACTTTTTGTTTACTTTTATAAAAATGAAGTTTATAATTTATTTCGTTAGTTTATAATTTTATAAATTAAACTAAATTAATTTAAACTAAATTATCAAGTCCAAATTTAAACTTACCTATCATAAGGTCATTAATTTCAAAATTTTCTCTAAAAATCTATTTTTTTGTTTTGATTTTTTAAAATTATTCAGTTTAACAGAATCGTACACAAAAGCTCTCAGCAAAGATTAAATATAATAATTTAATTTATTATAAAATTGTTTATTCACTTAAGTTTTTAAAATAAGAGATAAAGAAAATTTACTTTAATAGCATGTAATAAATACGTCTACTTAAGATAATATTGTTTTTACTGGAATTGATAAATAGATCAACAGACATAATTTTAAAAAGTATGTGTACTATTGCAAAAAGAAACAATCATTTCTCTTAATGCAATGTTTTACGCATATAATACACAAAAAGTTAAAATTTATCTGTTATAAAGCATCAAATAATAAAGCAAGATATTAAAAAATATGAAAATAAAATATTGAAAAAATCCATCTATGAAACCCTCGTTTTTGCATCCTTTAGAATAAATAACAACAATTGAGAAAACGAAGTGTCCGCTCGTAACGTAACGGTACAGCCCGCCAGTTTAGTACACAGAACTTTCCGCGTTCGAACCCCGTCCTAGCAATTGTTGGTTATTTGCTAAAAACTCGCCCAGAAGTGAGAGAAAAAATTTATGAGATGTTCCTTGAGAAATATCTTCTTTTGGTCCTATAAAATTTATTTTAACGATATAAAAATATCTAAAAAAATACGGAAGATATCTGTTAAAAAACGGAAATTTAAAAACGGATATTTCAGAAATCACGGAAAATTTCCTGGAATTTACGGATTTTTTTTATCCGTTAAAATACGGAAATAGTACTGGCGTCTCGATTGCCAGTACAATTTCCGTTTTTTTTTTTTCAGGAATTTTTTTTTACAGTGCGGGCCAAATTAAGCATTATATACAAATCCGCGGGCGACGTTAAAAAAAAAGTAGATATAATACCATTGCACAGGATAAAATTTGTATGTACAAAACAGAGCCATGTTAAAGAAATATTCGCGCCAAGTTTCCAAGTTATTATTATATATAGTTTATTTTATCTTATTTTTCGAAAAAAAAAATACTGAAATTTTCTTTTTATCAACGAAATCTAGGAAATTTAATTGAATTTTCTAAATTGTATTTATTTCAAAAATTGATTGTACACGCTGGTTTGTTAATTCTTTTCTAGCAAACGGATAGCCTTCAATCTTCCGTGTTTTCTTCGAAAAAAAAAAAAGAAATAAGCATATTTTGAAACAAAGTTATTTAATAAAATGTGTTTTGTATCCATGCGCTATTTATTTAATTTGATTTATTAAATACATTTTCTGGTTCAAATTATATTTATAACATTTGAAGGAAAAAAAAAATGTTGGCAGTTATGCAAAGATCTCGTATAAAAGTGCGCTACCGAACATAGGTAAAATATGCCTAATTGCATTCTATACTTTAAAAAATCGGTCGATTGATTAATAATTACAGAGATTTGAAAACCTCATATCCATATATTTTCGCTTTAATATAATATAATAATGAAATGTGATTAACTGCTGTAATGAATTCTGAAGAGTAATTTCAACATCAATCATTAGAGTTGAAGTAAATAGATTAAATTGATTTTCATATTGCTTGAAATTTAAAAATCTTTTTTTAAATTCATTTTTGAATATATTTTTAGTATCTCTCTATATTAAAAAAAGTAACCACCGCCGCCGCAGCCACCGCTGTCAATGAAGATTTTGTGGCTTGAAGTCTTTCTGCACTAATATCCAGAAAACTATTGCATATAAAAATATGAAAATTGGTAGTTTTATAAAGAAATGTTCGATAAACACGTTGAAGCAGACAGTTTTTAAATCGAAGAATTATTGTAAGAGATATTTAATATTAAAGTTGGTCAAAATAGTTCTCTTAAAAAAGTTTTATAGGAACGAAAACTATGCACAGAAATTTAACCATAATTTATAAGGATGTAGTTGAGATGTTTGCGGTGTGCAGACTGCAATTATTTTTATTCTAAAAATTTCCACTTCGAGGATTTTCGTAATAATGCCTGGCAACATTTAAATTGAAATACATTTTCTTTTTGAAAATTGTTTTATCAAAGTATAATAAATTCTATTTGAAAACTCTAATACTATCAAATAATAAGATAGCATTATAAAATGTGCGTTAAAGTTGAAGTTTACTCAGGTGCTTTGTAATTTCAAATGAACTTTGTCTATTGGTGAACTTTTAGTAATTCATATTCATAATTTGTCGATTTAAAATGAAAATTGTAACATATTTTAACTGTTCGAAAATAACAGTTAAGACTTTATAATGGAAATGGAAAACCGTCAAATTCCTTATAAGAATGGAGAACTGTTTATCTTCATACCCATATTTACAAGATAATTTCTAGATTGACGATTATTAGGCATGTGCGTATGAATGAATATAAGTTTATAAGCACTATACTTTTTTAAGCATATGCCCGGCTTTTAGAAATCAATCCGCTATAGATAAATCTTTCTAGACATCTTTCTATTCTTCTTGTGCTTATGGTACTTTCAAGTTTATTCAGTAGGTTTGTGAAAGGAGTTTGATTCTCTTTTAAGAAGTATCAGTTTTAATTCTGACAGTTTACCTTTTCGATGTTTAGCCAGATTTTTGTGAGTTTTTTTTATACTTTGTGCTGTAGCACCTCTTAGTGTTATATTCTTTTCAAACTTCAACAGTGTCTACATATCAAACATAAAATTCCAGTTTTCCTTTGAGTATAATTGTGTTGTAAATCACTTTTAAAAAGTATGCGATGTCCATCTTCAGTTTGTCATATTTATTCATAGGGTAAAGAGATTTACTATACTTTTTTATATATAAATTCTAGTATGTATGAGAGTATGTCAATAAAATGTTTGTATATCAATAAAAAATAAAATAAAGAAAAGAAAAATCAAGTAGGATTCCAGGAAGATCACACACAATTACTAAACTAAGTAAAGAAAATAATTAAAGAGCTTATACCCAAAATTTATACGTTTGACTAAAGCCCAAGTGAAGAACCTGGATGGCATATTCGGATGTTCTTAATTAGCCCTGAATTTTATTAATTTTATAATGCATTTCTTAGTATTTAATAAATACAGCATATTATTTTGTATAATGGTGTAAAATCTAAGACAGTAGTAATTTAAAGTATTAGTTTCAACATAAACAAATAAAAATTATAAGTAAAACACTTTAAAAATTTTGCGAATCTTTAAACTTTCAGACTCAAGATACCGCTCTTTGCTACGTCCCGATTGGTTATATTTGTATCCACAATTTTTGTACGAAAATGTAAAATTGAGTTATATCTGTCTATATACATGACTGTTGCTATATGAGCAGGAATTTTTCAATTCAGAATGCTGCCACATACTGAAGACAAATATTCCCCTTATTTAATGACATAATAAATAAGACAAATTTTATTATTCAAAAACAGTGGTAGAATTCTGAATAATTAAAAAGGCCCGCCAAACTGGTAACACTTGTATACATATCTTTATGACGTTTTCCATTTCTAAGGCCACGATTGGAGAAAGTGTGTTCGTGCAAAGTGTATTTTCAGCATTCCAATTCTAACAATTTAATTAAACATAGGTAAATTGCCAAAGGCTTGGCGGGACACAGATAAGTTGTCGGCGGGCCACGTGTTTGACATGCCTGCTGTAGGTGGTGACAGTATATGAGTTAAATGACAAAAGAGGTTTTTCGTCAAAACTCATTGCTGTTGCCAAAATTTAAAAATTATTTATTTGAAAAAAAAATATATAGCAACACTATCACATCAAAATAAGTAGAAAAATGTAAGCCCAACGCTGGATTTCTAGCCTCAGACCACTCAAAATAGCATTAAACGATGTCATCAAGTGTACAAGCAGCTTTCTATATATATATATATATATATATATATATATATATATATGCAGAATAATAAATCCTAGAAAATTGTCTTCGCGTCCCAAAATCAAGTTTCCAACATTCCTATCCGCATTATGAAGAATGGTGGAAAAACATTCGTGACAAAGCGTTCTACCAATGGCGGACTAGTAGAGCGACATCGATATATGACAGAAATCCTCATTTTCAGCCATTTTTAGCTTATACCTAACATTTTGTACACTCCTCCGCTTAACATTCCGTTTTTTAATTGTTAGGGTTTCGTTCATCTCACGAAACCCTATTACTCCCGCTCCGTTGTTTCTCTGCCACAGAGCTATTCTCAGAAACTATGTAACTTACAGAGTTGAAATTTTGTGTATATAGCTGAATGCTCAATACCAGCTATAAAGAGCTCAAAATATTAAAATTTGAAAAATTCGTATTATTTTAATAAATAGTGATAAAAAAAAAACAAAATTCTAACAGCCTTTTCCTATCAAATTTAAGCATTTTTCGTTATAGCAGATGCCAAAAATTAAAAATCCACGATGAAATTCTTTCTACAGTAATTAATTTTGTATCAGACGATTTCCACATGAAAAATGAAAATGAAATAAAAAGTTTCACCAATTGAAAAAAAGATTAATATGAAATAAAAATGATTGACGTCATAGTGGTAATAAAACGGAAATTTCAAAGATTTCTCAATAATACAAGGAGTATGAGTACGTGTATGCACACAAAGCAGATTAATATCACGTCATTAATGAATTAAAAATAGAATCTGACATCATATTGGAAGTTTAACGAATTTTTCAGATGTTTGAGAATAATACAAAGCTAGTATCAATATGAGTAATAGAGAATAGTAAATATATGAGTTTGAGAAACATATTGAATCATAATAAAAATCCGATTATGGAAATATTCGCATATTTTAACATTTTGAAGGTGTACATCATGTTTAATTTTGAAATTATTTTTTATATCACATTTAGTCCGCGTGACAGATATTATTATGACAGAATATAATAGCCAGCTTCGCCCGCTATCGGGCTGGTTTGGATACTCGAAAAAACGAAAAAATAGACCGGTAATTCTTTAATTTATAAAAGACAAAAAAACGTTTTTTTTTTTTTTTTTTTTTTTGCTAAATGAAATTTATTTGGACTTATTAAAGAAAGGATAAAGTGTTTTGAAAGGAATATTAAACGAAACCCTTTGAACGATCTTCGATCACACTTACCTACTTGTTTTTTGTATTCCTTTTTGATTTATATAGTATGTCCAAGGAAAGGAAGGCATAAACATTTGTGGCTTTCTTATGAAAAAAAATCTGCCACCCCGTTTTTAATTATACATTCTGTTATTTTAATTCTTTAATCCAAATGAAATCATGCGTGTTGAAACAAGCAACATACCTTTGAAAATCGATACATATCATATTAAGCTAGATTGAGGAGTTAATGGACACCAATGATAAAAAAATAAAATAAAACGTTGTTCCAACGTTTCAAATCAAATCATCTTATCACCGCTTGAATTAACTTTAACAATATTCTCAAATTATAATTAGACTGTAGTGACATTGGTATTTACATTAATTATATGTTGTTCTATTTACAACATATTACCTATTCACTCTGTCCAACTACAAAACAATAGTTTTTAATTCAACGACTGACAAATATATTTATGTTATTTAGTTATGTTATACACTGGCCTCCAAAAGTTAAGATACAAATAGTTTCTTTAGTCTAACTTAGGGAGTTTTCAAAGTGTGGAACACATATCCCTTGGCTTGAAGAGGTTCTAATGGGTGCACGACGAGTCTCTGTCACAACTAGAGTACTTTGCAGCTAAATGAGTCAATAAAAAGGTTTTTGATCTCATTGACTGTCTCAAAAATGAAATTCTAACCAAAATAAATTTAAATATACATGTAGTATGCAAAAGCGAAAAAGTGCACCTATCACAGAAGAAAACTTGGTACCTGCAAACCTGACATTAAATATAAAATAAAAGTTACGTTTATTTGCATTTATTTGTTCTCTTTTTTGTTCCCATTTTTCATTCATGATTCTTAAAACTTTAAACATGCAGCTTACGCCAAGCACACACATTTCTTCAAGGGATAAGAGAGGCACAAAAGTTTCAGAATCACTGGTCTAACTTGTAAAACAAATAAACTCTTCAGTCCTAAGTATATCATATGCAGTCCTGTATTCTTTTCTTCAAAAGAATTAAAGAATTAAACCGATAGAATTCTTTGAGATTTTACTTCATTTTTACATAGCTGAATATTTTTGCTTTTAAAATTATATTAATAAATGGCGAAACCAATGCCAATTCTCTTTAAATCCTGAAAATTAACCAAAAAATTATTCGGAAATTTTGCATCACATGTAATACGAAAAAAAAACCCAAAAAAATACGAAGAATTTATGTAAAAATATGAAGACTAAGATACATTTTATAGGAATGTAACAAGATGAAAAGAAAGCAAGCATCTAACCAAGCAAAAACTCTGTCATCTTTCGGACTCCTTCGTAAAATTCTATTTAATAAATCGGGCTTCTTCACAAATTCCAGCATACGATTTAAACGAATTCTTCATATATATATATATATATGGGAACTTCACTCACTGGCACCAATTTTATAGGAATTTACTCTGACACACATTAAATAATTGACGAAACAGCTTAGAACTTTAGGAAGAAATATATTGAAGATCAATTACAAACTATATAGATCTATTTCCATGGATGGGTTTCAGCATCATATTGGACTAATTCCACCACATCAACTTCACGAAATGTTTATACATTCTGTTACCACCATCGTAATACAGTTTAACTACGTCCGCCACACTCAACTAACTTTTCACTTGTTGTTGTTGTAGTGGGGCCTGAACGCCCAGATCATGGGATGTAAGTCACAGACTCTAACTTCTCACTTCTGCTGGACTACCGCGCAATCTCATCTCCGCCGAAAAAACAGCTCTGCTGACTTGGCGCAAGCAATGTCGTTTGGAGCATGCATGTTTGGACGTACGTCACACGTACATCCGAAGCACTGCGTGACGTAATTATGATGTAGGCGAAAGCTCATTGGAGCTCTGCTTCTCTCGCCCGGCAAAAGGGAGTGAACAAAATTCCTAAATTTTTTAACTATATATATTATATTTTTATGTCGTTAGTATCTGAAATATGTAATTTGCAAACAAAACAAGCTCACTAGAAAGGAAAACTGTGCCACTTAAACATGTAGTAGTCGTATTAATAAATACTTAGTTTGTTTTAGTTTAAATGCATTTGATTCTGTGTTACATTTTTTCTTTCCACAAAAATATGGTAAATTTCAGAAAAATAACTTTTATTTCAGAAAATCAAGATCCAAGAAAGAAAACTTGCATCAACTTCTGCGAATTGAAACTTTTGTAACACACACAGTAGATAACAAATGGTCAAAACATAATGTATCAATATTCCCAGAACATGCTGATTGATATGGAGTTTGAATGCCACGTTATATAGGTCGTACAACGAGCCCACAAATTATTGATGAGGTTGTTGATGACAGCTTAGCGCGTATTTTAAGTTCTGGGAGTTTGATTTTTAGTCATTGAACACATATCATGCAACTATCCTGAAATCACGATGTTACTTTATTTTTAAAAAATCATTAATAAGAAGTTTAAATTTCATTTCTCGATAAAATTTATCTCCAAAGTTTTATATTACAACTCTGCACAGCCAATTTGTTTTCTTAAAATTGAAATGATGAAATGATGTTGTTTCATTCCAATGAATTTCTGTCTACTTCTTCCTATCGCTATCAAATAGTAAATATCACATAAAATGCCCGACTTCACCAAATAGTTAATTCGAACATGGGGTGTATGTATAGATGCTAAACCTTCCTGTTTTAGGTACACTATATCCGAATAGTAATCATTGTCTTATTTAATCGATGACATTCTGTCTGGTCAAGCGCCTATTTCTATTTCGGAAATAGCGGTGCTCAAAAAACGGAAGGGTTGGCCAGCTATGCGTATATATCCCTATGAAAATGATCTTCTACGTAAACGTGATTAAATTAACTGTATTATTTCAGGAAATACACAATACAGAATCAATTTTTGATAATTTTATTATTGAAAATATAATGAAAAAAGGAATTTTCGGAGCCAAGCCAAGTAGCACAAAATTATTGGGGCAACTGTGGTTAATTGATGACTAAATGTTCTTCCACGTTAATACACAGTAAAAAAATCTGCTTTACCGTACTAATGACCAACGAATCACATGACAACAAAGGCTCAACAATGATCGAACCGTTAGGTGCTCAGAATTTTGCTCAGATACACACCAAATTAGAGTGTATCTACTATTTCCCAGCCTTACCATTTCCAATAACACCATTTCCCAACAGTTTCCCCAATTTGCCAACGATGGACCAACTATATGTGCTTCTTGGGAACACATTTTTAGATAAGTATTTTCATAAATATTTCTAAGTAACAATTAAATGATCGTGATGTAATATTATCATTTCATAGTAAGTAAACAATAGTAATTTATTATTCCAAACATTCCTTAAAATTTTCTATAGAATTTAGTTACTGAGAGAAAAGATACGCTAGAAATCGCTACTTAGAAAAGTTCACTGGTCTATCACCGGCAAATACAGCATTTTATACAAACTACATCTTGAATTTTCATTGCATTTTAGGAACAGATGCTTTACACTCATGCAAACATATAAACATAAGTTTGGCGACTTTTTGGTTGGCGCGATTTTCAAGACCGTGCAAAACGAATAATTTAAAACAATGGCTAGGTTGCCATTAAAGGAAAAAATCCCCTAAATTTGGCGACTTTTTTCCTTTTTATAACTGATTTAAAAAAAAACTGTGCGTTAGTGTATGACATCATAGCCGCATTTTATATAGTATATGATATGATGGTACAAAATGTCAATAAATGCTACTTGGTAGAAGTGATACATTGGAGAAAGATATTTCTCCTTGTTTCATGCTTTTGCACATTGTCAGCTTTGTTCTAAAGCTGGACAGAACCAATTATATGTATTAAATGATTTTAATTTAATTTACTTTATGGATTATTATTATAACTATCGTACATTTTGTTTTACAGAAACACAGGAATGTAAATTAGGGATTAGTGATACAATTACTTTCCTTATTTTTGTTATTAATGAACTATTATCAGGTAATCACCTGAAAATGAAATATTATCAGATAAATATATGGTATTTTACCAGTTATAATAAGTTTTGTATTATATTTGTCACACTGTTTTAACACATTTGCATCATCAGCGTGCAATTCAAGAATTTCTTTATTTATTCAGAAATTTCAAATTCATACGAGAAATTCTGAGTGGTAATTTTTGCTGTATTCAATGACAAATGTATCATGATTACAAAAAGTAAATATTCTTCTTTCCGGATTTATAAAATGGATTCGTGATTTCAGAATAAAAAAGAAATTCGTGAAATGGGCGTATATATACGCGAATAATGCAAATGGGTTAAAGCTCTGACTGCCGAATAAAAAACTACACAAGAATTACAAGCCAGATTCATTGGAACCTTATGTTAATATGAATGATTACCAAAATATAAATAAACAACGGATTTATAACGTGTATAGTAATAAATTATGCAGCATGATATATAAAAAAAACATAAACAAATAAATATATTGTAATGATTATACACTTATTTTTACTATCTTCAGTTTTTGCGTACACGAGGTTCAAATGAATAGAGATTGTTTATGAGACTACTGATTCGCCTTGAAAGACGGAAGATTAAATAGAGAACCTGTATTTTGCATGCCACTTATGTCACGGAAGACAAAATCGAAAAAAAAATCGTTTTTCATATCACTTTATTTTTTTAAAGATAGAAAAGTTCATATAGAAAACGTTAAATACGTATATGTCTAATATGAAGGTCTGCAAAGGCACAGGACGGGGCGGCAAAATGAAGGCAAATTTTTAAACGGGGCGAATAGATAAAAAAACTTAAACAGGCCTATAAAAAAATTAAGTGGGCCGACTGGCTCGATGTAACAAATAAAAAAAATCAAACTAAGCTGATAAAATGTGAACTATTTTCAATAGACGTGACTGGGACGAGAATAAGTATAGAGTAACTCCGGGAGAGTCCCCGCTTCCGGGATAGATGCCACACTCCTTGTATTTCTTGTAATTATCTAATAGACAAGAGCCAGACGCACAGTATAGCGCGCAATGAGATTACTTTAACCAGTGTATATCGTGAATCCCATTTCAATGCTTACTGGTAGCTGTACAATCCTTAGTTTGAGGTAAGGGCATGATTTCACTATCCAAGCTTTTAAACACGTTATGCTTAAATACTTTTTATAGGCTAATTACTAATTGCATGCATGATTTCGAAGTCAAAACTAAATGTAGCGTCTGTATAGTGTACTGTGCGCATGGTTACGCCATTTTCCTTTGCGAGGGCAGGCAACTGTGATGTGCGATGTCTGTACCGTACAAAATGGGATACATACCGCACTGCGATCCGGTATACATGCCGCAGTTTCTTTTGTACGGGATGCCGGGATTTAAAAAAAATCAGTTCATCAGACATTGATGTATATTCAAACAGTATGAAGTTTACTACACCTAAGGAGAAAAAGAGAAAAGTAAAAAGTAAAGAAGGCGAAGAAAGATGCAAGTCAAGGTGATAATAATAAAATGTTGGATCACACATGTGACGCAGACGTTCTTTGCAAGGAATGTGTAGAAAACTACACCAAAACTAAGAGGAAATGTGATTGGCTTCGTTGCATCATGTGTCAAATATGGTTACATGGAGACTGTACTATTTTCAAATTTTTTGCGTAGATTGCGGTCGAAAAAACAGTTCTGTTAACAAATAAAACAATGTAAACACTATTTTACTTTTTCTTTTCCCTCTCTAATACATTGATGTTACGTCGTTGCTGAAATAAGAATTAAAATTCAATCTTTTAAAAATAAGTAGATAATTTTAGTAGTGAACAAAGTAGGCAGACTAATATTGATTTGAACCTACTAGTACCTTTCATTATACTCATTTAGCTTATTTTTTGTTCTTACATAGTTAATTATAGTCCAGATATGAATATTTGTTTGAATATTTTTTATTTATAATTTCATTCTGTAACTATGACAAGCACGGCATAACTCCTGCACAAGCACGGCGTCTCAACCTGAATGTGTGGGTGACACGCCGCCGTGTAATGTTTTAGAAAAATATTGTGAAAAAATATTAATTATTTATGTATATTTTTTTTTGTCGCAATACACATGTTGTATATTTAACATTAAATAGCACAGCATGATTTTTTTTAGTTTATGTGCACCATGGGATCTGAGCCCGGGTTTAATTTTTTCAGCAGACTCAGGCAAGCCGGGAATAAGGCTTACATTTTATTCTACATATTCGGGCCAGACAGGAACTGAATTCAATTATTTTCAGAATGTCGCATGAAGTCAATCGGTTTTGTAAAAATAGTAATAGCGACAATGAATTTCTGTTAACGCAATCTTTGGAAATATACTTTATTGAATTATAGAGCAACATTTTCAAAAATCTACTTCTTTTTATTATACAGAAAAAAAAAGTTATGATTTTTAACCATCTTTCTTTTTAATTCTTAACTGCATTAATTTTTTAAAGTCTTTATTTGAATGTAATGTCTAAGAGTCTGTCTAAGTGATAATTAATGTTGCTATTGTGTATTCTATGGCTTGTGAACTTATAGCAATCTAAAATATACTGTAAAATTTTCCCATAACTTGTATCACCTTCTATAATATATAGTATTCATAATAATACATTTATTTGGATGTTAAAAAAAATCGGAATTTTTTGTAGAAATTGAGTCGGGTCGGGCCGTACTGGGTGATATTTTATTGATTTTTGAATGGGCCTAACCGGGCCTGTTTTCACTTATTTTTTAACTGGACAGGGCCGAACTGTTAGTTTTTAAACCCAACCAGGTCTGGCCCGGGCCTGGAAAAGCCGGCCCGTGAAGACATCTAGACAAATATCCTAACGAAATGTTCTCATGCTGACCCTAAGGAGCTTCAAATCATTAGTTAACAATTGTAACAACAAGAATTATAACAATGAAAGTCATAAGATGCAATACATCTTTAATTTAGACCGTTAAACAATTCTTTGTCTCCAGCCTGAAGACAAATAATTTAAAAAAAAAAAAGATAATAATAAATAAAAATCTTTCAGGAGTACATTCTAACTTGATTACGATTTGTTTGAATAACTGCACTCAAATTCATTACTAATGAGAAATGCACTCAACATTTTTAAAAACCAAATGCAACGTTCAATTATAATGCAAAAACAAAACCAATAAAAGTGCATTAATTGATTCATTATGATAACCTTCTCATTCGCATTTAACCCAAGTGAAAAGCATAAATCAAGTAAATATGTGTTAATACTTAACGATATATTTCACAGCGAAAAGATGAAAAAAAAATGTCTCATGAATTAAAAAGAAAAAAAATGTATACATATACAAAACATTAGCTCTGTTATCGTAGCTCGAAATCAGGGAAGGCTTGTTTTAATCTCTTAATGAGTGCAGAAAAAATAAAAAATAAAAAATAAAAACTTAATAAGAGGGGGGAAACGAAATATGAAAGGGGGAAAATGAATTAAAAAGTGTCCTGAAAAAAGAAAAAAAAATTCTAGTTTGAAAAGTTCGATGGGTCTATATTACATGTTGATCTCATTTAAAGTTTTTTTTTTTACTAAAAAAATATAAAAAACACGTGTGGCGTGCAGTTTTTATTTATTTTTTTTTTCAGATTTTATTCATTATTTCTAACATCATGGTTTACCATCGCTCCCCATTACATAGGAAAAGAAATGAGAAAAAAAAAGTGGCAGAAAAATGTCGTTTTATCTTTTTATTTCTCCACATTTTTTTTCTACCGCTCATTTTACGAACTTAATGTGCATTATTCTGCTTAATTAATTCAGGATTTCTGGAGAGCCTTTTTTTCCGGAGACATCGCTTATTTGGCGATTTTTTTTTCTTTTTTTTTTTTTTTTTTTTTAGTCGCGCCGGTTGTAAAAAAAAAATAATAATTTCTCATACTGGCCTTACCAGATAAAAAAAAATAAAATAACAGGCATAAAAAATTGTCAGGAAGCAACAATAAAGTAACTATATACTAATTAAGGAAAGCATCTACAGTTGGTTATGACGATGAAAAAAAAAAGAATCAAAATTAAAGAATTTCTGTGATAGGGAGGGTCTTAAAAATTAAAGAAAGGGGAGGGGGAGGAGAGAATACGCAAGAACGAGCAATTTTCCAGAATATGAACGAATAAAAATAGTGATATGCCAGCAAATTAGTTGCTACTTAACGAGTTTAAAAACAAATAGAAAGAAATTCAGGGACTTGAGCTTTTCAAGCATACAGGGAATTGGAAAAAAACGAACAGATTTCACAGTCTGTTGGATTTAAGTGACAACGACTCTTATAAATGATACGAATTCAAATCAAGTTTATGAGCGAAAAGCAATTTTTTCAATTATTCTTGTTTTTTGGGGTTAAAAACGGTGAAAAATTTTTGAAAGGAGTAAGCAAAATAAATCAGTGTCAAAGTGACGCACTTTTCGAAAAGTTTAATTAAACTTGCATCATAAAAAAAAAGAAAATCTTAAGCCCTAAATTGGACAGACTTAAATACATTGTTAAAAGGGCTTGACATGCTTTAAAACTGAATCGTTTTTTATGCACTTTAAAGAAAAGAGAAAATTGCATAATAAGTAACGTGATATCTTATAAGGAGGTCTCGTTATTGTTTGTTTTTTTCATTCTTTATCATAACATTTCTCTATAACTAATTCGGGCAATGAATTTAACATTAGATAATTTCGCATACTAAAGACATTTAAAAATATTTTATGTGGATATTTCAAACAATGAAACGGGGAAAAAAATGTTGAATTCTATTTAAACTGCTGATAAGGCAGACACTTCAAAAATTTTATAAGAAGAAAAAATAACTCAAGTGTAATTAAAAGAAAATTAAAGATTTTTTTATATAATGGATTTTTGAATAAATTATCAATGTATGTTTTTTTATTTCTTTAACAAGAAATCCCGTGTCATAAATAATGAACATTGACTAGCTGTTTACATGTTATGATAATTATAAAATCACTATTTTTTCAACATTAAAGAACTAGTAGTTTTCATTAAAATGTTAAATTTAAATAATGCAAATGGTTTGTTAAATAGTGTTAGAGTAATCTATTTCTCTTGGAGATTTTTTGGGATTATTAGTATAGATAAAACGCTTATTTCAAAAGGTCATGCATTAGACAACAATTGTGTTAAATGAATTGCTTCTGAATAACATAGTCCATAAGTCAGAATAAAGATAACTTTTCAGAAAAATATAAGCATATATCATCTGAATTAATACACTGCACCTTCTAACGAAAAACACAAAAAATATACTATAATAGTTTGAATTGTTTAAAGAATCTTCTGGAATTATTTTTAAAATTACAGGCCAATGGTGGAACTTTATTCTTCAAAGTTAAGTATACTTCTTATGTACGTTTTTACGCTGATTTTTGGGAAAATATTCAAAACATCTTATTAGTATTGATTCTATCAACAGTTTCGGTATAAATCAAAAAATTTTGTCTAGTTTTTAAGTTATAAATCTAGTCATAAAAACATTAGAATTTCCAATTCGTAAGTTATAAATTTAGTCATAAATACACCAGACACCAATAAGCGTGATAGCAGGTAAAAACTACTTGATTCTTCATAAGAAGCAAAATTAAACATTGCACAATACAAAAAGGTCAAATAGGGAAAAAAACCCATCTTCCTAAGATTGAATAAAATGTTTTTTTGTTTTGTAGCAGCTATGATAATCATAACAAAGTATTAAAAAGCATGATAGGGTATATTTTTAAGTGTTTCTGCAATAAAGTTTATAGATTTGGCTAGATCTTCTGACAGATTTATCTGGATCTTTAAGATCATTTGGTGAAAAAATCTTACGTGATGAAAAAGACAGCTCGGCATTATTTAACTGGTCGAATCAAAATATATCAGAAACATTTAATTCGGTTGAATAATAAATATAAATGTTATTTTGAAGGTCTGTGTTATTATTTTTGTACGGTGTTTGATAATTGGTGGTCAAAAATAAAAGAGGTAAAAAAAATAACTAAAACAAACGTTTCCACGAAAGAAATTGGTTATATCTCATGAGCGGGGAACAGCGTTAAAGAGAGGCTCTCTTGGTAAGGCTTTATTTTTAAATGCATTTCGTTTCTTTGTTTGTTTGTTTGTTGTTTGTTGTTTGTTTTTTTATGTTTGTTTATTGTTTTGTTTAAGTGTGCTTTTAGAAGTAATATTTTACTTCTTGAAACTTTCTGACGCATTTTCGGAATAAAAAACATAAGAATACTTTATTTTACTTTACTGCTCGAGAGGAGCTGCTCAAACTAGGAACCAAGTCTGTAGAGCATAGATCCCTCCCCCCCCCACCTCTCCGGTCCATTTTATTGAGGTTTAAATAAAAAATACAAAATCCCGCCGATAGCCGCGACAGATTGCGGGGTGGTGAACAATAAATAAATGAATAAATGAATATAACGGAAACAATATTTGTAAAAAAGACAATAGTACAAATTAATATCATTACCAGAAAATACATAGATCTGACCCGACAAAGGGCAGTGAATTAGGAGGAACCCGAGTCCCTGGCTCAGTGATGGATTAAGATAGAAAGGTCACATAGAAAATTAAAGATGTTTTTAAGTTTTGAGAGCAAAGCCGGACGCGATAAAATCGTATATTCTAATACGAGCAAATCTTGTGTGCGGTTATGCAAATTTTATCTTAAAAATGGCTCTAACGATTTTGACGAAATTTTGTATTCTACCGATTTGGGGCATCAGAAAACGATTCGGCTAGGACACATGTTCGAGAAAATTCGATTAGTGGGTCATTTTGGATCATCATGGGTCAGGGTCAAGCTAATTGTATCTAAAAAAGGTTCAAACGATTTTGACGAAATTTTGCATCCTACCATTTTCGGGCACGAGAAGAGTATTGGGCTGGGTCACATATTTGAGAACTTTCGATTAGTGGGTCATTTTTGGGTCAACGCGGGCGAAGTTAATTTTATCTAAAAAACGGCTCTAACGATTTTGATTAAATTTTGTATCATACGAGTTTCGGGCACGAAAAAATCATTGGGCTATGTCACATATTCGAGAAAATTCGATTAGTGGGTCATTTTTGGGTCATCGTGGGTCAAGTTAATTTTATTTAAAAAACGGCTCAAACTATTTATAGTAAATTTTGTATCCTATGGTTTTCGAGCATGGTCATGGTCATGAACATGGACATTCGAACATGGGTCATTATGGGTCAAGATATTTTTATCTTAAAAACGGCTCAGACGATTTGAACTAAATTTTGTATCCTACGGTTTTCGGGCACGTGAAAATCATTGGGCTGGGTCACATGTCCGAGAAAATTCGATTAGTGGGTCATTTTTGGGTCACTGTGGGTCAAGCTATTTTTATCTAAAAAACGGCTCAGACTATTTAGATTAAATTTTGCATCCTATGGTTTTCGGACACAAGAAGACTGTTGGGCTAGGTCACATTTTCCAGAAAAATCGATTAGTGGGTCATTTTGGGGCAAGCTATTTTTATCTTAAAAACGGCTCAGAGGATTTGAACTAAATTTAGTATCCTACAGTTTTAGGGAACGAGAACACTATTGGGCTAGGTCACATGTTCGAGAAATTTCAATTAGTGGGTCATTTTGGTCATGGATCATTATGGGTCAAGCTATTTTTATCTTAAAAACGGCTCAGACGATTTGAACTAAATTTTGTATTTTACAGTTTTGGGGCACGAGGAAATCATTGGGCTAGGTCACATGCTGGAGAAAATCCGTTTAGTGGGTCATTTTTAGGTCACTGTGGGTCAAGCTAATTTTATCTAAAAAACGGCCAGACTATTTTGATTAAATTTTGCATCCTACGTGTTTCGGGCACGAGAAGGCATTTGGGCTTGGTCACATGTTTGAGAAAATTTTATTAGTGGGCCATTTTTGTCATGGGTCATGATATTTGAAGTCAAAGCTAATTTTGACCGAGCATAGCTCGGTCCTCCCTGTTCGTATTAGTATCGTAAGGAAACTGGACTGTAAACGTAAGGACACTTGGAGAAATGAGAGATCGAATGTTTTTTCTCATTTTCTGATAAATGAACTACATCGTGAATTATGCGATATTATTGACTACTTTTTTGACTATGGAAGGTAATTGCTAAAACTGAAATTTTAAATGTGTTATATGTTTCCTAAACTGCTACATATCTTCTCTCACCTTATTTAGCGGTGAAGTTTCGTTTCAGTTTTCTGGATGTGTTGGAAAGTGTTTCATAATCTATGCTTGAAGCATAATTGTTCGTTCTTGTCTTCTTTTTGGACGATCTTTAATGTGGATTATCGTAGTTTCAGTAACGTTTATATTTTTTCAAAATAAAAATGTTAAGTATATAGATATTTTTATTGTATTTTTACATGTGTCATAACATTTCTTTTAATTAATTTTTAAGAAAATCTTATTCCTATCATTATCGTATACATTTGTAAAAAAGCACGCAAAAAACAACACACAAAAAATTCAAAATAATAACAAAAAATTTCAAATGTAATCACAATAATTCCATTTTTTCAAATTAAATCATTTTCCTACACAAAACACAATGTTAATAAGTGAAAAAGTTATTATAAAACTCTAAAATTAAAAATAATGTTCTAGGTATACCGAGTCACCTTAAATAATGTATTTCATCTAAGTGTGTGAATATTGCCATATAAAAATGTTTATATTTTAATCGGTTTAAACTCTTTCAAAGTTCACTAGTGTGCATAGTAAATTAGTGTAAATGATTCCGCTCTTACGAATCTTCGGACAAAAAAAAAAAAAAAAAAAAAAAAATTCTAACGAATTCTTAAAAAAATTTGTTAGATGTCAAATCTCAAACTGATAAATTAAATCAAAATTTCACAAAATGGTGGCTGTTTGAAGTTTTAGGTCAATTTTTGGCACTGAGTTTTCATTTTTTAAACTCTTTAAAAAAATTGAAATTAATATAAATTTAAATTTTTTGAGGGCATATTTCACACACTTTATGTATTGAAATCATGAAAAAATAAATAAGTTTTCTGGGTGATCTTCCCCTAAATGAACATAGTGCGTAATGTAACGTGGCGATATTTCAAGACTGGATCTGCAACAGAAGTTTTGTTAGTTATTATAGTTCTAATTAAAAAGTCATTATTAATAAAAACAAAGTTATTTGTAATTATTTTTTCATCTTATAAAAATTAATCTTATCCAAACAGAAATTAAGACATTGAAATAAAAATACAATATTTCATACTGAAATTAAATATTTAATCTTAAATAATATTAATTAGGTAAGAATTTAAAAAATGACTACACATTACAGATTTTGAAAGATACTTGAAACAATTGCTCATGACAAATACTTTGACACAGTAAATGTAATTTGTGAATTTTGTTAACAAACAAACATAAATAATATTTTCCGTTGAAAGTAAGAAAAATTAAATGAAAGCGCAAGCCAAATGCGGAAAAGAAAATAATAATTTTAAAGGTTAACTTTTAGTGTCATATTTCATTGGCGGTATAAAAAAACAGAGTTTTATTTCGTAAAAAGATAGACTAAAAATAAGTTTCTAAATGAAAAGAAATAACGATGCAACAGAAGAAAAAAAATTAAATGAATAATGAATTGAAGAAGAATATGATTTCATAACAGGCAGCTCTTTCATCTGAAAATAATGAAAAGAGCTCAAATATTTAGCGATATTTTAAAAAAATTGACACGAATTTTTTTTATAAATTTATTTTTATTTATTTATTTTTTTTAATTCGCGAGAAAGGTTTATAACGTTTGCTGTTTTATTAAAAGCAACACACTTTTCCCTCTATTATGACATAGTATTTTCATGATATAATAGTTTTTAGTAATTACGAAAATTTCCTTTTATCCTTTTGAAAAGTTCCAGTATCTAATTGACATTAACCTATTTTTAAATATTTTCAATCGATTAGATTGCTTTCATAAACAATGTGAATATTTTCTGTTTTATTAATAAGCTTCAATTGTTTTCTTATTTTGTGTACATATTAATTTTCATCTTTTTTGTAATAACTTATCCTGTTATTTCAAAATACTTATTTGTTATTTTACATACATCTTGGGAAAAACTAGGCCAGTGAAAAATACTGAGGGAATCGAAAAATGAATTTTTATATATTTTCAACCTATTGGATTATATTCATAAACCTATGAATATCTTCTCCTTATTTTACAAAATATTTTTTTATCTTTTTTTAATAACCTTTTCTGTTGTTAAAAAGTACTTGTTTTTTATTTTATGTACATTTGAGATAAAAATTGGGCCAGTGAAAAATATAGAGATAATTGAAAAAATGGTTTCTAAATATTCCCAACCGATTGGGCTGCTTTCATATACATAAGTATATTTCAAACACATAAGTATATTTCCTGTTCGATTGTTTTCTTATTTTACATAATAATTTTCATTTTTAATATTTTTTCCTGTTGCTATCAAATACTTGTTTGTTATTTTACTCACATCTTGGACAAAAACTAGGCAAAGTGAAAAATATTGAGGCAATTGAAAAATGGTTTTTAAAATATTTTTAACCGATTGGACTGCTTTCATAAACCTATGAATATTTTCTGTGCTTTTGTAATAAGCTTCGGATGTTTTCTTATTTTACATAGTACTTTTCATCTTTTTTTAAATAACATTTCCTATTGTTTCAAAATACTTGTTTGTCAATTTATGTACATTTTAGGTAAAAACTAGGCCAGTGCAAAATATTGAGGCAATTGAAAAATTAATAAAAGCTAGAGCTTAAAATATTATTTCACTATATATTACACAATGTGAATATTTTTTTGTTTTATAAGCTCCGGTTGTTTTATCATTTTCCATAATAATTTTCATTTTTAATATTTTTTCCTGTTGCTTCCAAATACTTGTTTGTTATTTTACTCACATCTTGGACAAAAACTAGGCCGATGAAAAAAATTGAGGCAATTGAAAAATGAATTTTTAAATATTTTCAACCGACTGGGCTGCTTTCATAAACCGATGAATATTTCCTGTGTTTTGTAATAAACTTCAGTTATTTTTTTATTTTACATAATACTTTTCATCTATATTTTTTCCCACTATTTCAAAATAACAATAAACTCTAGGCCAATGAAAAATATTGACGCAATTGAAAACGGAATTTTTAAATATTACAAGCGATTGTACAAATCGATAATTCTTGTACCTATGAATATTTCCTGTTTTATTGTAAGCTTATATTGTTTTCTTACTTTACATAATACTTTTCATCTTTTTTTAAAAGTTACCTTTCCCTGCTGTTTCAAAATGATTGTTTGTTATTGCACGACATCTTAAGTAATAACTAGGCCATTGAAAAATATTGCGGCAGTTAAAAAATGAATATAAACCAGAAATAAAAATATTATTTCTTTAATTATTTCTACGTTTAAAACGCTAATAGTAAAAAATACATCAAAATTTATCTATGAAAATTTTAATACTAATGTTTTGTTTTTATTTAGTTAACGTCAAATTTAGACACAGTGTCTATATTTTCAGTTTGATTCAAAATTTGAGTCAAAAACAAAAATAAATAAATAAATATATCTTTCAGTCTCAGTAAAATTTTTATTTTCAGTACCTGTCAGCTAATCTTATACATAAACAGAAAATATTTGTGCCTTGCCTTCATTTTTTCAGCAACATTACACTTAAAACTGGCACTAGATGTAGCCACCTACATTATAGATAGTATATGTGACGATTTTGTCTTGTTTATCCCTTTATGCTTTAATGGTAATTTAAAAGTAGCTTTTTAAAAAAAAAAAACTTGTTATAAATTCAGTAAACACATCGATTGGTAGCAATACAATTTAGGATGAGTTATACATATTTTAATTTATCATGTTCCACAAGCATTATTCGTTGTACAAACAAAATATATATTATATAGCAAAAAAATATCCGTGAGTAACGGCTGACGTCATATTGGCGGTAGCAACGTCCTGACCAATAAACTTCCATTTTGCTGCAATTTAGTTTTATGTATAAACATTGCACAGTCTCCACTTTTACACCGTCGAATAGAGAAAAAAAAGTACTTTCATATGCAATTTACTTGAAAATCGTATCCCAATTTTCTGATTTTGATGGTTTTTAAAACAATTTTCAAACATAACCATTTTTAAATATGCATGAAATCTAATTATGGAAGATTAACCCTTTGGCACATAAAACAATGTAATTAATTCAGCATTTCTATGTTTCCGTCTAATATTCCATAACTAAATTTCCAAACGAAATAAACATTTCACAAATAAATAAATAAATAAATAAAATACGAATTTAAGAGATGTGTAATTGAACTACGCACTTAAACATTGAAATAATCAGAATCATAGAAGGTTCCTATAAACACTGAAAGTTCATAGAAACAGTGAACCAATAAACAGTGAAAGTTCCTAGAAACAGTGAACCAATAAACAGTGACAGTTCCTAGAAACAGTGAGTGTTCCTATAAACAGTCACAATCGACCACTAGCATGCGATTAATATACGAAATTTTCAAAAATGCTTTTTTTTTATTAGGGAAAAATGTAAGAAAATAGTCTAAATTGGAGTTTTCAATTAAAAACAATTTTAATCTAGGATTCTGAACAACGGGCAGCATATCGGGTATCTTTAACCCAAGTCGCCCGGGTTGGATTGCCGTATTTTTAAATGAATATTATTTTCTACATTCACTATTCAACTTTTCTTATTGTTGAAAGAGCGGAAAATTTCAGTTTTAAAACTTTCTATTTTATATTGCAAGGTCATTGTGTTTATACATTTGCTAATCCTGTATATTAATCCTGTTATCAACATCCCTTTTTCTAAGCAAATACAAAACGAAGAACGATAAATAAGATACCATATGAAAGGATTTGGAACAGGCTTCTGACATAGTACACTTACATTTCGTTAAAACATATCTTTTGATTAAAAATTGCAGTTAATTAAAAATTAAATTGACATTGTTTTCATAAATGAAATGAAAGGTTTTTCTCAACCAGTATTGCAACAAAAATAAAATACTGCATTATATCGTGCTCAACGATGATTATAAAAATAATAATAATATAAAAAAGATAAAGTGTTACATTGGTTGCTGTACGGGTTTATTTTATACTTATGATTAAAATGCAAAGTTGAAATTCAAATGTTCAATTTATTTTTCTTTGTCCAATTTTTTTTTCTTTTTCAAAACAGATGATGTCATTTTCTAATTCAGTAAAAGTGCGATTAATATATATATATATATATATATTATGCCTTTGCTATTTTAAATCAGTTTTTAGTGTAACTTTTATGGAATAAATTAGATGAAATTCTGCCTTGACTAACGTTGTTTGCAGACATTTTTAGTTCTTAATTTCCCTTTAGAAAATTAAACCTGCATCTAAAAAATATTAGATATTGCTAAAAAATATTTGACTGCAGTGGCAGTGCGAAATTTTCGCACGGGTCCACTGGTTCTATAAAATACTGAAAACAATATTTTAAATAAATAGCGAATAGAGTTGTAAATGTTTCCCAAAACCCTTACAAGTACCGATTTATTGTATTAATTTTAATTGATGAAATCTTTCTAAAATTTATTTAATGCACAAATCTTACATATTTTCAAAAATTTAGGAAAACTGATTTGTAAAGCGAAATTTTCATCGATTCCTATTTTGAGAAATAAAGGGTTAAAAAAAATTCTTCGCCACCCTTTGTGTATCGGTGTGTCAGTTGTTGAATGCTTACCTACTCTCTGACAGCAGCTCAGCATTTCTGAAAATTTCTGGTCCTGGATAGAGTCCTGCACGGCTCGGGTAACCCGTCCCGAATCCGAAAATTCGCTTAAAGTTAAAACTTCAACCCGACCCCTTTCGAACGTAAAACATTCAAACCAGAACCTTACCCGAACACGATGTGAGTTATAATCTATATTTTATACAATTACCGAAAAATAGCCCACAATTTTATCTATAATATCAATTTTATCTTTTTTTATATAAAAATGAACACATATACAGTATACACCCATTAATATTTAAATATGTAGATTTTTTTCATTTGAAAAATATATAGGATTTTCTATTGGAAAATATGATGTACATTCAACCCCGAACTCGACACGAAAGAGTCAAAACCGTTAGCAAGACTGACCCGAACCCGAAACATTTAAAGTCAACCTGACCAAAACCCGACCCGCAACGGAAAAAAAAAAACTCCAATCCAACCCGACCGAAACCGCTTGTTTAGTTAAAATCGGGTTAGCCGACCAGATTCAAGATTCTAGTCTCGGATTAAAATCCCGGTGTGTGCACCTTAAATAATTTTTACTTTCTTTAAAGATTGCCAGACTTATCTGGATCAGAATTTACGCAGTGGTCAGTTGGTGTAAATAAAGAGGAAAAGGGTACATTAAAAAATGAATAAAATCATATTATGCGAAGAAAAATTGAATAAAGATAATATTTCTAAAGATCCCATGAACAGATTTTGAGAAAATTAAGAAAATCTGCTGTACTACAATAAATATTTTTAAATGAACGGCATATTTTTTTCTTCTAATATCTTCTGGTGAAAGGAAAATTACTTTTAAAATACCTCCGTCTTTTTCACATGAAGTTTTATATTTAGCATTTATAATTTGAAAAAAAAAAACAAAACAAAAAAAAAAACAAGGTAATAATTATGGTATTTCCAGTCTACATTTTACCAAGTTTCAGGTCTAAAAATAGAACTTTGGAGACATTTCTTTTATTCAAAAAGATATGTACAGATACACAAAAAGTACATATATTTTTTTTTAATGAAGATATTTAGCTTTATTAAAAATATGAGTTTTCTCATTGTAAAGGTGAATTTTTTGAGGGAGAGATGGAAGGTATTTTATCCAGCATCGGCTAGTTTTGGAGATATTGCCATAGGAGAGACCAGGGCCCAAATAAGCACACTAGGCAACTAGAGTACATTCACACCATTGCTTTTGAATAGTAATTTTTGACTGTTTTTATGAGAGAAATTATGAATTTAAATAAGGTACTATTAAAAAATACTGGTATTTATTGGACATGGTTTGCGTCCCATGTGCCTATGTCTTAAGTTGGATCTGAGAAGAGATGTTGTCAGCGAGAACTTTTGAAGTACAAAATAACCTGAATTGCAGTTCTCATAAAAGGAAAATCTGAAAAATCTGCTATTTTTTGGAATTATTTTATTTCGCGTAATGATTGTATGGTATCTTACTTTAAAAAGCTCTCAAAATGGAAAGCTTGCGTTTCAAGGAAATTCGGTTATAGCTATTCTGTGAATATAAAAATGAAATTGTTAGAATCGATAAAATTAACTTAGCATGACAGAATTAATTAACCCCTTCGCGATGAGCGTTCTTTACATCTTATTACGTCATTTAATCGTTTATCACCGGTTTTTCAAATTTTGCCCAATTTAATCGGATAAATACTTTAATTAAATAAGGCAACATTTTCAATTCAAAATTACTGGTACGAATATTTAAAAATTCTGAGCACTTTATGTGACCTATATAGGAGAACTCGTCGCGAAGGGGTTAAATAGGCAATAGAGTTCATACATTCAAAATATTTATAAAAATGACATTTTTACGTTTATTAAGAAGAAAATATCGAAAGAAATGTATTGCACAAATTTTTGTATTAAAAAATAATGCACGATAACGTGTCATTATTTCAGAATTATTTTATATGAACCTCTTACATTTCATTTAACAGATACCACTCTAATCCTTTCAGCATTACTCGGTCTCATCATACTCGCCGATGCAATATGCAATGGAGTTCATACATTCAAAATATTTATAAAAATGACATTTTCACGTTTATTAAGAAGAAAATATCGAAAGAAATGTATTGCACAAATTTTTGTATTCAAAAATAATGCACGATAACGTGTCATTATTTCAGAATTATTTTATATGAACCTCTTACATTTCATTTAACAGATACCACTCTAATCCTTTCAGCATTACTCGGTCTCATCATACTCGCCGATGCAATATGCAATAGAGTTCATACATTCAAAATATTTATAAAAATGACATTTTTACGTTTATTAAGAAGAAAATATCGAAAGAAATGTATTGCACAAATTTTTGTATTCAAAAATAATGCACGATAACGTGTCATTATTTCAGAATTATTTTATATGAACCTCTTACATTTCATTTAACAGATACCACTCTAATCCTTTCAGCATTACTCGGTCTCATCATACTCGCCGATGCAATATGCAATAGAGTTCATACATTCAAAATATTTATAAAAATGACATTTTCACGTTTATTAAGAAGAAAATATCGAAAGAAATGTATGGCACAAATTTCTGTATTCAAAAATAATGCACGATAACGCGCCATTATTTCAGAATTATTTTATATGAACCTCTTACATTTCATTTAAAAGATACCACTCTAATCCTTTCAGCATTACTCGGTCTCATCATACTCGCTGATGCAATATGCAATAGAGTCATACATTCAAAATATTTATAAAAATGACATTTTCACGTTTATTAAGAAGAAAATATCGAAAGAAATGTATTGCACAAATTTTTGTATTAAAAAATAATGCACGATAACGTGTCATTATTTCAGAATTATTTTATATGAACCTCTTACATTTCATTTAAAATATATCACTCTAATCCTTTCAGCATTATTCGGTCTCATCATACTCGCCGACATTATCTACAACCTATACCTGGAGAGCAATTACATAAAACAAAATGTCTTCCATTTCCTCGCATATGAAAAACGTCCCCACAAAAACACCGTAATAAATAAAAAATGAACGGAGTGGAGTACTCTCGGAGAATGGAAAACCACCTGCAATGCTTCTATTAGTCTAAAAGCTCCACCATCAAAGACCTTAATACACTAAGAGAACGTTTAAAGGGCCGTCTGTTTTCCCTTGGCCACTGTGTCAATACGGGGCTCCATTTCTTAATAAATAAATAAAATGTATGGGCCATCTCATCTTGGAAAAGGAATTCCTTAAGTATACAAAATGGAGATGTGCAGACAGGAGAACAAGGATCTAATGACCCGTGCGAAGTTCGCATTTGTTTCTGGAGACCAGGAAAGGGTGGGATAATGTATTTTAGAGGTAGAAGTGGGAGGGGATGAACTAATGTAGTGGCCCCACTACGGTTCATTTGGGTTGTTTCGGATCGTTGTATATAGGACGTTTTGTTGGGAGATGAGCATATGTTGACTTTCGAGAATTATGTATATGTAAACGTTTGAGATATTACTTGGTTTGTCATACCACGTTTTTATATGATGAGGTTCTGTGTGGTAGTAATAATGTGATTGCAAAAAATATCGTTGATTCCCTTTCAGTTCCGCGATAATATTAGCTAAAAGGACTATTTTGAAATTCTAAGTAAATAAACATATTTTTAGATATTGTATTTGCTTCTCCAAAAGAAAAAAAAAATGTTTCATTTGTAGCACGAAAATATCAGTTGAAAATAAGATAATTTTCGTTATAGAAGATCAATAGCCTTTTTTACAAATTAAGCAAGCTCTAAGAAATTCGCATAGATTGACTTTCTACAATTATATATAAGTATATGTTTGATGTATTAGTGGGTTTGTCATATTGCGTTTTTATAAAATGAGATTATGTGTGGTAGCAGTAATGTGATTTCAAAAAATATCGATGTTTTAAACTTGATGATTGCCTTTTAGCCTCGCGATAATATTAACTCAAAAGCCTATTTTTAAATTCTAAGAAAATAAACATTATTTCAGATATTGTATTTGCTCTTACCAAAAAGAAAGTTTCAATTCTAACACGAAAATACCAGTTGAAAATAAGATAATTTTCGTTATGTAAGATCAACAGTATTTTTTGCATAATAAGAAAGCTCTAAGAGATCCGTATAGGTTGACTTTCTAGAATTATATAAAGCGCTTGATGCATTAGTGAGTTTGTCGTATCGCGTTGTTATGTGATGAGATTCTGTTTGGTAGCAGTGATGTGGTTATAAGAAAATACTGATATTTTAGACTTGTATGTATGGTGAAATTACCTGCTTTCTTTGTAGCCTTATATAGCTGAAAGACCCATTTTAAAATTCTATGAAGTAAATAAACATTATTTCAGATATTGTATTTGCTCATATAAAAAATATTTTCTCAATCGTAACAAGAAAACCAAAAATTGGCAGAATATAAGACCATTTTTGTTATAGATGATCAATAGCATTTAATAAATTAGGCAAATGCTACATTGATTAAAACTTTTGCAAATATAATTATTTCTTTGATTTATATTTCAGTCTCTGTATTTGTGTCAAACACTCAGGAAAAGGAATTGATTAAAACTACAAAACATTTTTGTTGAGTACATTTTGGTTGTTTTAACAAAATTGGAGTAAAATTGAACCATTTTACTTCAATTAACAAAACATTTTTGCTGACGATACAATTTTTTTTTTTTTTTTTTTTTTTTTTTGGAATTGCAAAAAAAAGTGGTTTTCAACAAAAAAATTTTTCTTGTTGATTCAAACAAAATTTCCATTGACCTATATTTAAACAAAATTTTTGTTTAAATATGGGTCAATAAAAATTTTTTTTGCAATTCCAAAAAAAAATTTTCTATCGTCAGCAAAATGTTTTGTTAATTGAAGTAAAATGGTGCAATTTTACTCCAATTTTGCTAAAATAACAAAATGTACTCAAAAAATATGTTTTGTAGTTTTAATCAGTTTCTTTTTCTGAGTGAAGCTATATATATATATATGTATATACTATATACATATATATATACATACACACACATATATATATATATATATATATATATATATATATATATATATATATATATATATATAATTTTATTTTATTATTAGAGGAAAATGCCTAAATATGGACTTACATGTTTAATTTTGAGGTCGGACCAGCTATATATTCATCATTTTTAAGATGTTAATATGTTACTACAACCTAAAACATGTAAGGATAAAGATAGGAAGGTGAAAAAGTGCTCACAATATTCTGTGTCATTTACAACAAATTTAATTTAAAAAGTTGTGAAATTAGTAGTTTTTCAAATGGTGGTCTAAATGTAGGCCATCCATAACATTTGCGTAAAAACATAAAAAAATTAATTAAACAATCATCAATCGTTAAAATGCTACATTTTAATTTTCTTTGCAGCAGTCGCACATATATACATCACTTTCTGCCACCGCACACTCTGTGTGTTCTCTCATTTAGCAATGAAAACATTGCATTCACGTTTTAGTATAGGTTAAATGCACCGAAAGTTGAGTAAGATTGACCGTGGTCATTAATGAAAATTTGGGAAGAACTGCGTTTTGTCATTAGAAATGAAGATCCGATGAGTCTTCAGATGAGAAGTTGTTTTACCATGTTTTTAATAGGCAAAAAAAAAAAAAAGGAACATTTTAACTCTGGGAGGGGGGGGGGGGAACTCAACTTTCTTTAAGTAGGTCAAGTGGGGTGTCGTTTATTATGTATTTTTTAATTATGAATTGAATGACACCATCGAAGTCGATACGATCATTTGTTACAAAGTTACAGCAAGTTTTATGAATAAAAAGTCGAAAATTATACTTTAGCGCATGTTAAACAGGGTTTACAGTAACAACTGGTAGCCATTTACAAAAATTTTGGAAGAACTTCGTTTTGGCACTAGAAATGATGATTCGATGAGCCCCGAAAAAATAAAGCTGATTTAGTATGTTTGTGGGCAAAATGAGGCATGGGGTGAATTCAACTTTATAAAAATAGGTCAAGTGAGCTATTGTTTAAGATGTATTTTTTGCTTCTGAATCGAATGACACTATTCACAAGTCGATACAATCGCTTTTTTTCAAAGTTACAGCAGTTTTTATGAATAAAAAGTCCAAAATTATACTTTATAAGAGAACATAACTTTATTACATTTATTTTACGTTAAAAACATGTTCTTTTATATCATATGCAATAACCTCAAACCTATTAATGTAGCATAAAGCAAGTAAATGCTCTCAAAATAGCAATAGTCAAAATCAGGATCATATGAGTCTTTTTCAAGGTCATCGAAGTTCTGGACGTAAAAAAAGTGTAATAAAGTTTTCTTTCACATAAAGTTTTTGACTTTTTATTCCTAAATCCTACCGTAACTTCGTAACAAGTGATTGTACCGACGTGCGAATACTGCCATTCGATTCAGAATTAAAAAATACATGGTAACCAATACTCCACTCGACCTCTTTAAAAAAAGTTGAGTTCCCTCCCTCTTGAGTTAAAATAGCCCCTTTTGACCTCAAAACCATAGTAAAACAACTTTGTTTTGGTGGGGACTCATCGGATCTTCATTTCAAGTGCCAAAACAAAGTTCTTCCCAAAGTTTCGTGAATGGCGACCAGTTGTTGTTCTAAAGCCCTATTTAATCTGTACTAGAAGTATAATTTTCGACTTTTATTCATAAAACCTGCCGTAACTTTGACTGAATGACCGTATCGATTTACGGATGGTGTCTTTCTATTCAGAATTAAAAAACACATTATAAACGATACCCTCTTGATTTATTAAAAACGAGTTGAGTTTCCCCCCTGAGTTAAATAGCCCCCTCCCCCACCCGAAAAAAAAATATTGTAAAACAACTTAAAATTTTGATGACTCATCGGATCTTCCTTTCTTGGGCCAAAACGAAGTTCTCAAATTTTGGTGAATGACCACAAGTTGTCTCTGAAAAACCCTATTTTATATGTGCTATTTCTTCTATTGCATCAGCAGAAAAAATTGCTTCACAGAAGATGTCATTGAGACAATCTCCTGGTGGGATATCCAGGTCGATGTCACTATTATCATCAAACTTGGGTTAGCTATGTTCTTCCTCGGAATCGGAATGCTGATTCTTAGTAGCCATCTTTTCTCCAATTTTAGTTTGTCCATTTTTAAGTGTAGCTTTTTTGGCTTTGGAGGCTTTTACATCATTCACAGACTCTATAAAGAGTTTCTTCTTGGTTTTGTTTAGTGCTGAATTGCACAAGGACCGAGTCAACTCGTTCAGGTAGGGTAAGCCCGTCACAAGACATTTTCTTAAAGGACTAGCGACCTCAGTTTGATTGGAGGTTTCAGGATAGCCCATTGAAGGCAAGCCCATTTTTAGATCAACACTATGTTCAAATTTTACTGAAAGGAAGCCATTATCAGTTAAAAATGTCCTTTGATCAAGGATTTCGAAACACAGTTTATTATCTTATCAGTGACGTGGTAACAACAAAGCATGCAACAGTTATTGATTCAAATGTATAGAAATTCGAATACACTTACCTGATAAAGTTTACATGTCTGAAAAAAACGCGTGATTTACAAAAAAAAAAAAAAAAAAAAAAAAAGGGTGATTGCGAATAGCTGCGATGAAAATTAGCTGTTCTATCGAGTGCATTGTCCTGAATCGCTCTCCAGTGTGAATCTGGACTCGTCTGTGAAGAGTACAGAAGCCCACTGTTGTCTGGTCCAGGAAACATGTTCTCTTGCCCAACATAAGCGGGCCCTTCTCTGTCGTCTGTTGAGGGGGACACACACAACTGGTCGCCTTGCATAAAGACCTGCATTGTGAAGACGCCTTCGCACCGTAGTAGCGGAGATTCTTCTCCCTGATGCTGCAAAGTGGTCTGCAATGAGTTTCGGCACAGTAGTGCGTCTTCTTCTTCGGGCCGAAAGAGCTAGAAACCGGTCTTCTGCAGGTGTTGTAACACGTAGGCAGCCTGGAACATGTCTTCTGGACACAGAATCTTCGGATTCATACTGATCCCAGAGTCGTTGGACTACACTGCGAGACACATTGAGCCGTCTAGCAATATCGGCCTGTGACAACCCCATTTCCATCCATCCTACCGGCCGCCACCTTAATGAATCGGGCAAACGACTTCTTCTAGACTTTTTTTTACTCTACTGGCTGTTGTGAACAAAACTGACAACAATAGTTCGAATACAACAAAACTTACACGCGAAATTACGAAAGCTTCGCAATTGCATATTTTTCTCTCATTCACAAATACTTATTCTTTTCTATAAAATAAAAGTGGTAGCTGTAATTTTTGCGTAAGTTTTTTTAAAGCTTATTATTGTCATTCATATAAACTATGAAGTTTAATCTGACTGCCATTTTTTGTCTGGTGAGCTTCGAAAAACATGTTGTACCTTAACTTTTGGAGGTCAGTGTACATATATATTTCTGGATCTAGAAAAGGTTTACAAAAATATAAAATAACTTCTTCCGAGTTATCCAGCAAGAATAATAAAATGATGTTAATTTTAATACTAAAGTTAATGCTGTTAATTTAACACTTTTGGTGTGAACATGAAAATGTTTACCGTGTCCCAAAGAAACTCCCAGTCTGTGCTGCATTATTTATTATTATTATTATTAGTAGTAGAAGTAGCAGTATTATTTCTCTTTTATATAAAATATAATTACATTTTAAGCCTTACTACTTCTCAAGCTAAACGGGATAGAACCAACTGAATATTGGTGTGACAAATGTACTCAAGGTACAGAAATCCCACTCCCGTAGTTCTCACAAGGAATCACTGAAAAAAATCACTTCTATCTTACTCGCTATTTTCTCTGCAAAATTTGGTGCCATGTGTTTCACACTAAGCTGAGGCTAGTTACTAACATAATATAATTTTAGAAAGATCACCTGATCTTAAGATAAATCCTATTCTATTTTTAATGTATACTGTTCTCAATCTCCTCCAAAAGCTTAAACTTGCCACCAAGCTGGAAGAGGTGCATAGAGTTGTGTGTTAGTACTGCTTGTTTCTACAACGGTATTATCCATGCCAATAGCTCAAACTAACTCTCTCTAGTTGATACGTAATAAAAATATGTCTTCAAAATAGAGTCTATTTTTTAATTCGCACTTCCCAATCTTCTTACGCATTAATAGTAAGTGATGATTTACTGATTTTACTACAAAAATTCCATTCCCGTGATTATTTCGCCACTGGAGGGAGGTTTTTCTAAAACCCATATATATATCATTCTAACCAGAAATTGTATCTACTGAAATGTAATTTATTTTTGTCCATATTTTTTTCTATTTATTTTTTTTTACTTGAATTTAAAAAGCTACATATTACTTTATTGTGTAATTTCATTTAAATTAAATTTTCATGCAGTCCGAGCACAAGATCACAAATTTTCTTACTCCCGTGGATGATTATCTCACTATTTTGTCATCATTATTTCAAAAATTTTAATATGTAATGAATTAGGTATCTAGTCATGTGACCAATATATCTGCATGCTTGAGAAGACACACAACATTGTCTACAATCGTGAAATCAAGAAATTTTCGCGAAATAAGTAATGAAGCATTTTTATACGAAATTTGCACGTTAGTGAAGAATGAGCCATTTTTATTCATTGCACCAAATCCTCATTGCATCGCATTCGTGCATTCCTTGAATCCTAGGTGCCAAATATATTACAATGACACTCGTAAATTAATATAGACACCAACATATCCTGCCCTCTCATATCCGGACTCTCCCATATCCGGAATGATAAAAGCTCAAAATTTATTACATGCTTGTAAATTCCATTTTTTTCCCCTTAGGATTATCTATGTTGATTTGGATGCTAATTTTTTGGATAATCTGAAATCTATAAACCTTAAGGATACGATATTTCGCTCTGCTAAAGCATGGGAGACAGTCAAAATCTCTACTTTAAAAAAAAATATTAAAATAAATTATTAGCAATCAATGAGAGTTGTGAAAATTTAGAAGAAGACCGAGATTTAACAAATACAGTAAGGAAAGTTTGTGGTTGTGAAAAAAAAAAAAAAAAAAAAAAACAGAAGTTCTTGACTGGGTAAATAGTGATGTAGTAGATGACTACCTGACCTACGAAGAAATTTTTTATTTCGTAATGATAAAGGAAATGGATGTAAACTGGGACGATGCACAGCGAATCAACTACCTTTATCATATTGACGTGAGGTATCAGGGAATCCAGTGAAGAACAAAACAAACAAATTTAATGCAATATTTAAACAAATAAATTATTATACTCAAAATTGTAATTGCAAAACTAATATGTACATATAATAAAAAGTGAAAATAAACGTTTTATTTGTTGAATAGGTACATTTATAATTATTTTTTAATAAAAAATATATACCTCTCTGATATCCGGATTTTTCTCATATCCGGATTGCTCCAGTCTACATTAGTTCGGATATGGGAGAGCCTACTGTATGTCATATAAAAAATATCGATTGCATTTAGTATAAACCAATATAATATGACATAATTCACCTTCGAACAATTTTTAGAAAACGATAAATAGATTTAAAAAAAAAAGAAGTTATTGTATTCAAAAGAATATTTTTTGTGATTATTTATAAAAAATAAGTCCCTAATTAGATTTCAGGAAAAATTCCATGTTAATAATTAATTTAAAGTATATTTAGTTTTTATTTCATTTGTAAGTATGTTACCTGTATCGTATACAGATCACTTTTGTTTCAAAGAATTACAGTGTAAACGATCACTGAGGCAGATTTATTCAAATAAGATGTAGAAATATTTCTTTTAATGTGTTCAATCTAACATAATTTTTTTAAATGCTAAGAAAACTGTATATTTAGGTTGAAGAATACTTAATGAAAGTTTTTATAATTTTTTTTTTATTATTTAATGTGTTATTAAAAATATAAAAATATTTCTCGCTTTTTTTCGGAATTTTTCTCTAAAAAATCTTTTAATTAGCGTAATTACATCGTTCATTTTTGCGCGTTAAAACACGCAGTATCCATTGTTTTGATTAAAACCTTTAGAACATATCTTTTTGTGTAAAAACTAGATTTCACGCAAAAAATTTTTTTTAACTAAATTTGTGTTTTATTTTTTTTTATTTTCTTAAATTAATTATATAAACAGGTCCTAATTTGTGAAAATTTAAATTTCTCCAGTGAAAAGATTCATATTTGAAATAAAGATATTAAAAAAAATGTTTATTAAATAAATATAATTCAGAAGAAACTCAAAACGAGATTATAATTTTTTTTTTTTATTTATCTTTCACTGTCACAAATTGTCGCATATTTTTAGTATACATGATTCTGTAAGATACAGACAATTATATTTCGCAAATAAATAATAATAAATACATATACATAATACGAATTCTATCGGGAATAATTTATATTTCAGTGTATCAAGAAATATTTTTTAAATAATACATAATAAATTTTTTTTCGAACAATCATTCATGTATTTTACATAGAAAAATTGTCTTCAACACATATAACACAAACCAACACAATATTTGTAGAATTTTGTGATACTTCCTTTTAATACTTTCTATTTTCAAGATGTGAGATACCGGTTGAATGATTTGATTAACATTTTTAATCACATACAAGTTGCACTATACATATAGCAGCTGAAATTCTCGGTTGTTTATTATAGTCTTATCGAACAATACTTTTTATTGACATTTTTAATATCTTCAACGACTTCCTTATATACAATGTATCAATGCAAATTCTTTAAATAAACATTTCGTTGGGCATAATCTAATTGGTACAGTTATAAACTGGAATTGTTCAATTTGTTAATGGCATATTTCTACCCTATCACTGTTTGGCATAAATCCAAACTCCAATATACTCGTTGCGACGCGACGGCTAGGGCTATTAAACTCTTGTGAGAATAGACTTTTTAAATTCTAACTATCGATAAACTTAAGTCTAATCTGGATGTTGCCTAAAGTCATGTAGCGGGTATTCTGTTGCAGAATTTTGGTTTTTCTAACAGGCTTAAAGGCAGAGTTAGGCGCTTGATTGAACATCATTCCCAAAATTTATGCCAATGTACAAATGCAGATATCTTGAAGTGCCGACAAAGTTCGTACTGACTTTGTTTACCTTCAGGGGAAAGTGATCAATCGAATAGACTTGGTGCATAGATGGATTGAGCAAGAGATGTGGATATTTAACAAAATCCGTTGCACTAAAACTGATCAAAGTCTGGTATTTAATAGTTATTTAATTTTTTCAAATAAATATTTTCTATCTATTTTTTCCGGTCAAAAATTCAGTTTTATTTTTTTTTTAGGAAAAGGGATTTACATAAGGGCTTTTGGGAAAAAGTTGTTTGGGACGTATTTTAATTAAGCTGCACTATTTCAAGCATAAGGAATTTTTTACACTCTCACACACACTCATATATATATATATATATATATATATATTTTTTTTTTTCTTATTGAATTGCAATACAAGATGCTTTCTGTAGAATATGACTTGCATAACAGTTATCATTCATTTACAAGGAAACACAAAAGATTTCGGTTACAGTATTGTTTATGCGAGAGCTAAAACCTTGAATTGCGTTTTAAGCTGTGGTATGCGTTTTTAAGTTTAACTAAATCTTTGCATACTACATAGTGTGTATAAATTCACATAATAATAAACACCATAATTCTACACAAAATAATTCGTAAGTATCACTATGTTTCGGGTAAATTTCTTAAGAGTGTTTTTTAATTGAGTTATGTATTTTCCAGCTGAACTATATTTAGTATACTAAAAGAAGAGTATTTAGTGTACTAAGTTTGAAGAACATAAATAGTTTAATATTAAGGGCCATGCAAAGAACTGTGAATGGTAGTTTCTGAAAGTACGTTTTCAGTTGTGTTATGTTTTTTTTTTTTTTTTTTTTTTTTCATGAATGAAATTTTATTTTAATATAAAGCGTACATGAAGATCTTAAGATAATACAGAGGTTTGTACAAAGTTATTCGCGGGGGTTTCGTTTATTGGTGGGAATTGCTGAAGGTAAATTTTTGAATGTGTGATGCGATTTGTAACTAAGCTAAATTTTACCACACTATGTAGTGTATATACAGATCTATATATTAGGTACAAGAAAATACCTTTCTGCGATGGACAATAATTGCCAAAATCTGGTTTTCAAATGTGCAATACGTTTTCTAAGTTATTTTCTTTCATAGCCTATTTTATCACCCTTTTAAAAGACGATTTTTTAAATTACCATTTTGGATTTTGTGTTGGCAAGTATTTCATAATCAGTGCTTGACGTATGATTTTTCTTCCTTATTTAGTTTCTCGTGTATGTATTTTAGAATACAATCCCTTAGCTATCCGTCCTAAGCGCCCACGTGCCTTACAATCACAGCAGGACAAGGCACCATGAATTTGAAATTCATGCATTGTTTTCTAAATAATAATTATTATTTTTAGATGTTAGTATTTCAGATATTGTAAACGATTGAGGCGATTTTAAAACTTTTTTGTAATATGACTGCTCATACCTGTAAACCTGTATTAAAAAAAAAAAAAAATCCGTGAATTCAACGATTTTTTTCCGTAGATTATATTTTGTTAAAACTTGAAAATTTCAGCTTTAATTTGCCCGTTCTCCCCCCAAAATACAGAAATTCTAACTTCCTTAATCTAACGTAAAAATTACCTGATTAAAAATTATTTCCATTCTAAAGCTGCATCTCCGTCGAAACAAAGTGATTTTCCGGCAACTGTGCTACATGGTATTTTTCCGTATTAGAAACGAAATTTTTTACGTATGTTCTTTTGCCCTCAAAACACGAAAAATTTGAGAACCTCAAAATCTCTTTAAATTATCCAGTTAAAAGACGAAATATTTTTTCAAATAACAAGAAAACCTCTTCCAATAACAGGGTTTTTCCCGGCGACTTGCTAAATGCATTTTTTACATTTTTTGACGAAATTGTTTGAGAGTGTGTAGCACAATTGCATACTATGTTATATTTTACCCCCTTTCTTTAAATTGTAGATATAATTGTAAACTAACAACAAAGCGAAGTGCACAGACCGAAAAAATTAAAGGAATAGCTACAAAGAGGTACTTTATGTTTAGTATATTAAATGAAGTCCAACTAAAAGTAGTACTTTTGTCAACGCTATCGCATAGTCCAATGGTATATACCTTCACTTCACAGAAATTGTGCAAATTATACAAAATATTCGCATGTGGAAAGAGAAATTTGTCGTAGAGAAGCCATTTTACAGATTGTGGGAAACGGCGTTTAAATGGGAGAATCGAAGGAGGACAGTAAGCTTTTAACACGCGAGTAAGTCGCGTCTTTTTCGGAACACTATTGGTCGCGTTAGGTCTTTTATTTTGCCATAAAATAATTTTCATTTGGTATTCGAATGTTACATTTCAATGAAGTTCTAAATTTACAGTTTATTTAAATTACACACATTTTTTGTCTCAAGCTTTGTAATATTGGGGAAAAAGATAAAAATGTACTGACACTGGTGATCGTTTCGCAGACTTTTCCACGAAATTCAACTTTGCTTGAAAAAATGTACCTGAAAAGAAACCAGAGCCATCTTGTTACTTGACAATGGTGGTGGAGGAACATTTAAGGTCAGCTAAATAGAAATTCTCCTATTTGTAAGAGGACATGGGTTAGGAGAAGATAATTGATATGGCTGGCAAAACGACCGATACGCAGCTACTGCCTAGCTGTAAAGTTTTAATTTCATTCAGGGGTGTCCGCATACCTTATACTTTTTTGCTACTTATCACTAAAAAGTTGTAAAAAGTAACAAAATTCTTCCCTACCCTACTTTATATCATATTTCTTATATTCTCACATTTCCTAAATTCTCTTTATTTCGTCCCAACTCTCTTCCTCCATTTCGTCCAAACTCCTTTCCTCCATTTCGTCCCAACTCTCTCATATAAATATACGAATGAACGTAGAAACCAATCCTTTCTACGTTCATGAATCTACATTTTACATAAAAAGGATATTTTGTATTTTGTAGAAATATTAGGCATAACAAGATAAAAATTTTGTGCTAGCTCCGTGCTTTTAGCTACAAAATCATTCAAGTTACATAAGATTTTATATTTGTTCCTTTAATTTTTCCCGACAGTGTATTATTTTCACCTTTCTATTAAAACACAGTAAAACAGTCTTTTATAAACTATAAACAATGAATCACCAAGTCTCTAGTAAACGCAGAACATTCTTCCAGTAGCCTATTTAAGGCAGAGAAAAATAGCCTGACTTAAAGAAGAAAATGTTAACTTAAAAGCTGGCGGATCTTTAAAATCTTTTTCTCCTTCGCGATAGAAATAGATTAGGAGAAGAAATTCTTCGGCGTCCGATACATCCGGAAGTGACATTAAGAAGCCGGATATGAGCGTCATATAGCAAATGCCGGACCTTTTCCAACTGAAGCAACTTAGTTATTTATCAAAACAAACGGCTTTTATTTTTCAGTATTTGTAGTATCTTTTTATATCATGGGTATGTTTATACTTTTATTGCGAGAAAATAAAAACCTTGCCTTAAAGTTTTAAACAAATAGTTTCATTTTTATTGGGACATTTTTTATTCTTTGCGTTTTTGTGTGTGGATGTGTTAGTATAAAATTTAAAAGACTGACAACAATTTTTTAAATTCCAATAATATTTTGATTATTTTGTGAAGTGATTATTGACTAAGAACGGCAGCAACTTAGGTATTTATTAAAATAAACAATCACTTTTTAACACTTTCCAACATAGTTGAAAAGTGTTTATTAATTTGGTTTGTCTGGTCGTGCTTTAGCCCTCATAATTATACCCGGATTTCCATGTAATTTTTATATGTTAATGAAGTGCACTATTGAATGTTCTCTATTAACAGTTTTCAGGTGGAAGACTGCGGTCACAGTTCTTACTGGAACAGACGGGGAAAGAAGGAGACTAATCTTAATTGTGTTATTATTAATCCAAATTCAAACCAGAAAATTTAAAAAAATTAATATTTTATTATATATTTATTATATATTTATATTCGGGGAATGTCTATCATTGTACTGCAAATTAAATCCGATTGGCTGCTGTACGCCAGCTAATCTTGACTGGCTATCTTACTTATTTCGGATTGACTGATGAAGTTGATGGTGAAATCCTCTGCTTTTCTTGCATATTACAGTGCATTTTTGCTACTTTTATACTATTTTTTTCATGGCCTCTTTAAGATGTGATACACAAATACTCATATACAGAGTGTGGAGTTGTTAACAACTGGAAATACCATCGAAACAATCTACTGTTTCTGTTTCTGTTTTTTGTTGAGAATTCGGAATGTCTGAATAAAAAGTCCGCCAGATTTGGCAAATTGTAGGGATAGAGAACTTTAAGATGTTTACAATAATTACTCAGAGAACAGTGGCATTTTTCCTATGAAAAAACTTCCTCGTACTTATCATTTGCCTAGCAGTCATTCAGAACCACATTATTAAGTTGATTCATGTGTACAAGCACTGGATTTGCCCGCTACACATTTAAAAACACAGAAAATGCCTCCCGTCTACAAAACGTTGAAAATAAAATGTGTAGCATTTGTAGTTCGTTTACAGGGACACATGAAAGAATTCCGTAACATATGATATATAGGAAAAATGATACATGGGCATTTTAATCATGTTAACATAACTCATACATAATAACATTGATATGCATCACTGACGTGTGCTACAACATGCTTTCAGTGAAGTGTTAGATTAAGTAGTATATTTAGTTTGCTTACAGGGATGCACAAGAATATTCCATTAGATTATGATCTATAAGGAAAATGCGTTTGCGGTGAATTTTAATGTCGGTACAAAATTTCAAACATAATGAAAATGTTATGGATCACTGAGATTTACTACAACATGTTTTCTACGGATTATAGAGTTCATAGCATTTACCGTTCATTTACAGACACACACACACACACAAAAAATCGCTTACATGACGCACTGTGATTGAATACAAATAATTAAAATTGTATATATATCATAAAAAAAAGTAAAAGAAACTTCGATGTTCACCATTGAAAAGGACCACTTCAATGATCTTATCGATCTATTTAAAGAGGTTCACTTCGAACAAGTTTTTCTGCGACAATATGACCAACAAAAACTCATGCGAATTAACAACACGGTTAAACTTTCCTAAGCAACTGAATGCAATGATAAAATTTTTATATCGTAAAATTGCTTTCTGGGAGAATGTACTATCGATATATTGAAAGTTACTTCAAGCAGAAGTCGATATTTTTACCAGATAACTTATCATTCATGTCTTTACATAGCTTTATACAGGGTGTTAGTACAGGGTAAACAAAATAAAAGCAGTTATAGTATCCACCAAGATAAGCAATTTATGTGTAGAATACCATGGCACTTATTCGGTCGAAAATATTTCATTTATTACACCAAATTGAATCCAGATTTTCGTCAATAAGTTTAACAATAATAAAGATATCTTAGCGATATTTTCAACATACTAACATAGTTTGAGTGAAATGTGATTAGATCATGAGAAGGACGGAAGTGAACTGTTATTCAGTGAACCTTCCAAAGTAAGGAACTTCCCGTTGTTAGGATACAAATGCTGGCTATTTACATCACTTCTCGTCATGTGTGACATTTCAGAGAGAGCCAAGCATATCTGTTGAAAAGTCGTTACATATCTTCACTGCTGATAAAGTTATGAACAAAACTTAAGTTCGGTTTAGAGTAAGGGTGCGTTCAGGTCACATTTTAAAAATTCAGCTTCCATAAAGTCATAAATTATTTACATGACCTTTATTTTTCAAAGGTTCTGTGGTCATCACCAAAATAAAGGAGAGGTGACAAACATGCCAGAGAATCTCCTGCGTGGAACGCTCCTCTTTTGAAGCGCAACAGAACACTGATTACAGAATAAAATCCGACAAAAGAACCGCTATGCGGAATGCAGTCTGATTGCACCTTAAGACAAACCTGCATTTTTAACTGAATAAGTGGATAGCGACTCTGGTTTCTTTAAATAAATTTCTTATCTTGTGGACACTATTGCTCTTCTTAATTTTAAAAGCAGGTTACGAATTCTATTTAATTTATTTCATCAATACATTATTAAAGAAAAACAATGATAAAAAAAAATATGATGTTGCAGTTTTAGAATTGTTAACTCAACTTGGGCGGTGCTATGCTGTGTTTATCTTGATTTCCATGTTAGCGATATCGCAATATGTAAGGGGTGGAATTGCACCAAATTTAACGTGTAAGATATTTTTAAAATATATGCGTGTTCAATTTTGACTTTGTTTGCTCAGCAGGTGGCGTTGCTATATTTTTAGGATTAACATTGTAGCGGTATATCAGTTTCTGTTTGTTAGGAATACACTAAATTTTATATTTGAGCTTATTATTTCTTTTACAACAATATTCTGTGCAGCCTGTAGCAATATTGCATTTTAAAATAAAGTTTTCTTCCGTTAAAAATTATAAATGCTTAAAATGTTTCGAAAGCCATAAGTATTGCGCTCTACATATCTATGTAATAAGCACTAATCAGTCACTGATGTTTCTACCAACGAACTATTGAAAAAAATCACAATGATTACATTTTTTTAGCCATACAGTCAATAGCACTTTAAAGTGAGTCTCATCTTAGTTAAAAATATGTCGACATTGAAAATATTTTACAAGTATTACTCAGCGCTCTATACATCCAAATCATACGCATTTTTTCATCAATATATTTTTACAAGACCATCATTATTTTCTCAATACTTTATTAAAAAACAAAAGTTCTAACCAGAATGATTCTCATAATAATCTGCTACTCAATCAGTAGCAATATCTTGTCTCTCAAATGAACCTTTTCTTTTTATGGTTAAAAAATATCTGTGGACACTGAAAACATTTTTAATAATACATATACTTTCCCAATTCAGAACACTGCGTCGTTTTTGTCGAGCATATGTCAATATTATCCTTAATGGAAGACAAAACGGACAATTTCGTGATGGACGCCATTAAGGAATTTCATTGCAAAAGAGGACCATTATACAATGGAACATAAAAAAGATTTTTAGAAAATTATTTCTCTAAAAAATTTAGGATGTTTAGATGTAACAATATCAAAATGTTCAAAATATGTTCAAAATATTTATTTCATGTCAGGAAACAAGACTACGGTAATGCGTTAGGATTATTTTCACATTTAAAGTAATGAAGCATTACAGATATTTACAGACATCTGTAAATAAATGGTGGTTCTTCAAGGTAACTAAAATAGTGTTTATTTTCTTTACTTTGATTCGAGATTTTATGAAATCTTTATATAAAAACATAAAATACATAACGAAGAATATTTATACCCATTTATAAGATGTTCTGAATTTATAATGCTGAAAAGTCGTGAATTCTAAAGACAAACCTTACATTAGTAAAAAATAACATTTATTACATAATTGTAATAAAAATACTAAAGATGGGTTTTAGAGCTTTAAAACAAAATCAAATTGAAGGAATGAAATTTCATCGTTTAGCTCTGAATTTTGCAGAATTTTATATAATACTATTTAATATTCAAAATCACAGCTCTAATTTGATTTTAACTATAACAAAATGAAAATGAAAAAGTGGTTATTGCTTTGTGTAACAATATTGAAAATTGAATAACAATAATGGATTAGTATGAAATATATTGAATTTTATAATTTTTTAACACATAACGTAAATAACTTTTAACACTGCACTTAAAAAAAAAAAAAAAAACCTCTAGATGATTAGGTATAGCGAAACTAGGCACGCATGCTCAACGCGGCAAGTATGATAATTTATCTAACACGCGAAAATTTAATTTGATAATCATTATAACTATTTTTTTCTTTTTGTTATAACAAATAAAATTTTGTTTAACATGTACAGGGTAACATAAATAATGCAATTATTTTTCTATAAATTAATACATTAGAGAATTTTCTGTGATGCTATGCAGCGTTTTCGGCAGGTAACTAATTTACCCTTCTGTATAAATTTAAAGTGATTTATTATTCCTTCAAATAAATTTCATAAGGATTTCACTGCCATAAAATGTCAAGCGAACCGAATTTATACATATATATAGATACATATATTATCTATAGATATATGTATTACTAAAATAAGAATGTATGAACCAGGTATAAAACATTCTATAGCAAATGTACAACATGAAAAATCTCATTAATAAATTATTAATGCATTTTTAGCACAACTTGGATTATACTAAGTTTAGATATTGCATTAATGAAAGGTTAAAAATTAAGGCAACATGTATGTGCAATTGAACACTTATTTTGAACGCCTTTGGAATTTTCATTGCCTGCGTATCTCGCAGAGGTAAAAAATTAAAACCCAATTCAAACTTTTTGGATACCCTGTATAGAAATCGTAAATAGTGATACGGACTTATAAAAAAAGTTAATTAAGAGTTAGATATAATTGACTTAAAAGTTTTAAACATTGAATATATAAATCTTAAGAGCCTGTAAATGCTTTATTATTTCGAATCTTTATAGACAAAATTAAATATTAATAATGTGTTAATCAATCAACGAAGAATCAATCTAATGGATGTGTTATTTTCATACGACGCATTTTTTTCCGGTTATCAACTATTCACTTGAAATTTTAAACTCTTTTTACAGTTGAGACAATTTTTTTCTGCTTAAAAAAAATAGTAAATCTTATGAACAATTTTTTCGTCCAAGTAGAGATTTTTGGACCATCCTCAAAAAGACATGTTGCCTTCGCTATAGATTCTTATTAAAAATAGCTAGTTTTAGACATTGGACTTACGTTTCTGTTTAACCAATTTCAGGCAAAGTTTAAAAAAAATTGAAAAACTCAAATTTTTTCCTTAGTTACTTTTTATTGGACATGTCTTTGTGAGTACATTCAAGATTTTTGTGAGTCATACTCAATATTAATCAAAATATAATATGTGTCATATACGACACACTGGCCTGATCTATTGCTTTGAGTGATAAGTGTTAAAACACATTAGATACAGATGCTCTCGATATTTTTCACATAAATGCAATGTCTTGTTTTGGTGTTACATTGCATGAATTTCGTTTCTTCCTGCTTAGAAGAAAGTAAATCTTATGAACAATTTGATTTTCGGACCCTCCTCAAAAAGACATGTTGCCTTCGCTATAGATTCTTATTAAAAATAGCTAGTTTTAGACATTGGACTTCCGTTTCTGTTTAACCAATTTCAGGCAAAATTAAAAAAAATTTGAAAAACTCAAATTTTTCCCTTAGTTACTTTTTATTGGACATGTCTTTGTGAGTACATTCAATATTTTTGTGAGTCATACTCAATATTAATCAAAATATAATATGTGTCATATACGACACTCTGGCCTGATCTATTGCTTTGAGTGATAAGTTTTAAAACACATTAGATGCAGATGCTCTCGACATTTTTCACATAAATGCAATGTCTTGTTTTGGTGTTACATTGCATGAATTTCGTTTCTTCCTGCTTAGAAGAAAGTAAATCTTATGAACAATTTGATTTTCGGACCCTCCTCAAAAAGACATGTTGCCTTCGCTATAGATTCTTATTAAAAATAGCTAGTTTTAGACATTGGACTTCCATTTCTGTTTAACCAATTTCAGGCAAAGTTAAAAAAAATTTGAAAAACTCAAATTTTTTCCTTAGTTACTTTTTATTTGACATGTCTTTGTGAGTACATTCAAGATTTTTGTGAGTCATACTCAATATTAATCAAAATATAATATGTGTCATATACGACACTCTGGCCTGATCTATTGCTTTGAGTGATAAGTTTTAAAACACATTAGATGCAGATGCTCTCGACATTTTTCACATAAATGCAATGTCTTGTTTTGGTGTTACATTGCATGAATTTCGTTTCTTCCTGCTTAGAAGAAAGTAAATCTTATGAACAATTTGATTTTCGGACCCTCCTCAAAAAGACATGTTGCCTTCGCTATAGATTCTTATTAAAGAGAGCTTGTTTTACACATTGGACTTCCGCTTCTGTTTAATCCATTTTAGGCAACGGTCAGAAAAAAATTAAAACACTATTTTTTTTCTTAGTTACTTTTTATTGGACATGTCTTTATGAGTACATTCAATATTTTTGTGAGTAATACTCAATATTAATCAAAATATAATATGTGTCGTGTTAGACACTCTGGCTTGATCTATTACCTTGAGCGATAAGTTTTAAAACACTCCAGATGCAGATGCTCTTGAAAAATTTCACATAAATGCAATGTCTTGTTTTGACAAACTACATCAATTTCGTTTGTCTGAATCGTGTCTAATACAATTAAGTATTAAGTGGCCAAAGTTGTTGAATCTTGCTGAAGAAGATATTGTTTTATTCCTGTACATTAAATACTATGGTAAAGTTTATGAAGACATTTTTCTCGTTTTTATCAACATTTCTTTAAAAGACAGACATCATCATACGATCCAAGTAAAACGAAGTAACAAGAAATTTCACGGGCCGTATTCAAGGGCCGGTCAAAAATTGATTCACAGATTTCGATTCAAAAGCATATTATTTGACGAACTACTAAAATTAAAAGTTGTACAACTGTTTTTAAGCCAGATGAATTTTAAACGTTCAGATTAATTAAAATTCTATTGAGCTTCCGATTCATATTAATTCAATAAAGCCTAACATAACCTGAAATAATATGTTTTTTTAGTATATTTTTAAGTAAAAACTCGAGATTTTATATTAATTATTCATATTTTTTATAATTGTATATTAAGCAAGTTGTGGATACAAAATGTTTAGTTTAATCGTGGATATTTTAACTTCACTTTTTAAATTAAATTTAGAAGCGTTAAAGTTTGCTTAATACTGAAAGTATAACAATTCAATAAACTCTAAAAAATATATAGAGAGATTTAGATATGTTTTTAGGATAGTTGTAATCCTTTTTTGAGAAGTATTTAAAAAAATAATGGATGATGCATATTTTCTTAACTAATCACAAGCAATATTCACCTGTGGGCATTTGGATTAATTTCCCCCTCCCGTTATTTTAATATTACGATAGGGGAGTTTTCATTTTCTAAACCTATTTAATTTTTAGGTAGATTTCGTAAGAAATACTACCTATTACATTCTCACCTAAGTTGGAAATTTTGAAAAATTTTTGCAGATCTACGCCGATCATGACTCCCAGAACCCAAAACCACCCCCAGTTCAAAACTTAATTGTCTGAGTGCAACGAAGACTCATACACAGCGCAGTATTACTTTGCCCCATATATAGCTACGATGGATATTAAAACTTTTCGTCAAGCATAACTCAAAAAATATTTAACGGATTTCGTTCAAATTTTTACAGCAGGTACCTATAAAGGTGACAACGACGTCTATTTATTATCAAGAATAAATGTCAAACCGTTTGGAAATTATATTAAAAAAATTGATAAAAAAGTACAATTAAAGTACATACGTCACGGAAATTTTGTGCATACGTCATTTTCTCCGGCGGGAGATTTTCGTAGACAATAGGAATTGAAAAGTTCATGGAGTACGTGGAGGAAAAAAATATGCACGCACTAATATTCAGCACAATAAAATATATTTCAATTTAGTAGAAATCGAAAATTAATCTGGATTTTTTTCTGTTTGAAAGAAAAACCCCGCAATAACTTGGTAAACTTGGTATTAGAGATTTGGCGCAAATCTCAGCAATAGCAGCTTTTTTTATTTCGCGTATGTAAATTGAAAAAAAAAATTCTTTGGTGTTTAAATAAAAGGTTTCGATTTATGGCATTATTTCTTTTATTTTTCTCTTTTTAGCCTTTTAAATGGGATTAATGAAAGGCATGTACTTTAAATTAAATGAGTGAAAGGTACAAATATTGGATTATATTTAAATGAAATGAATTCAATATGAAAATGTTATAGGAACAATATTTGGCGATTTATCAACTGCGCCAGAATAACATAAAAGTACCAATATATCAAACGGTATGTAGTATGTGAAATGAAACAATTATATTATAATCACCCATCGTACAAGAAAAAAACTAATATTCTGCATTCAGAGGGAAAAAACCATCTCCTGTGCCGTAAGATTTGGCGAGTTCTTTTTTGGTGATAAGTTTTTCGATGTGATTGTTGGGATCTGCAGGATTTGGCTTACTTTTTCTATATCTTATTTTTCTGCAGATGTAGTATTATGAAAATATATTTTTTTGCAGATATTTTTCTATTTTGTATATTTGGCATTCTATTTTGTATATTTTCTATTTGGCATTTGGAAAAGAGATTTTTACCTTTTTATCTGTGCCTTCGGAAATATTAAAAAATAAAAAAAGATTTACATATATCAAGCGTATAATGTTATGTTTTGCATTTTTATACGGACCACTTCTCCATTTTTAGATTTTAAATGCTATTTATTATTTACTAGCCGTTTATTAATTGTTTACAATTTACCCCCCTGACAATAACAATTATTTATTACAAAAATGCCTCTTAGGTTTGTTAAAGAAGTTTGTTTATGTATTTTTATTATTTATTAAAATATCGAATATGGCGGTAAAATTTTATTTTAGCATCGTGCTTAAATTTTTAAGATGGTGCAAAAACTTGCTTTAATAAACGTATGTTTGTAAATATTTGAGAAACATGTTTTAACGCTCTCTTGAAAAATTTTGTAAGATGCTAAAACTACCGTTTGGCACCATTTTAAATTTTTTTCGCCAACCGACATAGGATACGAAACTTTTCCCCATTCAGATACACAGGCAAGGCTGGTCTCAAACAAACAGTAAAGCTAGCAACAATATTGTTTTAACTCTATAAGAGTTACAATAATGATATTAAATGCTCCGATTGTCTTTGGGCCCAATTACGAAAGTTTCTCCTAAAAAAACTGTCGAAGAAGTCTTTTACATTTGTTTCAAATGAAGCTCGCCCTACAAGGTATTAGTTAATAATACAAACAACACTAATGGCATGGAGGCAAAAGTTTTAATTTAAATGTACATATTTGAAACCCTTCCGCCCCTTCCCCCCCCCAAAAAAAAGAAAAGAAAGTTACAGTAATGAATTTAAAATGGCGTTAAGCCACGCTTTCTGACATAAGCAATTGGTTGCAAACGCGATAATGAAACTTTCACTTAACTTAATAACCTGTAGCTAATATAGCCCTCAGGGTACTTAGCAGTTATACAGACCTTGTGGTTTTTTTAAAAAGCTTGAGACAATTCAGGTTTAAGAAGTTGAGATTTACTGTCAAATGATATAAACAACTATGAACACAAAACTGATGAATTATTATTCAGGTTTATGTATGTATTTAAAAAAAATTGCATCTGATTACACATTAGATAAATTACTTTTGTTTGCATTTAATAACTGATAAACGGCTTCTGTATATTAAATGAATTCTTTAAATATTGGGAAGAGGTGGCGAGAGGTAGAAAGACGAGTAAACAAATGGATAGACAGATGGGTAGGGAGACGAGTAGCGACATAGGTAGGCTGGCGGGTAGCGAAAGGAATAGACAGACGGCTAGAGAGAAAGGTAAAAAGAGGGTTGACAGAGGGGTAGCGAGATGGGTCAGGAGACGGGTAGCGACACTGGTAGACAGGAATGTAGCGAGAAAGGTTGCGAGACGCGTAGCGTGGTAGATAAAGAGACGAGTAGAGAGATGAGTACAGAGACGAGTTGACTGACGGGTAATGAGATTGGTAGCGAGTCGGGTACAAAAACAGACGGATAGTGAGACGGGTATACAGACGAGTAGAGAGACAGTAGATGGGTACGGAGATGGGTAAGAAGATGGGTAGAGAGGCGTATAGCCAGACGGGTAGAGAGACAGATAGACAAGTTGTGAGATAGATAGACAAATGGGTAGCGAAATGGATAGAGACACGGATAGACATACAAGTAGTTAGACGGATAGACAGACGGTTAGAGAAATAGATTGGCGGGTAGCGAGACCGGTAGAGAACTATAGAGACAGGTAGCGAGACGTACATTGTCGAGATAGACAATCGATTAGAGAGACGGGCAGAAGAACGGATAGGGAAACAGACAGATTGTGGAGAGACAGACAGACAGGCAAAAAAAAGTCTGCGGATTGGCGCCGTAAAGGCGCAAGGGGCAGAGCCTCCTAGAGAATAATCAAGAAGTATCTGTTAAGCTTAACTTTGAAATATATATAATTTTTCAATTTTGCCGATATGGAGATTTAATGTAAAAGTTATTTTACAGAAGTTATCGAAAGATTTTTTGTATACTTTAATAGTGATTTAGACTATAGTTTTGCAATCTGATTTGTAGCAAAGCATGCTATCAATGTGGTTTGAAGTGTAAGAGTTTCTATAAACAGTTATACAAATAATAGATATATAATCAAGGAAGAAAAATCTTAAATTCACACACAAAAAAAGGTGCAACAATGAAATTAAATTTGCGTTAAGCCACGCTTGATAGAATAATCTATTGGCTGCAAATCCAATTACGTAACTTTAAAAAGCTTGGCGTTTTAAAAAATCCGGCGGGTTTTTTTTGTTTTTTTTTTAAATTTATTTATTTATTTATTTTTCAAGTTTTGCGCAATATGCGCATAAGAAAATGAGATTCTTTGCCACATGTTAAAAAAAAAAAAATTATGACAACACATCTGATGAACGGTACTTCTTTTCTATTTTTTTTAACAGTGTATATGAATTTATGTATGATATTTTGTAATTCTATCATTTAATTTGCTATTTTTTTTTATATTGTAATTGTTAACACTATGTTCTCAGCAATATCACTCAGACTAATCCCGTTGAGGGAAGTCCTAGTATATCTATCTATCTATCTATCTATCTATCCATCTATGTCACTTTATTCTGACCACGATAACTGGAAAAATTCTGCATAAATCTCTTCCAAACTGATACATAAAATCAAGGGTCATAAAATCTCGGTCAAGTTCGTTAATGGGCAAAATCGAACCAAAGGGGGGGATGGGGGGGCTTTTTGTGAAAACAGAAAAACCCTCATAATTTCTTTATTATTATACGTATCGAATCCGTTTAAAGTTATTATTACTTCTAGGAAAAGGGCCGAAAACTTATGTATGACAGGTTTTTGATATAATTAAAAATGGCCCCAAGGGGGGGGAAAAAAGGGGGGGGGGTTAGAAGAAAAAAAATCATAGCTTCATTTCACAATTTCATTCAATTCACAAGATGTCAAATCCGCGTAAATTTATTATTAATCCTCTTAGTATTATCTAAAACTTTTATATTGACAAGTTTTTTATAGGACCAACCGTTATAGCAAAAAAAAAAATTAAAAACAAAAAAAAAAAATCCCTGCCGGCTCCGCCTGCAAACAAGTTATTTTTCGAAGTAGGCGGTTCCAACTCCCGCATCTTTTCGAAACTGATACATAAAATCAAGGGGCATAAAATCTCGGTCAAGTTCGTTAATGGGCAAAATCGAACCAAGGGGGGGGGGGGACTTTTTGTGAAAACAGAAAAAAACCCATAATTTCTTAATTATGATACATATCGAATCCGTTTGAAGTTATTATTACTTCTAGGAGAAGGGCCTAAAGTTTATGTATGACAATTTTTGATATAATTAAAAATTGTCTTAAGGGGGGGGGGAGGGTTTTTAGAAGAAAAAAATTCATAACTTCGTCAATTCCCAAAATTTCAAATCCGCTTGAATTTATTATAAATCCTCTTAATATTATCTAAAACTTTTATACTGACATGTTTTTTATAGGACCAACTCTTATAGCAAAAAAAAAAAAAAAAAAAAAAAAAAAAAAAAAAAAAATCCTTGCTGGCTCCGCCTGCAAACAAGTTTGGTTTCGAAGTATGCGGTTCCAACTGCAGCATCATCGCAAAAAGGTCATTTCTTCCGCAATTCCCGACAAACAGGTGCCCCACGGTCTGTGTCTTCGAAATCTACCTGTGCCTGTAGGCCTAGCCGTCAGGGATTTTTTTAATTAAAAGTTTGTCTGAATATTGAATTCATATAATCATTCAATCATGTCTGAAACATTTTTTGTTTGTATAATTTGAAATGTATTTTTTGGTATTTTTTTTCTGTCAACTGTTCAGCAGTTGTTTTTTCTAATACTTAATCATGCATGTTATTTTATTGAGCGACATGCATTTTCAACTGTGGGACCTACAAAATCGTTAGCTTAAAGCTATTCAAAAAAGAAAAAAAAGTTAACACTTAGCAACGAGAATTTTTCTTACGCATTCTCGAAGTCATTTCCATATGAAAATTCAAGAAATTTGGTCACACTGCTTTTAAATCGAATACCGTTTTACGTTTTCCTAAAACATTATTACAATTTAGTTATAATTGATTTCTTTCCTATGTCGATGTTTCCCTGACTGCCGTTTTTCTAAAATCTGCTCAATACACCCACTTCAACGCTAAAAAGATCCTTTTCTTTTATAGGTGATCGATAAATGATATATATTTTTACATTAGCACCTGAATAATAATATCTTAAAATTTCGCACATTTAATACATAAAATGTGAATGTATCACAAAGCAACGAGTTTGGATTTGAGAACAGTCTCAATCCCTTTTACACTCAGAGAGTCTTAATACCAAAATGTTTTATTCATATACATACGTGTGTAATTGGTTTGTGTAAATGTTTAAATTTTAAATTAAAAGAAATGACCGTACGGGTAGTACGTCTGGTAGTGATGAATAGTAAACTCATGACGTACGCAGCAACGGTATGAGGGCGAAGGGGTTAAGAGGCCGGTTCGCTGAAATCCCCCGATTGCATCCATGTTAATCTATGTGAAAAATTAAAAGTGCGAGTACACATTACCTAATATAATTATCAAAATACGATTTTCACAATCAAGAGGTAGACGTCAGATGCCGGCGATGTGCGCTTCTAAAAATTTTCTCCTTAAATTTTAAGTAGTTTAAAAATCTTTATAAACCTAATTAAATTTTCAGCAGAGCTGAAATTACTTTGGAAATTAATGAATACAAGGGATGTGAATTATCTAAAGTAAAGTGTATAGTAAAGTATCGTGTGTAGTAAAGTGATAATTCACACTCCTTGTATTCAATCCTATAAAATTTGAGATTCGCAATTGATGAAAGTTTCTCATCTTCTTAAACATACTTAAAGTTTAAGGAGACAGTTTTTAAAAACGCACATCGTCGGTATATGGATTCTACTTTTTAATGGTGAAAACTGTATTTTGATAATTATATTAGGTATGAGAAATCGCGCTTATAAGTTTTCCTATAGATTAACATGGGATTTCGCAATTGTGGAGTTTCAGTGAAGCGGCTCCTTAAGAAAAAATTTTATCTTCATTTTTTACATTTGCTCAATTTTATAACCATTTTTATTTTAAAGAAAGTTTTCGTAAATCCGGAATATAACCTTAAAATAGCACTTTAAAAGCATCCCATCCCCTAAAGTGCAGTCTCCTCAGTGTACGAAAGCAGGCTACGTCAGCAATAAGATGCCCATCGGACTCTTTCATTTCAGCCTCGTCACTCAAATACTACGCCTTCCTCCTCCCAAACAAATCCCGGCAGCACCACGTCTTGTGCCACCGAATATAACTCCTTCATTGGCATTTGTTTAAACAGGGGCCAGAGCTTTCTCCGTGAACATAAGAAAGCTTTTAGTGATCAGGCCTTGATTACAATAGGCCACGACGGCTACATGCAGCCGCAGGGTCTTTAGAACACCTCAACACCATTCTTCATTTCCAGGTTTTCGCGCCTTTTCGATTTGGAGCTGAAGAGTTTTCCCGAGAATTTATTCAGTTTTTTTCATTATTATTATTTTGTTCTCTTGTTTGGTTTCGCGTTGAACAGCTTGTTCGGGAAAATTTTTGAAAAGTCCTGATGGTTGAGTGCTAAGTCTTCATTTACAGGTAGATGCAGAGTGAGTTTTCAGATCACCAGTATTTTTCTCTTTCGTCCTTTAGTGGGTTTTGGTGTAAGGGAAAATTTGATCTACATTTTACACCAGAAACATTTCATATAAGAATAGCATTTCAAAAATTACATTCATACATTCAACTGCTTTAACTTTATTTTTATTTTGAATTTCACACTTTAGCTTCAATATGAAACATATGGGCTTAGTGAGATCAATAATTTAATTATTTTAAAATTAGGCTTATTTTAAAATTACATTATCGTATTCATATAAAATATAAGTGGTTTGAAATTTTTTTTATTTGTTTATTTTTTTATATATAAAAATATTTATGCCATGGAAGAGTAGGATAAGAATAAAATAAAGTAAATGTTTCAAAGGTTTGGAAAATTCTGGTTTCCCAAAAAGCATTCTGTGTCTATCTCTCTTAAGACATTATTTAGAAGGAATATTACTTTAATAATTTGGTTGTCAAGTATATAAAATGAGAACCAATCGACAAATTTAGAAAAAATATAAGCGGGAATAATAATTTATTTATTAATCTTTAACATAGTTGCCAACCTCCCGATTTTTTGTATACCAGTAAAATCTTACAAAAATTTTTGCTTTATTAAATTGCAGAAATTGTATAATTAAATAAAACAAATATTTTTGCATAAAAATATTGGTATGAAAAAAATCGGGAGGTTGGCAACTATGCTTTAGAAAATGCTTTTAATGAACAGTAAAAAGCATTTAAATCTGCATTAGTTCATTTTTATTACTTTGAATTTAGTATCAAAATATAGTTAGGTAAGAAAATCTAACCATATTTTATTATAGCAATGCAATAAAAAAAACACATATTACAGGCACCTACTACTGCAGTATTATATCACTGAAAAGGCGTGTTAATTAGATAATGCACATAGCAAAAACGACCAAGTAGAGACATCAAAGCAAAGCAATGCAGGAAAAACAGGAATACTGTACAGCAAGACAAGAGTATCAACAACCTGCGGCAAGAAGAAGACCTCGTTGCTACTTTTAGAGTTTCTATTTTTATTTTTTCTGATTTTTTAAAGAATTTAAAACAATCCCAAGAAATTAAGCAATCACTTAACCTCTTAAGATCAGTGAAGACATTTTCTGAATTCGAAATTAAAAATCATTTATTCAAAAATGTTCACACAAAATAACTTTCTTCTCCTTTTTTTTTTTTTTTTTTTTTTTTTTTTTTTTTTTTTGGCCATGATAGCGTTGGATAATCCTTAAGTCATGAAGTCCCAAAAATAAACCCCGCATGATGAAAAATAAACCCGCCTTTGGTTTTAAAGGAATATATTTAATTTCATTATTTGGTGTTCTATAAAGTAAATAAAACTTATTTAAATTATATTTATTATTTATTATATATTATATATATTACATTTATTATTTATTCTATATTTTATATATTACATTTATTATTTATTATATTTATTATTTATTATTTGTTTATTATATATTTTACATATCATATTTTTTTATTTATTTAACATATTACATTTAATATTTACATCATAAATTACTATTTATTTTTTTATTTATCATATATTTAATTAACTAAAATTATATTGCCAAGATAAAGGCTTACATAGATGATAAAAAAGTGTACCAACTGCATGATGCTTTTATATATGAAGCGAAATGAATCATATTATATTTTTTATTTATTAATTTTATATTTATTATTTATTATTTATTTATTATATATGATATATGTTGTATATTATATATATTATACTATTTCTATTATATAAACTTATTTATATTTAACTTATTGTATTTATTATTTCTTTATTATATATATTACATAAGGCCCGTGAAGCCCGAGCTTGCCTACTGAAATACAAAGGGGCCCCCAAATTTACTTTTCAAAACTAAGTTTTAGGGAAAAAATTTCAGTCAGGGTAAAAAATGTATTTTTTTTTCTTAATTATAGCTACTAAATTTTCCCTCAGACTATTAACGACACATTTATACTCTATTTTTTTCTGTTGATATAATAAATGGTATAAAAACGGTGATTAATTGCAATTTATTTTAATTTTTTTATGTTTTACATTTTAATTTCAAATGTGCTAAAAGTAACAGAAAATGTAATCTGTATAATTATATTTTGTCTATATTCATAAAGAGTGGAGAAATGATATAAAATATGGAGAATAGGTTATAAATAAAGAGGAAAGTAATTAGCATTCAGGTGATATCAAATTTCTGTTTATAAAATAGAAGCAGAATTGTATTGCAGCTAAGCATAAATTTACGTCAAATATTTGTTTTCTCTGCACTGGCAAATCCTCCAATCTGTAAAGCATAAAATATATTTTGAGGTTTAAATATTCGCACCTATTCCATATTTGTAAATTCATTTATAAAATTAATTTGTTATGTTTAATTATGCATGTAATAAAATATTTTTTATAACTAGTTTAATATTAAAATTGCTGTTTACTCAAAATTTTGATGGTAAAATTGCAAATTGTAGAAGCATAATTGGTAGAGTAAAAGGGGGTGGGAGGTGGGGCTGTCTGACACCGGGCTTCCCTTGTTTCTAAGCTCTAAACAGAGACTGTTTAACAAAAATGAAGGGCCAGTTGGCAAAAACAATCATCGAGAAGGCCCCTCCTAGAATTGTTAGAAACAGGGGGGGGGGGGAATCTATTAAGATCGCCTACTCTCAGGTGTCAGATACTTCTGGAACGGTGTGCATTACAGTCAATAGTTATAATTTAAAATTTAAAAACAAGACAAAAATAATAATATTTTGACCATTATTAATATTTGCATAATTGCAGGGTTATTTCTAAAAAGGTTTTACCAGATAAGAATGTATGGAGGAGGGTGTTAACATTTTTTTCATTCGGTGTCATAAGCGCATGTTATGCCACTGCCTTATCCTTCGTACTTTTGAAAATGAGCAGTTTATCTTCTCAGATCATTAAATAAAATTGACAACAAATAAATAAATAAATAAATAATCTATTGAATTTAACTGGAATTGAAGATTTTGATGATCTAACTAAAGTAATGCGAGAAAGATGTCAATAGATGTGTGCATTGCGTTCCTAAGTGAGGTTTAGCATGTATAGATATTTATATAGAGAGCAAAAAAAAATCGGAAATTATTAACTGTTAGATAGACAGCACATATCTGTATTAGCCAAAAGTTGTATAACATCAGTGATTTGTCGAGTAAATTAATTGGTTGGTATTCGAAATTCAGCTTTAGTTACAGATACATTATAGTTATAATTTTATTTGGTTAGTTCAGTTATTTTGGATTGTATGGGCGGATTTGGGTGGGTAATTCAACTGGAGATCCAGCCACTTGTCCCGTTTACTTAATGGAAAATCAATCCCTATGGCTCTAAGTCCTATTCTTTGTACACTGAATTTAAAACAAACATTCCTGCATTAATAAGTTTCATTTCAAATTTTAAATATTCCTACTTTTTTTACGTGGCTAAATAAATGCTCACTTATTTTTATTTATTTATTTATTTTTTTTTTTTTGAGATATTCAACTGAAAAATATTTTAGTATTTGCATTAATTTGGTCGGAAAAGGGGTCACTTATTTATTACGTCACACAAATTTCGTACTTTATTTTACTCCTCCCTCCCCCTATGTCACAGGTTGCATACTCGATTGAATTTTCCCCCTCTACCCCCCTGTTGTGACGTCACATTTCTTGCAACTAATATAGCGCTAATATACGATCTGCTACCTACTGTTATATGTTATATAAAACTATTGAAATCGTGTGTGCTTTTAACTCAAACTGTTTCAATTCAAAGGAAAGAAAAATATATACCTAGAATTACTGGAAAAAAAATACAATTTTTTTAAAGAATTTTATTATACTGATTGCAAAGAATGCCTACGTAACGGTTTTCATATTTTAGATGTGACATTATAACATGTTAACCCACTCCCCAAAACTGTCACACTTTGTGGACTTTTCTCCCTACTTTTAATGTGTGACGTAATTAATGGATGAGTCCAAAGGGTTAAGTTTTACTTATTTTTCATGCAGATATTAAAGAAACATTATTCAAAAAATAATTAGAACGTATAATTTTGACAATTCTGAAAGAAATCTTTAAGAAAAAATATTTTGTAATCTCATTTATTGATTTCTGTAGAGTATTTTTTGCATGTACATTTACTTGTTTTTTCATGGCATTCAAGAGCCTTGAAGTATTCGATAAATATTCAGTCTAGTAAATAAAAAAACAATAAACTTAATTCGAAATTTATTTAATTAAAAGAAAATTTTTCATTTTCTACAACCATCACCTAAAGACAAACATCGTGTTAAGCCTTCTTTTTTCTCTCTTAATTTTTACACACCACTCATTTTATTTAATTAACAAATGAATCATAAAAACATCTCACCCATGCAAAGGAAATTTAATGAAAGAAGAAAAAACTTTAATAAGAGTAAATCTAACCTGTACAAAACATTCAAAAAATACTGCAGATTTACTTTGGAAATCAATTCTTGCAAATAATTCAAAACACTTCATCTCCTAATTTACTTGAAAAAAAATCATCAATTATATTATTTCAAGAGAAATAAAAAATTGAAAAGACCTGTAATTAATCTGAAACAAAAGCCACTACTGAAATTATCCTTTTGCAACTAACATTCAGAGAACAAAGTCGAAACTCATCTTAACCTTTTCATATAAAACAAAACCCTGCAAAAACTCACAAGGGGGCAAAAACAGCGTTAGCCTGCAGTCTTCTTCATTTACCATCTCTTCATTTGGTGGATGTTTCTTCATTTATTTGATTCTCAATTAGTCTTCATTAATAATAGGAAATGCATCTGTTTTAGTAATTACGACTAGTATAAAAATTAAAAAAAAAAGTATAATTTAACTGCGAAGAAGGGACTTGGAGTGAAAAAAAAAAGACTTCAGTAGAATTGGTATACAAAGAAAAAACGTAGTTCACCGTTGGAACTTAGTTCTTCTGAAATTTCCAAATTAACCTTTTCCGTTTTTAACAAGCCACTTATTTGACAGATGCACTCTTGCATGGCGAGAGCTGCCTGAAGCTATAAAAGGAACGGTAATTAATGGCAAGAACGAAGAGACTCCGGCTTGAAAGGCTATTTTCTACTTTAATTTTTTTCCACTCTTCTTTCTCTCTTGCTGTAGCTCTCTTTAATTCGGGAGCGAACCGAGCGCATCTCGAACAATTTGTTAAACCGAACGCTGTAAATGAAATTAATATTTAACGATCCTTGCTAATTAGAAGGACTTTTGAAAGAAAAACGGGGGGGGGGGGGTATGGATGAAGACGGTGCCTCGCTCTAAAACAAAGGGCTGGTAGTGAAGAAAAAAAAACTTCCTACATCAACAACAAAAAAATCGTCTAAGATGAAGAACGGCTAGAACTACAGACTGATAAGAGGCCAGGTAAAGAAATCAATTAGTTCAGTAATTAGTAGTTCGAACCGTGAAAAACAAACATACGGATGATGCTTGAGGGGGGGAATGAGAGAGAACAGAGAGGGGGTAAAGAATTTTTCCATGAAGGAGTTTTAAAGGGTGAAAAAAACCCGCATACGTATTCAAGAGTCTTCAACTGAAAATGGGTTCTTTCACACTTTTTCTAAATGCGAAGCTCATGAGAGAAAAATACAACTCTGTTTGCATTACAAATCATTAATGATGTCTTCTATATACACATAAATCTTTTAGGAAAGAGATTTTCTCAAATACAAGCAAGAGCTTGGGATTATCATAGCTAGGAGAAAGGAAAGATCATTTTTTTTCTCCTGCTACAGCGAGATTGTAATTATGCAGTAATTTATTTCCAGAGTAATTATAGCATCTAAACTATCCTTTTCCCCAATGAAGTTATATTTCCATGTAGCCTATTAAGCACAAATGATTGTATAGAGGTTTTCAATCTTTCAAATAAGTTTTGATGGGGAATCGAGAGAAAAAAAAAATCATCTTTTATGCATAAAGAATTTTATAAGATTTGATGAATGATTCAATTTAAAAAGATATTTAATTTCAAGTTTTGGAAAAGGATCACTTGAAAACTCTTTTTTGCGCAAATCTTCCACGCTTTATAATATCAACTGTGTACATACTGTTTTTATCATTAAATTATTGAGGATTTTAAAATCTCAAATGATGTATGCAATTTTCTCCAGTGATGTTTTTAAATTAATGAAAAGTCAATTTCTTTTCTAATTGTACGCAAAGAACTCTTTAATGAAGAAAAGGAAGCTTCAGTAATTGATTTCTTTTCATTAAAAATAAATATTAATAAATCAAGCTTCAATGAAGAGGAAATCGAGAGACTTGTTTTTGAGATTAAAATGTTAAGCAGTTTTATACTCTAAAGAACTTAAAATTTTTTACATATTCGATACTTATAATTATGCTGCATAAAAATGTATCGATTTTTAAAAAAGTTTCTGAAAATTTATTTAAATGTGGTAGATTCAGATGATATATTAATTAATTTTCTTTTTCAATTAAATACAGTTTTATATTTCATAAAATTTTCACTTTAAAAGATATAATAAATGTAAATAATTTCAAGATATTAAAATTTTAGTTAATGCAAATAAATTTAAAATGAAAAACATTAAAAATATATCCCAAGGTAGTTTTTTAACCGCCTCTGCGGTTCATTTAATTTACCATATTTATTATCCATGGAATATGTTTCACAAAAGAGAAATATCATCAGTGTTAGCAAATTTATGAAAGAGTTTTGCATTAATGATAATTTTTTTATCTTAACCGATTAAGTTTAACTTTAGGAGTCATATGTTCATAAAATACACGGAACCAATCACCAATCCAACTTTGGTTGCGAACATAAGCTCTAAAACTATAACTGCACTAAACTATTTTACAGGAAATATTTTGGAAATAACAGGCGTCGGTGAGTACAATTCAACTTAAATTGAACTTTCTAGCTTTAATCTAGCTCTTTTGAAATTTTCTAATTATTTTATTGCTATCCATATATCATATAACTCAAAATTCTTAGTAACTACTCACATCTGTCCTCGAAATTTGTATAATTTCCTTCAGGCAACTTTTCACACCGTGTCACACACATCAAAAGTTAAAGGGTAATAACCAGAGTCATTCAATGTAAAATTTCCGTTAACAGATTAACTTCACCCATTCATGGACGATTTTACAACTTGCGAATATCCACCTTTACAAAACTACTGCAGAATATACATTTCCCGACAAAGACATCGTATCGGCAAAATGTACAGATACTTTATTCATTGGCCTTATAATATTACAATGTGAATTTATTTTGAAAAATAGCCACTAATTTTTTGGTTTCGAATTATAACTATTTTACTTTTAAAATGTCATAATAAAATTTAATTATAGTAATTAATTCTCACCAGTTAAGTTTCTAATAACACAAATTTATTTATTTTGTTTACTGGAAAATGCATCACTAAGTTATCTCTCTGGTATTCCGTCAATAAGAACACCTTTAAACACTGATTTTTTCTTTCAAAACTCCGCTCTTATATTTATATCTCGATGATATTCATATGGAAGTAGATTGATATATCTGAACAGTTTTTATGATGACAATTATTTCATAAAATATTGAGAACTGTGTTTTTACCCTTTAACCCTTAGACTTCCAGTGGGACACTATGTCCCAGTCCAACTTCAAAAATTACTACTGAACACAGATGGACCCTGAAACTCTTGGAAACCCATGTCTGCTTGTCCCACTGGTCTCTCACGTTCATTTGGGATCGTAGTTGCTTTTAGACCTTATTAAAAAACACTGTGCTAAATTTTATTTAAAATATCCCCCCCTCCCAAAAAAAAGTGGTAGTCAAGGGGTTAAGGAAAAAAATGCAATAGCTCAATGTTTCTGTCATTTATATCTGTTTTAAGGACATCCTAAATGATAAATTTTCTATGCCCGTTTAAACTAGTCTTAATTTAATAGTATTTAATTAAAAAAATAAAAATAAAAAATAAAAAAGAACAAAGAACAAAAAATTATGCATCAGGTATAAGTTATGAAACACTTTCCAGCAGTAACAGAATATTATGAAGAATTTTCATTTTTTTTCGTAGAATGAAACGAGATGTCTAAATAAGCTATTTTAAAAATACATAATCCAGTAAAAATCCATTTTCAGCAATTGATGTGCATATCCGGTAATTTGCGGGAATTCTGTCATAGATCGCTGTATAGCAGCGGTTCTTAAACTGTGGTCCGCGGATCCCTGGTGGTCCGTGAGCTTACGTACGGGGGTCCTCAAGCTCAGTGCTAAATTACGATTTTTTTTTTTTTTGCTCCTCAAGTAATTTCTGTAGTTCTCTTAAGGTAAGTTTTACAGGACAAGAACTTCTAGTCTAGACCATTAATAAGCATAAAACACCAAATCTTCCCAGGAAGACATGTCAGTGCTCCAGAGATGGAATGCCCCCTCTTTCCTGGACAACACTTTGAATTCAGCACTACGCAAGCCAAAGTTATATTTTTTCCTTTCCCTACACTGTTAAAAATTTGTAGCAAACTATCCGGTCATTTGACCGTTTTTATAGAAAACGGTTACATTCCTGTAATTTAACTCTGTTTTGACCATATTATTGCCCATATTATGGTCAGAATAGAGTTACATTATGATTATGTAACCATTTTTTCAGAAAACGGTCAAATGACTGGACAGTTTGCTGCAAATTTTTAACAGTGTAGTTCGTTTTAAAATGCATAATGTTTTGAGATGTTATAGTAGCAATCACATGACCATACTGTCTGGTACATTAAAATGTAATGCTGAGAAGGAGTTAGTTTAAACGATGATGATTCAACACCCCAGAATTCAACAGAGAAGAAAATATCACCAAGGCAAAAGCGTTTGTCCTCTAAATAATGTTTAACTTTTGGATTTACGAGCACCTATATTAATAATAAGGAACAGTCAGTCTATTATTTGTAATGATATACTGGCAAATCAGTGTATGAGACCAGCAAAACTCCGAAGACAAACTAAACACAAAGAGTATACAAACAAACAAAATGACTTTTTTTTTAAAGCAAGTTAAAAGAACTGAAAGCAAGTCAGAAATACAATGAGAAGACCACAACTGGTTCCAATAATGTAAAGGCCGTTTTTACCCCATATCGGGTATCTCTGATGGTGGCAAAGTCTGCAAAATTTCACACGATTTCAGCGAATTGAATTCTACCTGCTGCTAAAGCAATGATCCCAACAATAATAGAAGAAAAAACAGCAAAGAATTTGAATTTTATTTTATTCTCTAATGATACTGTTACGAGCAGAATCATAGACTTGTGTGACAATTTTGAGAACTAACAGAATGAATGTGTAAAAATTACTCCTTTTTTCACATTGCAACTAGATAAGAATTTTGATATTTCCAATAACGTTAATTTGATAGTTTTCGCTTGTTATGAATTTGGTACTAAGATACGTGAAGATTTTTGCAAACTCCTCCAAACTCTCACAGCAATTGCTATACTATTCACATGCTTAAACGGTTTCATACAAGAAAAAGAAATAAACCGGTCAACATGTATTGCAATAAGTGTAGATGGGGGCTTGAGGTATGAGTGGAACTGTTAATGATTTGATGTTTGAAAAGCTTCGTTGAAGATAAAACACCACATGTAATTTGAACACACTGTTGTATTAACCATGAGCCGTTGTTTGCCTTAAAAGTCTTAAAGATTTAAAGACTACATTCAATGAAGTTGTTTCAGTAGTAAATTATATCTAAACTAACTAGCTTTGATATTATTTACAGCTGAAACAACTAAATTAACACGAATTATACACCAAAAAATTGTGAGAAGAAATTGGGAGTAAACACAAGATGCATGCATGCATTTATGCATGCATTAGATGGCTTTCACGAAGAAAAGATACGATTTAAAAAATTGAAATTTTGCACTGCTTGATGAAGTAAGACTGTTTTTAATGGACTCTAATTCCATTTGAAAGATAGTTTCAATTATTTTTCTTGGCTTGTCAAGGTGGCATATTTGACAGTTTTTTTTAATTTCCTGAATAACACACATTTTTAAAGGCCAAGAAAAAGTAGAAGCCACAATAAAAAAAAAAGTATTTGCAAGTTATAGACTTGAAAATAATATTTTTGACTCATATGCAACATTATTCGATATCTTACATACTTCTGACGTTATACTTTCCCCTGATATTATTGAACATTTTGTTGTACATCTGAAGCACTTGAAAGAAACTTTCAGGCTTTATTTTCCTTCCCCGAATTCAAGAACAGAGTGTATGAGGGATCCATTTAATTTCCAAGAAATTAGTGAAATCAAAACCTTGACATTTTTAGAGCAGGAACAACATTCGAAATTACCTTGAGATGGGTGCATGAAAATTGCTTTCCATTGCCTTTCCAAATTTTTGGTTGTGCATGAGAAATACCTCAGCAGAAAAAGCTACCAAGCAATTACTTCCCTTCTGCGCCACATATTTCTGTGAAAGACTTTCTTCAACTTTGTGCACATGAGAAACAAATGTAAACATCGCCTGTATGTTGAACTAAACTTACGGAAATACGTTTTAAACATTGAACCAAATATTGCACATCTAGTAGAAATAAAGCAGCAGCATCCTTCTCATAGCATATAGCAGTATGTATATTTAATGTGCGTTATAATTGTTTTTCTACTTATTAATGCAGCTTATTTTTTTTCTTACACTGTAAACTAAACATAGAATGTATGTAACGAAAAATAAATAGGATGTATGCTTTAAAAGAATTTCTTATCTTATGTTACGTAAAATATTGTTGGGGGTCCCCGAAATGTATTTCACATCAAAGGGGGTCCGCGAGATCCTAAAGTTTCAGAACCGCTGCTGTATAGGATCTATAAAATTTATACACACCACATAATCGACCTAATACATTAAAACAAGTTTCAAAATGCATACCACAGCGGAAAATGCATTTTCAGCATTTATCGATCATAGCCAGTCTTGTAACCGAATTCTTTTGTGCGTCTCTGTAAATGATCGATAAATGTTACACACTCCATAGACTATAGAAAACATGTTGTAGTGCACTTCGATTATCCTTTTTAATTTCATTATGTTTGATATATCGTAACATGAATAAAATGCACCGTAAGAGAAAATTTTCTCCCATAGACTGTAATGTAACGAAGTTATTTTGTGTGTCCCTGTATAAATGCTATGCATAAATGTTATAAACTTCATTTTCAGTTCCGAATATTTTATACTAAAATTCAATAACATGTAAAAATTACATGTCAATCTGAGTATATTTACGAAAGTTAGGGCACGGCAAGACAACCAGACAACACTTACAAACCGAATTTATAAACACTTTTCAACTGTGTTGGAAAGTATTAAGGAGGTTCTCAAATGACCTGCTCAACAACGTGAAACTTTCTGACACAATTTCAGACTCATTTTTAAACGCAAAGGCATAAAATTGGCAAGCCTGATTATTGAAGCTATTTGGAATCGAAATGGGTTTTCCATTTTTTAATAAATAAATTACTTATCGAGTTATAAGCGATTCGTGTCACGGGACAACGCATTTTTCTCCTGGCTCGCGTCAGTGCTTCGAGAATTAGGTTCAAAACGACGACTTGGACAGTACTTTCTAAACGACCCTCTGCCTTTAACAGAAAATGGAAGCCGTGTTCCGATTGTATAGTTTCTGAATAATAATACCAGCCAATTTCATGCGTTTCGCATCAAAAATTAATTAAAAATATGTCATAAAGCAGTCAGTTTAGATTTGAGAACAGCCCTAACACAAAAGATATCTTGGGTTTAGGTTTTCCTGTGTTAGAATAATATAGTGAAAATATGTTTTAGACATAAATTTAATTTTCCAATGGATTCTTTCAAATCTAAACACATCGTAGTAATTGTTAAAAACTTAAAGTACACCAACATTTAACATATATTTTCAGCATAACTACTAAATGGCATACATTTTTAAAATATCGAAAATAAACATTTCACTTTCAATTTCGATTCACTGAAAAAAGTATTTTGTTTTTTACTAGCCGTAATTTAATTAAAGGATGTTTCATATGGATATAAAAAATTTCATCATTTTTCCATTAAATTTCCCATTTCTTGTTGTACTTGAAATCTTCCATAAGCGCATCATGAATTTTCAATTAGGCTATTAATAATGTATGAACAAACTTCTAAAGATTTTAGTTTGCTTTAGAAAATTGATGATTAAGTTATCAAAATTTCATAAATGCTTTTGGAGGAGATAAATAGTTTTTGACCCTTAATGTCTGATTTTAAGCTATCAGTGTTTAGTAGCAGACCAGAGAATAAATGACTTAGACAAGTTTAATCGTTTCTAAAGTTATGTCACTACACAACCATAGATAAATCCTATTTCTGCATCACTTATTTTCTACGCAAAACGATATACAATGTATTCTAAAAATATGTCCCAGCATAATTGTTCGCAGGATTTTCGCTAGAAGGGAACCAGTAGAATTTAGTTCGTACATTTACTTAGCATAGGTGATTGCAAGAGAGACAGGGTAAGATCATTGCCGCTCTCTAGCTTTTAATTTAAATAACAAATTTCTTTATATCCGATTCTTAAAAAAAAAAAAAAAAAAAAAAAAAAAAAAAAAAAAAAAATTATTATTTCAAGTAACTCGAAAAACACAAAAAGAAAAAAGAATTTTTCGTGTTGAGAGTTCTGTGCTGCTAAACTTCCGTAGAAGACAATTTTTAATTATTTTTTATGCTTCAATTATTTTTTAAAGAGTTAACTGTCCCAATTTAAAAAAAAAAATGTTAGTAGAAATTTATTTTTAAATAGCTAATATTTCTTAATTGTTAAATTTTTGGATTGATTTTTATGCTGATATGTTTAAAAACTTTCTTGAACGAGAAGATTTCACAAAAAATTTTTAGTTTAGCTTCTTTCATTTTATATCCTGCAGTTTTAAAAAGCGCAGGCTGTGGACCACAGGCACATGTGTTCCAAAATTAGTCTTGCCCCTCCCTATATTTTTCTGCCGGTGCTCATGTCTCTTCGTTTCTTCGTATTTAAAATTATATTTTACTATTTTCAAAGATTTAGGGGGTTGGAATACGGCCTTCTCTGCAATCCCGCTAGCCCTTCCACCTTTCGTAGAACCATATCTCCCAGCGAATTATCATTCTAAATTTTTCAATTTCAAGAAATGGTGTAACTGTGGTAGTTTTCCTTTAACCAAATGATAAAACACACATCTAATTAGGATTTTTTTTATTATAAAGATATACAGCCTTAGTCAAAAGTAACTCCTTATCTAGAAGCAACCACAAACTTTTAATACACATTTGAGGAGGTCGGGACAAGAAAGTGCCAAGCCACAATTTTGGTGAAATAAATCTAACACTGTAATCTATTGCTTAATATTGTAAATTATAATATTCAATACATAATTTGTTTCTAATGCCACTTGGTGGCAGCATATGTGACAGGTTTCATTTTTCCCCAGATGTTTATGCCCCCAATGAAGATAGCTAATTTACAAAAAATGTAATAGTTATATCATTAAAGTAATGCCATATTGTTACTCAAAATATCTGAAATGTTACTAAGAAATTGGTGAAAAAACTTTAGGTTATATATCTTGATTTGAGTATTGGATCAAATTTTCAAATTGAAATATCTCAGATGTTTAAAAATTTGGCTTGGCACCCTCTTCCCCCGACCCCCTCATTTAAAATTAATAGCCGATACAAATGTTCGAAAACCTCCCCAAGTGACACGAAAGCAATTTTTGTTCACTTGTACCTCATATACACAAAAATTGAAGATAATAAAAATAAGTGTCTAATCATTAAAATATTTTTTTAATTTATGTTTCATATAGATTATGCCGCATAATTTATTAATATACTAGTTATAAATAGGTAGTTTATTTGCATTTCAGTAATTCTTCATATTGACACATGGTTCTAATGGACCCCATTGGTGATTCTTACAATAGTCTTTTTTTTCGGTAGCCGGATGAAATTATGAATGTCTTTTTTAAATTATTAAAATTTGTAAAAAAAATATAGTAATTAACAACTGAACTTTTAACTAAACCATTTGCTTTTAAATACGGGGGGTATTTTTTTTTAATTACTAAACTGCTTTATTTTTCTGTATTAAGTGTCGTTGTTGTGTTATACAAGTTAATAGATAATCATGAAAGTTAGAATAATTCTTGCAAAAAATGCAAAAACATAAACAACTTAAACTCTAGAAACGATAAAAATAATTCAACAAAGAAAGTAGTTTTTAAAATTTGTAAGTAATTATTTTTATTATCACATGTTAAAAATTAAAATAATAAAAAAAATTACATATAAATTTAATTTTTTAATATTTATTTTAAGAACAAATATTTTTTGCTTAATTATTTTCGTTTCTGAAGACATAAGCTGTTAATATTTCGGTATTTTCTGCAAGAATTATTTTAATTTCAACGATTATCTATTAACGTGCATAACACAACAACGAAATTTCCAGAAAAACAAAGTGGTTTAGTGATTACAAAAAGAATAAGAATAAAAATGGTTTAATTAAAAGGGTTAATTAAAATTTTAGTTGTTGTTTTGCTGTAAGTTTTAACAAACTGTAATTACAAAAAAGAAATTCTTAAATACAAAGGAATTGAAGTATCACTTTACTAAACAGCGTACAACCATTAGAGTGAAAAAATGTCTAGACCGGGGTTCGATCCCGGATTCCTTGGTATAGCGCACTTAGTGCTTTACCAATTAAGCCATCCAGACGACATCCAGTCTAGCATTCTCTCACTCTCTCACTTACGATACTGGGTGTATAAGAAATTCTTAATTATAATTAAAAATATTTGTATGCGATTATTAGTTTTAGAGGTATATAAAAAGTAAGAAGGTATTCAATACTTTTGTACATGGTTACATATGTGATGTCCTTAGGTGGGTCAAAAGTTAGTTCAATTCATGACAATTTGATGTTGATGAAGCACTGGTCATCATAACTGGTTTGGGATAATGGTAAAGAATCTCTTTCAAAGGGGATCAGATTTTTACACGTGATTGCATCCAAATGCCAGTTTTAAATAATCAAAGATGTTGCAACAGTTGAGTGTAATTTTCATATTGAGACTTTACAATCATAACATAACATAGAAGCACTTTTGTTTTCCCCTGTAGCCATAACTAACAAGTTACGCTATGTCTTCCAAAATTACACCTAACTCTACGAAAACTGCTCTAATAATGACCTCCTGTATCATCATGGCACATGAATCTATCATGGCTCATGAATCTTTATACTCCATCAAGTTGAGAAGTCGTCTCGTTTACTCATATATATATATATATATATATTTAATATATTTTTTATTTTCCCCCCCGCATGTTGTATGATGTTTTCGTGATGTTTTAATGGTTATATATATATATATATATATATATATATATATATATATATATTTACAATTGACATATAGACATAGAAGTCAATAAAATTTCTTAATGAACATGCAGACATTCACGTGTTCAAAAATTTAGGGAATGTACAGGCTATGTACATATTGTATTAGTCTGGAAAGGTTAAAGTTTTGTCTCTGAAAAGATTGCAACATTATTTATACTGTCTATTGAAAATGATGACACATTATGAAAAATATATTGGCTATTTTGATAAAGTTAATTGTTTTTTCTATTAGATCATTTCTTTTAAATATTTGTGAAAACCAATGGGGTAGTCTTTGGTCTGATGGCCCTTTATATGAAATGTAGAGGTTATAAGGCAAATAAATATATTATACAAAGACGTTTACATAAGCCAACATACACAAAGTGAATATAGGATTTTATTAAATTTGAATAAGTAACTTGAAAATGGCCCGTGATTAGTAGAAAACAAATATAAATTTCTGTGGCAAAGTAGGTCGTCTTAAAAAAAAAAAAAAACTGGTAATAAATTAAAAGCATATCTCCCCGTAGCACAAATATTCCTTTCATGTTGCCATTTCTCTAGCATTTTTTGCTTCAGATTTTTATCTTTTAAATGATGGTGGGAATAGAAAACATTTTTTTTCTATAGAGGTATGTCTTATATTTCTGTAGCTTCTTTTGCGAGAAAATCTGCTACTTCATGTTCCTGAACACTGACATCCCTTTTACCCAAGTAAGCAAAGATTTATTGTCTGCGTTCTGTGAGAATTTCAGCATGCGTTTTATAATTTGATTGTCAGAGTTTTCCAAGGCTTGGAATCCATAAAGGCTGTCAATAAAAATGAGAAATTCTGTGTGTAGTGAAGTATGAATCCAATGAATTGCTTCTTCAATCACATATAATTCTGCTTGAAAAACTGAATTTTGAAAAATTAGCTTCACTTTCTGTGAAGTTTGTATATATTTTTTAAAACACAAAAGGCATTATAGCCTCTTCCTTTATTTGTACTCAAACCATCTGTTTATTCTGGGGTTATTTCCCTTCTTCATATATGTGTAAAAGATATTTATATGAAGACAGCGGGTACTTGGATACTTTTGGAAGGAAAATAAGAGCAAATAGTCACTTCCAGGAATGTTTAGGCGAAGTATCCTGGCTTGTTTTGATTATTTTTCCAGTTTTAAAGGAAGAGGAGATTTCTCTGTTAATATACAGAACCTGAAGTTGGAGACTTTTCATAAGCTTTATAAATCAGCAATAAACTTTCGTCTTTTTGATGAGGAGATGGCCGTGCGAAGGAATTAGACCTCTGCCGCGTAGGTAACTTTATTATTTAAAATCGTTAAGTACTAAGTTTTAGTATGACTTTTGAGATTCTGCTTTCAAAAGAAGTTCTTCAAAGTATTTTTTTAGTTCTATATGACTCTTTGCGCTTCCATTTAACATGATGTATAAAGTTGTTATTCGAAACTATCCTCCAGATAAGTAAAATGAGATACATTCTTCAGAGACTTTTCGTTCAATTTGAAATAAGGAGGCCAATTAAATATTTTTAATTTCCTTAATGTCAGTACTACTTATTTCTCTTGTAAAATCCGTATGTTATTTGAAATTCACCAAAACTATTTGGAGAACTCGATTTCCATTGTCATCTAAATTGCTCCTTGATATACCCCTTGCTATTAATAGCAGTTTATCAGCAAAGGCCATAAACATAATACTGGCTCTTACCTATTTTCGTAGTAAACTATTGATACAAATACACCAGAGAAAAGGACCTAAGCATGAACCTTGGGAACAGCCTCTATTAAACTAGTGAGTCGTGTTAGGGAAAGACAATTAATTTTAGCCTCTCTTAAAGAAAGAAATGAGCGCAATTAATTGAAGTAAACTAATTTTTTATTATAAAATTTAAGTTCTTGAAGCAATTTGTCGAACGCAAAGAATCGTCGAATGCAAGTAGTCGAACGCATTTTTGAAATCGATCGATAATAGACTTGTGTAACAAAAATACTCTATGTTCAGGTCTATTCAGTGTTTCTTGGATGTTTATTCCGTGGAATTAATTTCTACAAAGCTATGTTGAGAATATAGGAGACATGCATTAAGAAAGGTAACTGGAAGTTCAATCTCATCAATAAATATTTTTCAAAAATCTGTAGGAGGAGTCTAAATTTCTGTCTTTTCCTGTTTTAAAAAAGTAAGCCAATTCTTCCATCTTCCAATGATCTGAAAAGTAATTCATACTTAGTAATATGTCATATATTTGTTTACTCAGTTTTTTTAGATTTGTCTATTTATTATATGTGCCAGTTAATCTGGACATAGGGCTTTGTTTGGTTTAAAAGAATAAATTGCTTTGTTAATTTCTTGATGTGCAAAGGGGTCTTCAGCTTTATCTTTCTTCGTAACTGTTTTACACATAGGGTCAAATATTGTGAATGTTATGTCTTTAACCTTTTGATTACGGGGTTGGGTACCTTTCATCACAGCGACTTTTTTAAAAATTCTATTCGCACCACATTTTGAAAAGTAATCGCTGTCATACACTGATACTAGTATATTTTCAAAAGAAATCTACCACACAGAATTTTTTTTTGTAAATTGGGATACGATTTAATATAAAAACAATCGTCATTTCTGGTCCCTAATCGAAAGGTTGAATATATTTTGTCTTGTTGGAACTTTATTTGAAATGGAGAAAGTAGTATATAATTCTTGCCTGTGAAAAATATTGAAGGCGACTATTTTAATTTTTCTATGCGGGTTATACCGATGACTAAAGAAGACCGTCAAAACTCCTGTCCTTGCCTCTGAAACTGCTATTTTGCATTGTGATCTACTACGTTTGTATTTTTTATATCCTACTGAATTGCTGAGATAAATTTGAATTTTCTGTATTTAGGTTTCAGTAGATTCCTTTGCTGTTTTAATTCGTCAGACCACTAAGCTATTTTTGGCATTTAGGTACTTGAATGTTTCTTAAAATGTATAGTTTTTTATTAATAGGTTGTAGAAGATCGTATCTTCTATTAAATTCTTCATCTGTTATTACATTAAAAAGGAGAAATTTATTTGCTGTAAGTGTTTTCAAAGTGATTTAAAAATAGGAGCAAAAGAAACATATTTAGTTTTAAATTTACATTTTGAAAGGGGTTGAATTACGTAATTAATTTCACGAATTATAATACTAAGATAGGCATACGTTAAATCTTTCTCTACTTACCAGTTTCTAATTTTTGAAAAGATATGTAAAGAATCCAGAGAAACGCATGATCAGCTTTTTAAATATATTATTTCAAATGTAGGATAATAATGCATATTGTTCAACAGGATTAAATGACAAGATGCTATCTGTACTAATAAATATATTCCTCTAGAATCTTCAGATGAATAGCCCTATAATCTGCTATGGGCATTTAGATCTTTTAAAAACAAAAGACTTTTAATAATCAAGCTTTTCAAAACAGAACATTCAGCCAGATATTCTATTAAATTTTATGACGGCGGGGAATACTGACAACTTATCGTTAATACAGTAAAATCCCGTTACAACGAACTTCACGGGACCGCAAATTTTATTCGTTGTAACGGAATTCAATAGAAAATTAAACATTTCAATTCAGATCCTCATATCATAGTTAATTATAAAAATATAGTAGTATAATACAAATTAGTAGATAATTAATTATTAAAAATAGTAATAAAAATTAGTAGTACCTTCTAATAACGTAAAGTTAGTATAATACAATGTATAATATTTTTTATAGAACTGAAAAATTGACTTACCACCATTTCAATGATCTTCAAATTGTACAAGAAAAGATTTAATGCAGAAAATCAGTGATTTTTTTTTGTACAAGGGAGTTTGAAGCTGCGGACAATACAAAATTATGTACATGATTAATATTAGAAAAAATGTTATCTGGTACACTGCTCTGTAAAGAAATAAAATTGCGCACTCTTTCTAAGCTTTCTAAGGCTTCAGCAGATGTAACTTTTGAAACCTCATTTTCTTCATCTTCAGAACTTTCTTCATCATTTTCTAAAATGCGATCATCAACAATAGACTGCACAATATCTGTCTCTGTTAATGAATAACAAGTTGCAGCATTGTCATCTGCAGTTAAAAAATCTTTAAAGCTTATGCTTTGAGACACACCAGATTTTTCTTTTACTAAGTTCCAAGTGGATTCGATCTCATATTCGACTGTCTGCTCCTCATCATGTACTACATCGCTAGATCCTTGAGCCGTCGATTCTTTATTTAAATCCTGGTCAATCTGCGCGTGTTTCCAACAGTGGGCTATTGTTTTCTGGCTTATATCATCCCACGATCCACAGATCATATCAATTGCCTCTTTCATGTTGCACTTTCTGTTTACGTTATTTTGCTGATCACAGAGAATGCGTTTTAATAACATAGTTTTGTATCGTGATTTTACGGCTCTGATAATGCCTTGGTCAAGAGGCTGAAGTATTGCAGTACAGTTAGGCGGGAAATACTCTACACGAATGTGATTCAATATAGGAGGATCATTGTGTGCTGTGCAGTTGTCTATGAGTAGAAGAATTTTACGTTTTTGTTTTTGCATATCTATATCAAAATTTATCAGCCATTCATTAAAGAATCCTTGCGTCATCCATGATTTTTTGTTGGCTTTGTAGATGCATGGTAAGGACTTAAAATGTTTGAAACAACGGGGTTTTTCAGATTTGCCGATTATGAGTACTTTTCGTTTTTCTGTTCCTGATTTGTTGCAGCAAAATAGGGCTGTAATCCTTTGTTTGGAAAGCTTTCCTCCAATACACTTGTCTCCTTTTAACGCTAAAGTCTTCCTTGGTTCTAACTGAAAAAATATTCCGGCTTCATCGGCATTAAAAACGTCGTTAGGACTATACGTCTTGATTATTTTTTGTATTTCACCTTTACGCCATTCGTTTACAAATTCAACTGGGACGTCTTTTGCTTCTCCTGAAATGCATTTTGCCACTATACCGTATCTTTCTCGGAATCGATTCAACCATCCGACACTGGCTTGAAAATTTTCAATGTTTAGCATTCTTGCAAATTCCAAACCTTTTTCTCTAATTAAAGGGCCACTTAGGGGGATGTTTCTAGAACGAACATCCATAAACCATTTGTAAACAGCACTATCCACATCTTGAAACTGGGCATTTCGAATTCGTTTTCTGCTTGGATCAAAGACTTTAACTTGAATTTTTTTCAAAATGCTTTCTTTATCTTTTAGAAAAGTGGATAAAGTAGACGGCGAAATTCCATATTTGCTAGCAACATCAGATTTTTTCATTCCTTTCTCAACTTCAGAAATTATGGCTTTTTTTTCTTCCAAACTAAACTGTTTTCGCTTAACAGCCGCCATTTTATGACCTACTGGTAAGATGAAAATTTTCAAACTGATTTCGAGCTTTGGAAATTCCTTTGCGAAAGTTATTCAGGTAGGGAGGAGAGGGAAGGGGGAATGTGCAATACTCATTTCACGTTTTGTTAAGTTTGCCTACATTGGTTACAGCTTACTTGGACTTCCAAGAAAAAGGGGTGGAGAAAAGGGGAGAGCGAACAAAGGAAACATTCCTTCTGCAGTGAAATGCCTATGCACACCGATTTTACAACAAAGCTCGGAGAAAAGCGATTGCTTTAGAGATAAGCTTGATTGTCCCTAAGACTAGGCATCGAAAACAAAAATTGTCAAGCGATAAAAATGTACAACTGAAAGTATTTGCCGTGTCATATTATTTCGTTCTAACGAGATTATAAAAAATTGAATATTTCGTTATACTGAGATTATGTTAACATTATTTGAATACATTTCAAAACGGGACTCGCTTGCATTTCGTTATAACGGGATTTTTCGTTGTAATGGAATTCGTTGTAACGGGATTTTACTGTATATCATATTATAGAGTTTTATTTACAAAGACTAAATTTTCATTTGTATAGTCTGTCAGTAAATAAGATTTTTTGGACTATAATTACGATTGCACAGATTCTTGACTTCAAAAGATAACTTCCTGATGCAGAAAGAATGCCACTTGGTCTCACTTTAAATAAATGACAGTCTTAAAGACACGCTATGCTATAACTAATTTATAAAATGATATAAGCGTATAATTTATAAAACGATATTTGCAAAAAAAAAAAAAAAAAAAAAGAAATGGCTATGTTGCTGACTTATTTTTCTGTAAATTTATTTATGCTAAAATAAACGCGCTTCACGTCGGGATTTTTGTAACAATTTGCGATATGACACACAATCAGAGCTGGAGCCTTTGTGGTTGATATTCAAATTTTAAATTAAACTGTATATTATAGTCGAGGCAGTTTGCGAATATATGTTTTTTTTTCAGGAATGTTCTTAAGTACACAGTTTCTAGAGTTATATTTATCCGTTCAGTATTCACAACAAGGTCTAAATTTCCTCTTCTGGCATTTTTCAGCTGCGTGGTTCGTTTGCTAATATCAATAAAGGCGTTTCAGTGTAATATATTTTTTAATTGCGTAGGTCTTGAAACGAATTAACAGCCTTTTTCTTTTAAATAAATAGTAAGTATACTCCTGCCTAAGTTCTACTACTTGTTGATATGCGTTATTTCGTGATGTATACGTTTTTATAAAAGTAAGATCTGTTGAAATTGGGAATGAATTCAGAAGTTCTTCCTTCACTTCACATTTTCCCTTATATCTTCTTAAACGTTCAATTGAAATTGATATCACCTGCTGCTTTTTGCTGGTTTGAAATAATTAGTCATTTAGTCATTATCTTGTCGTTGTTGAAACGAATGGCCATCGTTTCTGGTCATTGACTTTAATAGCAGTGTAGCCGTTATCGAATAATGAGCACCAGTTTGCTATTCAAGAATGTATCATCGTAGTACATTCCTACTACTGGTATTGTATTTTATTATGGTTGAACCTGTCTGTTCGCAGAAATGATACAATTAATGAAACTTCAATTTAAACGCAACATCCAACAGGCGTTACACAATTCATGTATTAAAACAGGCTAAAAGGAACAGCCACGTAAACAAATTAGATGCTCTTTAAATAGGGTTAGTCGGGACGCGTAGGAACGCTGGTTCCAGCGACAGACCCTCTACTGAATTTTTTTTTTGTCTCTAGTTCCTGCCACCTGTCGCGTGGGGCTTTGCCCGGCAGGACCAGCCGTTTGGCGAAGTTTGTACTGCCACATTTAATCCCTGCATCCCAGGGAGCTAGCCGGGGAAGACATTAAACGCTCAACGGCTGGGTTCGCCCTCAGCCGAGTGGTCTTCCTCAGGCATTAAATTAAATTAAATTAATATGATACACCCAATGCTTAATGTAACACACACAAAAAAGTTCTAATTTTTATAGTAATAAAATTAGCTTTGTGTTATTTTGCAAGCCATACGTCATTTCATCCATTACCCTCAAATGTTCCAAAAATCAGGCAAAATGTAATATAGAAAAATGTAAAGAATGCTGCTTAAACAATAGCCCCGGGAAAACTTTGTGACAGGCATTTCCTTAGTGCTTACAACAACTCAAAAATAATGATGTGTCATAGTTTTCTCATATTAACATCATTCGGAGGGCAAACGTAGGACAGGATTTAAATTATTTTACCTTTATTTTTATGAGATGCAATATTTTTTTTTTCCATAAGCAAATAGAGAATAAATTATAGTATTTTTTATTTGGGTCTTGAGTTAATAGATCAAAAGTAACTGTGAAAGTTTAGAATTGTGTCGCATATTAGCTCTAATTGACACTATTGAGGTTTCATTAATGTTGTCATTAATTTTTATTCAAATAACCACAATGAACAGAAAATTGCAGTCAAACATACAATTAACTGTTTGACTAATCCATGTATTAAGTTTGACTTGAATAGGATGGAAGTCTGTAAATCTATTCAAGTTTCTCAAAACATTCAGCAGTTTTCTCACGTTTCAAAGATGCTTAGCCACATTCTACTCTGCTTGCCAATATTGTTCTAAATGGGCGATAACGCTAAGTACGGAAAATGTTGTTATAGCGTTTAACAACAATTCAAACTTTCAACAGATGTCTTTGGATGACCAACTTAAATTCAGATCTATATCTCTGATAATGCCAACTGTGCCAATTTTCTCTCAAAGAAAATACTGGCGTTTATAAACTCAGATACAGTACACGAAACACGTGCGTATTTAAAGGTAATTAACAAAATTATAGAACTGACTACTTCACTAGAATACTCATAGATTTTGTGTGAAGTCAGCATCCACGAATAATTGGGATTATAGTTTGAGTTGGAATCTCTTTGGGACTGGTTCTGTGACGAACTCTAACTATTGAGAAGTGCAGGGGAAAGATTTACATCCATGTATGACACATTATGCTATAGTGATGATTTAATCTTAATGGATGATAGTGCTCAATCTCATCGATTTATGTTATGAATCTTGAAGTTCGATGTATAGGACGAATGAACTGGTCAAGTCAATCTCCGAACCTTAATTTTATCGGACATATTTCAAAAAACCTTATTCAGGGCTTCCACTAGTAATTATTTTTATTATTATTATTTCCTTTACCACTATTTCCAAACAAAAAAGATCCGCCTCACAGAACAACAGAAGTCTACGATAATGATTATTGTTTGTAAATAGTGTTCGACAAAATAATAAAGAGATACTCTCCCGTAGCAGCCCTGCTTAGAAGACAGAGGAAGCCTGCTACAAGTCTTCCTCCAAGCCCGTTCAATGATCAGGAATAAGGGTTGCTCTGTGAATGGTCTTTACTTCCCAATCCGGTGTACCACGACTTGTTCCTTATTATTAAAGACCATTTATGCATATTTCTTAATTTATCTTCGCAATAAATGTAACGTAAATGTTCATTAAATCTCTGTTCCAAACCTTGAACTTATTTGTAAATTGCAATTATTTATGTGTGTGTATCAGTATGACGTCAAATATATGCAAAATTAAGTAAAAAAAAGTTCAGTGATTTCAGTCCGAAATTCATGTTTTTGTACTAATTTGTGTGTAAATTTAACGCAAAAAGGTGCCTTAAATTTTGTAGGCCATTGTATGCGTCTGTATATATATATATACGTTGAAAATAATTATTCTTTTTCATAAAAATATAATACAATTATATTCAGAAATAATTTTTAAATTCTTTATATAAAATACAGCAAATTGAATAACACGCTTATGATACTTAATTTTTCCTGAACGTTTTTGTAACAAAGAACGATCACTTAGCTGATGATATTTACCATACATTTATTTTGCCTGCGTCTAAGGATGGTAATATTTTAAGATTAGAATATCCTCACAACAGAGATAAAAGCTGGCCTACGACTAAAATAATCTATGTTGTTATTCCTGATGAACCAATTCTATTATGGAAAGGTTATGTGGCTCACAATTAAGTTAAGTAGAATGTCAGGATAAGTGGCTGCCATATTGGCTGAGCAAATTTTCGGTATGGTCATTATTTTTTTCCTTTTACTTGATGTGAATAATTTAGAAATTACAATAGTAGTTTATTTTAAATAACAAAATTATCATTTTGAGAGATTTTGTTTTTCATTTAAAATTTATTTTAACCATGTATTCCTTGAAGGTACAATGTGAAAAAAGACAAAATATTTCTTAATCAAGGAGGAATAATATAACCAAGAACGAAAATATATAATAACCTCGTCCCTATAACCCATGATTTCGAAAGGAGTTCTTTATCTTTATAAAACCTAGCAATATATTTTCGACTTTTTAAAGAAGTATTTATAAAACAGCTTCTTTTGCTGCCAGTGATTTTCGGAAATGTTTATGAATAGATTTTATAATGCACTAATTAGTTTTCTCAACCTGGAATACAGGATTTTCGAATGCTATCAATTCTCAAGTAAACCGCTATTAAGTTGGATGGAAGAACCGGAAAAACAGTTCAACAATATGTTTTACAGACCAACATGATAAATTGACAACATTAACCTTAGAATCAAAATTAATATTATTTTCTTACTCTTGCATGTATAAATTCCACTACGCAGCTGAAAAGGTTTAATTAAGATCTGATAGCCTCCTAAAAACCAATATTCCATTCAGAGAAAACTGATTAATGTACAGGGTGGTTATAATATAAGTACAGTAAAATCCCGTTACAAAGAACTTCACGGGACCGCAAATTTTATTCGTTGTAACGGGAATTTCGTTGTAACGGAATTCAATAGAAAATTAAACATTTCAATTCAGATCCTCATATCATAGTTAATTATAAAAATATAGTAGTATAATACAAATTAGTAGATAATTAATTATTAAAAATAGTAATAAAAATTAGTAGTACCTTCTAATAACGTAAAGTTAGTATAATACAATGTATAATATTTTTTATAGAACTGAAAAATTGACTTACCACCATTTCAATGATCTTCAAATTGTACAAGAAAAAATTTAATGCAGAAAATCAGTGATTTTTTTTTGTACAAGGCAGTTTGAAGCTGCGGACAATACAAAATTATGTACATGATTAATATTAGAAAAAATGTTATCTGGTACACTGCTCTGTAAAGAAATAAAATTGCGCACTCTTTCTAAGCTTTCTAAGGCTTCAGCAGATGTAACTTTTGAAACCTCATTTTCTTCATCTTCAGAACTTTCTTCATCATTTTCTAAAATGCGATCATCAACAATAGACTGCACAATATCTGTCTCTGTTAATGAATAACAAGTTGCAGCATTGTCATCTGCAGTTAAAAAATCTTTAAAGCTTATGCTTTGAGACACACCAGATTTTTCTTTTACTAAGTTCCAAGTGGATTCGATCTCATATTCGACTGTCTGCTCCTCATCATGTACTACATCGCTAGATCCTTGAGCCGTCGATTCTTTATTTAAATCCTGGTCAATCTGCGCGTGTTTCCAACAGTGGGCTATTGTTTTCTGGCTTATATCATCCCACGATCCACAGATCATATCAATTGCCTCTTTCATGTTGCACTTTCTGTTTACGTTATTTTGCAGATCACAGAGAATGCGTTTTAATAACATAGTTTTGTATCGTGATTTTACGGCTCTGATAATGCCTTGGTCAAGAGGCTGAAGTATTGCAGTACAGTTAGGCGGGAAATACTCTACACGAATGTGATTCAATATAGGAGGATCATTGTGTGCTGTGCAGTTGTCTATGACTAGAAGAATTTTACGTTTTTGTTTTTGCATATCTTTATCAAATTTTATCAGCCATTCATTAAAGAATCCTTGCGTCATCCATGATTTTTTGTTGGCTTTGTAGATGCATGGTAAGGACTTAAAATGTTTGAAACAACGGGATTTTTCAGATTTGCCGATTATGAGTACTTTTCGTTTTTCTGTTCCTGATTTGTTGCAGCAAAATAGGGCTGTAATCCTTTGTTTGGAAAGCTTTCCTCCAATACACTTGTCTCCTTTTAACGCTAAAGTCTTCCTTGGTTCTAACTGAAAAAATATTCCGGCTTCATCGGCATTAAAAACATCGTTAGGACTATACGTCTTGATTATTTTTTGTATTTCACCTTTACGCCATTCGTTTACAAATTCAACTGGGACGTCTTTTGCTTCTCCTGAAATGCATTTTGCCACTATACCGTATCTTTCTCGGAATCGATTCAACCATCCGACACTGGCTTGAAAATTTTCAATGTTTAGCATTCTTGCAAATTCCAAACCTTTTTCTCTAATTAAAGGGCCACTTAGGGGGATGTTTCTAGAACGAACATCCATAAACCATTTGTAAACAGCACTATCCACATCTTGAAACTGGGCATTTCGAATTCGTTTTCTGCTTGGATCAAAGACTTTAACTTGAATTTTTTTCAAAATGCTTTCTTTATCTTTTAGAAAAGTGGATAAAGTAGACGGCGAAATTCCATATTTGCTAGCAACATCAGATTTTTTCATTCCTTTCTCAACTTCAGAAATTATGGCTTTTTTTTCTTCCAAACTAAACTGTTTTCGCTTAACAGCCGCCATTTTATGACCTACTGGTAAGATGAAAATTTTCAAACTGATTTCGAGCTTTGGAAATTCCTTTGCGAAAGTTATTCAGGTAGGGAGGAGAGGGAAGGGGGAATGTGCAATACTCATTTCACGTTTTGTTAAGTTTGCCTACATTGGTTACAGCTTACTTGGACTTCCAAGAAAAAGGGGTGGAGAAAAGGGGAGAGCGAACAAAGGAAACATTCCTTCTGCAGTGAAATGCCTATGCACACCGATTTTACAACAAAGCTCGGAGAAAAGCGATTGCTTTAGAGATAAGCTTGATTGTCCCTAAGACTAGGCATCGAAAACAAAAATTGTCAAGCGATAAAAATGTACAACTGAAAGTATTTGCCGTGTCATATTATTTCGTTCTAACGAGATTATAAAAAATTGAATATTTCGTTATACTGAGATTATGTTAACATTATTTGAATACATTTCAAAACGGGACTCGCTTGCATTTCGTTATAACGGGATTTTTCGTTGTAATGGAATTCGTTGTAACGGGATTTTACTGTATTTCTATTTGGAGCTGTCTGTAGCTTGAAGGAATAACCCGAATGAAACCAAAATCGGTACACTTACTATTCTAGAAGGGAGGAGAACGGAAAGAAATAGTTGCAATAATCACCAACAGATGGCGAGACGGGGCCTGTTGGTGCAAACACTACCGTTGTGTATCGTGGACGTGTCGAAAACTTCAATGACTTAAAAGATATCATATCACAACATGTGGTAAACATCACTCCTGATGTGGTACATTCCGCAGTTGAGCACGTCGTGTACCGCCTGGATTGTGTCCTTCAGCACAATAGTCATGTGGATACCTGAACTTGATCGGCACCACCATCCGAAAGTGTAACCACGTTCATTGTGACACTTTCCAATAAATTAGGTTTGTTATCCGGTTTTACGCCTTAATTCTTTGTTCTTGTATTACACATTACATTTCACACTCAAAAGCGCCATCTGTCAGCGATTATTACAATTATTTTTTTTATTGTTCCATTCTTCTTCCCCCTTCTCGAATAGTAAATGTACCGATTTTGGTTTCATTCGGGTTATTTCTTAAAGCTACAGACAGCTCCAAACAGAGATACTTATATTACAACCACCGGGTACTATAAAAACTACTCGGAAACGCTTCCGAGCATCAAAAGCAGCAAAAAAAAAAAAAAAAAAAAAAAAAAAAAAAACTTTATTTTTATAATTTTTTTTTTAAATCTGGAAAATATATTTAGTTTCTGAAGTTTTTAATGCTAGAAAATGCTTTTCAGAATTATGGGTAGCTCGGAAGAGGATATTATATATTTTTATTCTTGGTTATATTATATTTTTGTAAATTAAGAAACATTTGACTTTCTTACAGTGTACTTTAAAATACCATAAAAAGAATGTGTTATAAAATTAATTTAACGTATCGATTGGCAGTAATACAATTTTGGACGTGCCCTAGATATTTTCCTTTATCGTGTTAAAAGCATTATTCGTTCTACAAAAGAGAAATATTTTTAAAGGTATTTTTTTTTTCCAATTATAACTGTTCAGATTTCATGATATTGAAAAACACTGAATGGAAAGTTTAAGTTTTGAAAAAGTTCTATAGTTAATTTGTCAGGCTAATATATAATACATTTTTCTAATTTTATAAAAGTATTTTTCAAATTTTATATTAAACACAATTTTTTAAAGACATAATTTGGATAGAGTTGTAAATACAGCGGACTCTCGTTAATACGACTCCGCTTAAGGTGCATCTCCGGTTAATGAGAACAATTTTGTTTTCCCCATCATTTTACTTATCCATCATACGTAGTACAGGGTAAATCTTGTAATTGTTTTAAAAATCGAAAAAAAATTTTTTTTGACGGATTTACTTATTTCCGACACTGAAGATTTCCGAAAAACATATTTTTAGGGAAAAAAAATTGACGTCCATCTGTGTGTGTGTCTGTAAACGCTCTATCTCCCGAACAAATTGAGATAGAGACTTGAAATTTAATATGTACTTAGGATGTAATAATGAGAAGAAGCTTATTGAATTTCAGTAACCTCGATTATCCGCAGCTACTTTTTTCGGACTCCCGAAATATTCGTTCTGATAAAAGGTATATAAAAATTTTCGAAATAGTTTGTTTTAAAGATTGAATATAAAATACAATTAAAAAAACAAATTTTGCATCAAGAATGAATTCGATCAGATAAATTGGTTACCAAGATATTTGTAATCCTATTTTCACACACTTTGATTTTTCATGACTGTGTGTATTTCATTCAAATTAGAATTCAAAGATATATTTTAATTTTAAATGAGACGCTTAATCCGACGCAGTAAACTGTTAGTTAATATCATTATCAATTTTGGAGTTATAAGGATGTTTCTTTTACGCAAGAGCATTTAAAGTTTATGATGTCATCAAGCCAGGATTTTATTCTAATTGCAATGCATTTTATAAATAGTTTACACATGTTTTATTTTCATATTTTATATTATGCATATTCATGAGGGGTAAGTATTATGGTGGCCCCCAAGGACTAGTTTTATGTGCAATTAATATTAAAGACATTGTTTAAAGCGTACAACTGATCGGATAATGCAGACATTTTTTTCACAAACTGACCGAGCAGAATCGAAACTGATTTTGTACATTATATTTCGAAACGCAATATTGGTGTAACGTTGGTTATAGAGATATCAAAAAATTCTCAGTGATACTAATGAAGAGACAGAGAATTTGCAATTATTATGTTTATTCAAAAGTTCTGTCGTATTTTAACCCGTTGGGGACGAGCGACACGTATACGTGACGCATAAGATGCTCAGAATCCTTCATTATTCCCAGTTAATTTTTATTGTAAGCTTTGCCTTATTTAATCTTAGCATTTCTGCGATTCAATTAGGCACAAATTTCTGTTTTGAAAAACCGGTGGTAAAACATTAAAAATTCTGAAAAGACGCTCGCCGCGAAGGGGTTAATATCCAATTTTAATATCCTTTAATACCCTTAATACCGGTAAAATTTTATTATACCTTACTTGCTTTGAACTGATAGGAAAAAAAATTATCAGGTATAAAAATTTTACCAGTATTAAAGATATTAAAATTAGGTATTAAAATACGACAGAACTTTTACAAACAATAGAACTAATACAAACAAGTTGGAAATTGTACGTCAAACGCGACAAACGAGGTGCGTTCGTACTATAGCTAGTTATACAAATATTCAAATCTTGATGATTTTTATTTCTGTGAAATGAATTATATCGTCTGAAGATTAATTTCTGTAATAAAATAAGTATCTCGGTCGCTTGACGATTAAACCTCGGAAGCTCCTATAACAAGAAAGCACCGTTTTTTTTTATTATTATTATTCAAATTTCTTAATAAATATCTGTATTTATATCTTCTAAAGTTTTGATTTAATTTTCATAAAATTTGAAATGTCTCGACAAAATCCTGCAAATATAATATATCTTTAATTTCAAACCGTTTGGTTGGGTAGTTTTTGCGTTGTTATATGCGGACAGACGGACGGATGGATCAGATGACGACTATAGGTGCTACGTATTTATATAATTATGAACGCACCTAAAAACGTGACTGGTTTAAAAATTGTCAATGACTATTTGCCATTACTACCAATCAAAATGTGACATGACAAATAAAAATTTTGAGTGTGTCTCAAAACAAGAAAATGGTGTGGTAAAAAATCATTTGTTCAAGTATCGTAAAGAAAACTGAGAAATTACTTTAATTAAAATTAATGAATATCAGTAAGGTAGTTTCTTCGCATATTTTATGTGTCCTCAGTAATTTATTCTTTTGTATTAACAAATTGTCACTAAGCTTGAACTTTAACTAAAATTACTAATTTAAAGAAAAAGTTGTTTATTTTAGCATTAAGTTGGTAAAAGTTAAGTTATTAAGTGGGTAATCTCAAAAAGAAACTTGATGTAAGTTTGGTTATTGAGATATCGAAAATTGCAGAATGCAGTGCTGACAATAATGAGGAGAAAAAAAAAACTTCCTACCATAAAAAAAACGTGAATATTCAGAATTGCTGATGGCTGTTTGTCGATATTACCAATCAAACTGTAATGTAACAGACCCATTTTTCAAGTGTATCGAAAAACTGGGAAATGATGTGATTAAAAGACCATTTTTTCAAGTAATGTAAAGAAAAATGAGACCCTACCTTTTTAAAAGTTAAATTATGTAAGCAAGGCAATTTCTTTGCATATTTTGTTCGTCCTCGGTAATTTATTTTCTTATGTTAACACATTATCACTATGTAACTTGGTTTTAAGCTAAATCTTTAATTACTAAATTAATGAAAAAGTTGTTTATTTTAGCATTAAGTTGGTAACCTATGTATTTCCTATCAAAAACTGAAATCAATTTTTTTTAACGAAAACGATTATTTTACACAATTTAAATGTTTACATCGTTTAATGCGGACTTCGGTTAGTGTGGACGAAGAATACCCTCCCTTGGAAGTCCGCACTAACAGGAGTTCACTCTATTCCCCTATAAATACTCATATAGTTTATCAAGTTTAATAGACAAAATCTTTCTAAAATTTATTTAATTATTGCACAAACCATGCAAGATAATTTTAAAAGTTCAGGTAGAAATGCTTTGTAAGATTAATTTTTCATTAATTTATAATTCGGTATATAAAGGGTTTCTCTGTTAAAAATTTCGATTCGAAAATGAAACCATAAGCCTACTTTTTATTTATTTATTTATTTATTTATTTTTTAACACAGTTGTAAAAAATATAAGGGCATTCATTAAAAATTCAAATATTATCATACCTGCAAAATATAGGCTTGCCAATAAATATAAATACAATCTCATGTTAATCTATTTTGCACATAATAAATTTGAAGAGGAATCGTTTATTAAATCTGTAAAGTATCTTTCAGAAAATATTTTGTCCGAATAATTTCAAGAATAAAAGTTTCTTTCGAACATTTCCATGGTAGGTTTTTAATTTGATTTAGCGCTGATTTTCGATTTTGTTGTATCTGGATGTAGACACTATTTAGCTTTTACATCTTAAAGAAATTAATTAGTTCAGTAAATTTGAATGCCGGAAAACTCGGTAGGTAAAGATATATACTTCAGCTACACTGTAAAACATTTGTGTAAGTTTACCATGGTTTCTGTGTGTAACATTACACAAATTCTAGAGTAAGCCATTCTGATGTTTGAAAAACTCAAATTGCTGGAGTAATCTTCCACAAAGGCTGTGGAACATCCCCCCTCATGCATGACGGATGACGTAGCGCAATGTTAACGCATGCGCAATGATAAATATAGTCACAAGCAATATGAGCGAGGAAGAAATAAATACGATAGACGTGAAGGACGCTGCAACTGCTCGCCATTTTTGAATATTGATTCATCAAATTAAGAGAGTGTGAGGGTGTGTGTGTGTGTGTTTACGGGGGGGAAGTGTTAAAGGTATAAAAAAATGTGAAAAAAAAAAGTTTGGAATAGTTTTACATATATTCGTATAATTCACTCTATTTGTAACAGTTAAACTATCCGAAACTACTTGATATATTATTTATAGTAATTAGTATTACAAATATAAAAGAAATGATACTGCGGATTGAATATTTTAAATAATACCTAAAATAATTTTAAATAAAATTGTTGAACTGACGTTTGAGGCCACTGATCTGCAGATTTACTAGTTTCATTGTTACTGTAAATTTAATTAAAATTACATTTTTTTTGTTTTTCTGTCGGAGGTGAATAAGCAAACATTTAAGACAGAAAATAATAAATTTTTAACAGCTTTTTTTTTTTTTTTTTTTTTTTTTGAGAAAGGGATTGAGCCCCTCTTTTTTCTATGCCCTTAAACAATATTTCCTTCTTCCTGATTTGTTTTATTGATTGCCAGATTATAAAATATGCAAGGCAGAGTTATAAAAAAAATAATTTTATTAAAATATTAAAAATTTTATTAACCACACAAAATTAATTAAAAGCAGCTATTTATAAAAATTTTGGTGCTATTACATACTGCTAAGTGCAGTTTAACAATTAAATTTGATTACTTGGGTTTTCAGTTAAGTGAAAAAGATTTTATGAATTATGAATATTACTAAAATCACATGTCCGTTACTGGAAATTGACTAATTAAGCATTGCAGTAAAGGACACGTGTCTTAAAACCTTAAAAATAAATGAAATTTTGTAAATAGCCATTAGTACACTGCAAATCCTTGAAACACAGTTTACTCATAATACAACACATTTAAAAACACTTGAGGTGTCAAGATGTGTTTCTCATATGCTCAATGCGTTCCCAGGTGTTTGAAAATATGTTATAAAATGCATCTCGTGCATAACTTTGAATAGCAAACAAAACACATGCTTCTAACCGAACGCATTCAAAACGCTAATCAGAAAACGCATGTTCAATGATGAATTAAGACATTTATTTCGGATGGACGGTGGGGGTGGGGGGGGGGGGGGTTGCAGTTCCGGGAAGAAAATGCGCTTTGAGAATAATAAAAAATTTCTAAAATTTGAAAAGCTTCGGAAGGCACATTTTACCGTTCTGGCGGATCACCCCCCACCTCTCCCCCTCCTGGGCTGGCCACATCCTTAAATCAGCACTGGTCAAGAGCCCAAGTTTATAAAAGCAAAAATCAGCTATATTATTTTTCAGCTAACATTTCGTTCAACATTGCAACTAATGAACTGTCCGTGGGAGCCGACAGGAAGGGGGGGGGGGTGGCTCTTACTTGATTTCTAAATTTAATTAACTAAAAATTTTCTCTGAACGTCTCCCCCCCCCCCCCTCCTCGCAAAAGATAATTTTATTTCTGTTTTTTTTGTTTTTTGTTTTTTTAATACGTTTATATTTTTTAAAAATGATACTAAACACGGGGATAGGGAGGGACGGCATCCCTGACGTAAAATAAAGAAAACTATATTTATACTATTTGACAAACGCATGTTGTCAGACAGATAATGTTGCTGCATAAAAAATATATATAACATAAGAATCTACTATAGTCTCAAAGCAGAGGCCCAATACTTTCCATTTCCCCGTCCGGGGTGCTCATAGACCACCCTATGCCACTGCATACTGTCCTGCACGTGTCGGGCTGTACATGACCACCACCCCAAACTCAAAATTTTTGCTTAAAGTCAATCCAAACCGAAACTCCACCCCCCCCCCCCCCCAAAAAAAAAAAAAAAAAAAAAAAAAAAACACTTATTTGAAGTGACTGAAATGAATCTAAATTTTAGTACTATTATGAATAAAATTTATATTTTTTGTATAAAAATGAACAAATGTAGACACTTTTAATATTTAGATATATATTTTTCTTTCATTTGAAAAATATTCAAGGACTTTCAATATAAACCGACACAAAAGAGTGAAAATCTAACCCGAAAAACATTTAAAGACAATCCATAAAACCGTGTTACTAATAAAACCATATAATAATATCTTCAACCATCCATTTAGATTGAGATTGTGTCATTCCAAAATCCCTCTTTCCCCAAAAAGTAAGTAAAAAAAATCTAACGCATGCGATGTTCAAAGATGAAAGAAAGAGAAAGATGCGCACGTGACTTCCACTTCCGTTCAAATCTCGTGCGCATGCGTTGTCAGCCTCGTAACAAAACGCGGGAAGAACAACAAACAAGCGTCGTGTCCGTGTCGTAATTCTGATTTTCACGATAATTTTAATGTCAACGAGGATGGAAATAGCTCAGTATTAAAAGGTAAGTAATTTTATTTCTTCTATTGTATGTATTTCAAATTTAATTATGATTAGTTCAATCCAGCGGCCCCTTAGCCAAGACAAGCATTTGCTAAAAATATTGGCGAAGGCTGCCACTGAAATCTTAGGTGACTTTTTAGTTTGCGCTACAAAGTTTAACTGATTTATCTGGTTGCCAGTTCTTGGTTGTTTTTTGCTCTTATTAATATTTTGTTTAATAAACTTTCTTTCACAGAAAGGTCTAGGGACCTTGGTGTTATTTTGAAAAGCTTGGTGCTATTCAAACTTCAGAAAGTGAGATTTCTTGCTAGATTATACTATATAAACATCTATGAAAACAAACCTAAAAAAGGGCATGTACATATATAACGTTATCACTTTAGGAGGGGGGGGGGGAGGTTGTATTTGATATCGTTATTATTTTTTTATCCAACCAAAATTTTCTCTCTTTTTTTTTTTTAATAACTTTTTCTTTCTATCAAAATATTCTTTTTTGTACTGTTAACTGTTTTTATGAAATTACAAAGTTATTAAAATCATAAAATGATTATACCATTTTTTTTCCTTAAAAAATATGGAATACCCCTACGTTTGACATCACTATTCTTCTGTCATATGTGCAAATGTGTATATGATGTAAATGATACTTGTTTAATAGTAAAGAAAACAGAAATGATGTTGTTGATCTATTTTGTTGATAAGAAGTTCTGCTTGCCCCCTACACGTGCAGGAGACATGTGTAAAAAAAATTATTACTTACTGTTGAATGCATTATGTAACAAACACCTATATTATTTAAATACTTTTAAATAGTAACTATTTCTTTTAAGTGTTATTTGATATAAAGTTATTTCATTTCATATATAATAGTGATATTTTATTGACTTATTCTCTCCATTTGAGTAAGCAAAGTATGCGAATAATAAATGTATAACCATATTTGTATATAACTGCAAACGGAAAATAAAGTTGAAAAAAAAAATGGATACTGATAGCCATATCATGAGGAGGTTGGGGGGCTCTTCGAGGGATGTTAATGTATGATATCGTAAGGGTCGGGAAGGGGGGTTCAAAATGCACTTTGAGAGTAATAAAAAAAATTCTAAAATTTGAAAAGTTCTGGAAGGCACACTTTATAGTTCTGGCAGATCATCCCCTCTCTCCCTCCCTGTCTTGCAACATCCTTCGATCAGCACTGGCCAAGAGCCCAAGTTTATAAAAACAAAAATCAGCCATATTATTTTACAACTAACATTTCGTTCAACATTGCAACTAATGAACTGTCCTTGAGTGCCAATAGGAATGCGGAGGGGGGTTGGGGCATTGCCTCTTACTGAATTTCTAAATTTAATTAACTAAAGATTTCCTTTTCTCTGAAAAGTTTGAAAAAACATATAATATCAAAAAGTTGATAACATTATATATGTACAGCCCCAAACTTTTATGCTTGTTTATAGTTGTATATAGTGTATATATAATATATATTACTTTAAGAAGGTGTAAAAATATATGCAAATTATTTTTGGTTTATTCAAGGTAGGGACACAGCGGCTTGCATTTACATTTTAAATCAAAAAATTATAATACAGTTAAATTCTGTCCAGTTTTAATTTTTTTTTATTATTGAAATTTGTATTGTTTTCATTCCAATACATTGTATACTTCAGTTATGAGTTATGAAATTTTTTTTATATTTTTGCATCATCTAATATTGAAATATTTACATATAACTTTTTATTTTATATGTATTGTTTTTTATATTATATCACTTCTGTGTGTATACAAAAATAGAAAAATGGCTTTTTTATATTAAATTGTAAAAATATTGAAAAAATTACTTGTGTATAGAAAACAATGAATAGGTTGCCAAGAAATATGTTGTAAAATTTCCTACTCTCGCCAAGGCTCCTATATTGGAAAAGTACCTGAATATATATCTATTCATCAATTGAATGTACTAATAATTGCTAAACGTTTAAACAAATTGATTAGTTAGAGATCTTTATCTAATTGGTACATGTTACATAACCAGGGATTGCAAATATGGTTGCACTTTTGGTTGAATTTTTTTTTTTATCTGGCAATTCAGTTATTAGACTGGTTTTTTTATTTTTATTTTATTTTATTTTATTTTTTTTTTGTTATTTTTTTGTTTTGTTATTATTATTATTATTTTTTTTTTACACAAATTGACCCAAGCTTTCTTGAAATAAGCACAAATTGGCATTTTTCTCCTCCTCCCCCTTCCCCAACTTTAAAAAATAAACTTAGAAACTATATTCAAACAAAAAAATTAACCTTTATTTTTAAATTATCAAAAATAAGTTCATCAAGTGTAAATTTAAAATAATAAAATCAGAAATTTTTGAGACTTCCACAGAAAAATAGGTAAAAACTTGTTTTCTTGCTTCACTATTTCATCGATGCCTTCCTTAGTAGATATAGATTTTGTAGCATTCAGCTATCTGGACATTTGAATCTGAACATGCCGATTAATTCAGCCTTTACAGTACAGTAGAGTCTCCAAAATCTGCACAGCTTGGAACCAGAGGCTGTGCAGATTTTAGAATTTTATGGATTTTAGAGTTTTGCAGATTCTGGTTTTCTAGATTAAATGATTTTTTTTTCAACTTACCTGTGTCCATTTAGAAGAAGACGTAATAATTCAATTTAAACAAATCAAAACTTGAATACTTTTAATTTACTTGCATATTATTATTTTAATATACAAAAAATTATTTTTTATTACACCTTTTGAACATTTCTTGTATAGTTTTTTGCTTCAGAATTTTCCCTTTTTCTTGATGAAGTTTTTTTTTTGCATCCTGTAAACAGTCATTATTTCTTGCTTGTCTATGCAACTCTGCTGTATCAAGAACATCAAAAAGTTTTCACAAAAATACAAACCTGAGAGAATGTTTAGCTGAATTGAAGTTCTTAGCTTTTTTTATGTTTTCAATAAATTATAGTTACGTTTTTAAACTTTGCCATCTCTTAAAGAATTTCGTACCCCGTATTTTTTTTTTCAGGTGTTTGTTTTAAGATAGGGTGTGAAAAGAGTTGTTGGCCATTTATAATACAAACAGTGTAATATATTGTGCCATTATATATATTATTATTTATTCAAATAAATTTACGTAAAAAATAATTTTATTTTTGTTCAATAATATTTGGAGCAAAGATTATAAGATTACTTCTTAACTGCAAATTTCATTGTTTACATTTTGCAATGAAAGCAGATTTTGGAGTTTTGCGGATTTTCAAGACTCTACTGTATTTCTTTCTTTTTTTTTTTTCTAAGAGAACCATAATTTGAATAAGTTTCATTAGAAAATGAATTGGTTTATATTATCTTTCTAAACTATGTAACTAATAATTCTAAACTATGCTTGTTATTTTTTATCAATTAATTCATAAAAACTTTTGTCGATAAAATCAATGACGAGGGAGGAGGGGTAGTAATACTTTTCATTTGGCTACTAGATTTTATCAAATTGGTAAAGACCTGTACATAACTTTAATTTAATAATTTGAAAAATACAGTTGCTTAAAGTGATAAAGAGAATATTTATATTTTGGATACTTTTTGGTTAGCTGGGCACCAGTGAAATACATATATATATTTATATATATATATTTTCACTGGCGCCCGGCTAGCCAAAAAGTACCATCATTTGTTAGGCTCTGTCATAGCAAATTATCTTTTCTTAATTTGAAAAAATGAACACTTCCTGTTCTTTATGGTTTATACTACCTAGAAAACAGCATGATGGTATGTAACAGTGGTTAAATATATTCTTAAAATAACGTAAATAAGTAATATGATAACAATTTTGTTTTCAAAGATAGATTATTTCATTTTGATGCATTTAAAGGCTAATAATTTTTTGGGTACTTACATATTATCCGGGCCAGGCAGATAAATTGTCACAAATGATTGTCAATCACCAATTTAGTTATTGTTCCCAATCGTGTTCAAAATAATAATTTAATGTACATGTAATAAATATATAAAATCATTAAAAATGTTAAATAATACAAATATAAACTAAAATAATACAAAATGATAATTTAGAAGTATGCTTTTATTAAATACATAAAAATAGATTGAGTTTGTAGCAATAAATGATATCAACCATGGTAATTTTATTTCCAGCGATTTGTTATACACACCAGATCAGAATGAATACAGTATAAATATTACGTAATATAAATAAACTTTGTATCAATGAATATAATATTTTATACTTTTGCTATATCATATATAGTTATATCTATATATATAAATACTTATGCAACTGTCTTTAACTATGCACTTATAAAGAAGAAAAAAATAAGGGTTGCTGTAATTAATATTTTCGACGCTATTGTTGGCACAGTGAATCCTGTCCCGGATATTATGTTGTACCATTTTTTTCAACAAATCTAAACAATTTTCGGTTAGCCGGGCACCAGTGAGATATTTACATGTATATATACGCAAATATATACATATATATTTACACATATACATATGTATACATACATATATGTATACACATATGTATGAATATATATATACATATATGCATATCACATATATATTTGTATATGTACATATATCACTGGCGTCCGGCTAACCAAAAAGTACCCAATTTTCTTATTTATTTGTAACATACAGCTTTTAATAGTATAATTTTGTCTATCCTACCGTATTTGCCCAGGAACAGCTGTCATTTTTTTGGCGATTTTTGTTGGTGATGTAGCGACCTTGACAACTCTAGTGTTTTGGCAACCTCAGATTTTCTACATGTGTAGTTAGCAATTTCTCTACTTTGCTGTGTGTTCACCTATCAGGTTGTATCTTTCTGTGTTTTTATTGATATTTGATTTTTAATTTTGTATTAAAAAATACATTAATATTTTTATATTTTGTGATCCTTCTCCCCCCCCCCCCCCCAATTTTTTTCAAATATTAAATTTATACTTAAGCACATGGTGACATTTTTTATCATTTGAGTGTTTTTAAAAACTCTATTTTTGAGTCATTTAATAATTTATCTTTTAAAATGCAAATTTTCGCTTTATTTTCAAAATTTTAAATATTTTAATCCCGGAACTTTTAGATGTTTATCGTTTGCTCGTTTTATGCACATTAACTGTTTGGACAGCATCTTTTATCACTTATATGTTAAAAAAAATAAATTGAAATATTTTAAACTTTTATCTTTTTAAATGCGAATTTTTGCTTTATTTTGATACTTTAATATCAAATAATATGAATTTTTATGTCTTACCGGTTTTTCGTTAACACCCTCCACAATCTCGTCTTTTTTTTTTTTTAGAAATTTGAAAATTTATAACAATAACTTTATGGAGTTTGCTACCTTTCTGTTTATTTTATGCTTTAATAGTCTTTTTGTTAAACTCTAAATTTATGGCAATAATTCAAGCAAGTAAAAACCTTATTTTTGAAAAAAAATCAGTATTTATATTTTTTAATCACAGTATATTTATGTATTTAATTTACTATTTGGGCGTTAAACTCCCTTCCTTCTTTTTTTTCCATTATAAGTAATGTTCGTAATACCTATATTTCTGTTTAAAATTGCTTGATTTTGTTTTATTTGCTTTTTTTTATGTTTTAATCTCTATATTTTCCAAAATTTAAAATTTTTTTGTAAGCCAAAAACGGTTATAAATGACCACTTGGCAACAATTACTACTTGGTGAAAACAAGTTTTTTGTACCAAGAAATAAAAAAAGGAGAAAAAAAAATGTTGGACTACAGGCAAGGCAAATATGCAAGCTGCAGCATAATTGTTAAATTTATATTTCAATGTTGTCTGCTTGTGCTTTTTTGTATTCTCATTAAACAAAAAATGACAGATTTCTTTAAAATTGGAATATCGTTCTCAAGTTGACCACAATATTTTTCTTTTTGAAAGTAGTCAGCAGAACTTCATGTCTTTTTACAGATCCAATAAATATAAAAATAAACATTGTCATTTTTGGTTAGCTGTTGATTTAAAAGAATATATAGTTTAAACTATATACAGTTTGAAAAGTGAAATCATTTGTACTTTGCTCTTAAGAAAACATGTTTTAAATATCTACTTTACTAAATTATGACTGCATTATGTATGCATGAAAGTGATGTTATTTCTAACAAAATATGCATCATTATGAAAATTTTAGTACTAAGCTGAAATAATCAGAAAATTTTAATGTGAAGTATTAGGTTGTCTGGAAGGTTCATGCCGGTTGGGAAAATCAATTCATACTGGAAAATTCTTCCTGTTAATTATTAGGCATTAGATATAGGAATCAATGTCTAATAATTAAATGATAGAACTTTCCAGTATGAATTGATTTTCTCAACCAGCACAAACTTTTCGGACAAAATTGAAAGTCTCCGTGAAAATTGAATAAATTGATATTTGAAGTATAATTTCCTAGAAAAAGGAAATTATTTTTTTTATATGTATGATTCTAGTTTCTTGTAGTGTGGTTTTATTAATATCCACTAAATAATGAATCAGAATAGTGTTCTGAAAAGAATTATCTATGAAAATTTTATCTTAATGCTGACCTGGAGATATCGGGAAATTTTAATACAGTAGAAAGCCACTAATCCGCAAAGCTTGGTTCCAAGTGTTGTGCAGATTACAGGCCCATGTCTATTTAATCTTTGTTTACATTTTTTAAAATTCATATTTTGAACAAATTTAGATTGCTAATACTAAAAAATTAATAAATTACACATTTTAATATATAAAGTAATAACTATGTAAAAAATATTTTTTATATTTTTAAATATGGCATTAATTGTTGTCTGTTTTAAGACATCTGGTTTATAGTGTTGAATTTTATCTTTAAGTAAGAGTTCAAAAGCAATATATATGTATTTTTTTAATGTGTTTTTCAATTTTATAATTACGATTTAATGAAACAATAAATAAATTATAAAATATAGTGTCTAAGTAAGGATTTTTTTATCATAAAAAAAAATCACAAAAGCTCAAATTGTATTTTACAAGTATTGTATGAAAAAATGAATATATAAAATAATATACTAATTTAATGTGCTTTCATTTTAAACTATAAAGAAGAATGTTATATGATATTTAATACTATACATAAAGATAAGAAAAATGTTAAAATTGGTGAAAAAAAATTTCAATTTTGTCACCATGGAAGCATTTTTCAAGAATTAAATTTCTTTGTTTACATTCATAAATTGATTGCGGATTACAGGTTCGCGGATTACTGGCGCTCTACTGTATAAGATATTTGTGACCATCCATGCTTATTTGTTTACCAAAATCGTTAGAAATTTAGTTAATAAATTAAGTAAAAATTTGAATATCTACTTTATTTTTCTTCTTTTTGTAGATCTTTTAAAATTATAATTTTCTTTTATCATTTTTTTTACTTCATTCTAAACTGCAATGATTTTCGTACTGAATCTTCATTTGTTTGTAATTATCTATTTCTTTTTTTAAAATCTGTGTGATGTATGTAATTGTTTAAGTAGGCATTAATGTTGTTATTCTGTATTCCATGAATAAAAAAAATATATATAAATAAAATCCATGCTTGCGTCACAAGTAAATATGCTTTTTTAATAATTTTAATTATAAGATAATGTTCCTTCTGAATATTGGCATATTTTGTTAGAAATTAAATTGGGCTAAGCTGAACTTTTAGCTTTTATGCCAGACCTGATTTGGGCAGATATTTTAGCTTTTATATTGGCCGTACGAATAATTTTCTTGAAGTAAACTGCCAATACTATCCATTGAATGGTTAATAATGCTGACATTTAATATTTTTGAGACATTATGCGGTCAAGATTATATAAACTCTGTGTGTATGTGGGAATTAACAGTGTATGTATGAATTATTTGGGTTGGTTAGCATACACATACACGTTGTAAGTTTAGACTTATGCAAATAACAAAAAATAACTTAAAATAACAAAGTTTAATTTCATATTTAGCCATACTTAATAACCAAAAAGCTTGATTAATACATAAATGTATTTGTTAAAAAGATATTGCCACTGATATCAGAAGTACCTTGAAATTCTTCAGAAATAAATTTATGCTTCCTTCATGAGAAAACATGAGAGTTTAATCATATTAACTAGAATTCAATATTAAAATGTGTACAGAATAATATAAAAATTTAAAAAAAACTGCATTGTTTACATCTGAAATGATGTGTGGATTTCAGGGAGTCTACTATGTTGCAAAAAGAAGAAATGTGTTCACAAGGCAAACTAGTTCAATGGGCATTGCAATTTATATATTACTAGAGTAAGGAACTGACTTCAATCTGATTGTGCAAAAAAACTCTTAAATCTACTTATAAAGATTTAACAATCTGATGAGATTTAAAAATGTAAATAAAGATTGCCAGAAAGTGCCTTTTGAAAATTTTGCTTTTCCTGCCATATTCAACCTCGCCTTTTTTTTGTAACACACCCAAGGCTTTTAACAAAGTAACTGAATACTAATTCCAACATTTAATCCATTAAAAAAATTTTCACAAGTAAGAGAATATTCTCAATTTGACTTAAATTTTATCTTCCCCTCTAATTTTAGTTGTCATATGGTCCATACCTAAATACAATCTTTGTTTATATGAAATAGAGTTAATTGGCAGTACATTGCATACATAACGTTTCTGACTTTATGATAATTGTAGACACCCGCCCCCCCTCCCCTTTCCTTTAATGATATCGTTATCAATGTCTAAAAATTCTTTTTACATTTTTTTTTTTTTTTTTTTTTTTTTTTTAAATGCTGGATGTTGAGGGTATTCCCTGTTTTGTAATAAAATTACTTTGAAATCGTTTAATGGCTTAATTCTTATTAATAACTTTGTATTTTCATAAAAATAGATAAAACTCTTTTGATGTAAAGAGAAAGTCACAAAAAATAAGATGTTGGTTAGATAAAAATAATAAAGGTATTAAAGAGACCCCCACCTCTTCCTGAAGATAGCTTATGATATTAAGGGCCAGACTTCGCCCCTTCCTAAATTTATAAATGCGCAGCTCCTAATACATAAAAAGTATCTAAAATTAAATATAAACTGGAAGTCTTGTATCATAATTTACATATTGGATGTGTAAGGAAAGGTATGAAGTATACAATTTAATAACTAAAAAATAAAATTTAGTAGTTTTTTTTTTTAAAGTAAATTCCTTTTTGTTTAATTGATATTTAAAAAATTACCATTTTTTAAGGATGTAAAGTATTTGCATGTTTCCCATCATGTAGAATCTTCAATTTAATTGATTACTTATGGTTTTAATTTCAGATAGCAATGACTATTTGCAGAATATAATGAAGTATCTCACAAATTTACCTTTGAAGCACCTTATTATTTGTTTGTATCACTATTATTTTAAATAATTTGTTATATAATTCATTCTTATTGTAGAATTTTTGATTAATAAAATGTTTTGTTTTAGTAATCTACAAAATTTATCTGATTTATTGAATAAAAAAGTTTGTTTTTGCACTTATTAATTAAATTTACATTCATTTTATTATAATGAAGGGTTCTCGCAGTTATACCACAATTTTTTAACAGTTTTGCTTTTTTTTTTTTAAAGAAAAATACTGTAAATTCTGTGAATAAACAAGGCAGTTTTTAATGAAGTGTGCGAACCTTGATATTGTATACGTAAATATTGCATTTAAGCTTTATATACATATCTATTATAAGTGATTAACATTTTATTATGTAATGCACACGATTTTTTTTTTTTTTCGTAAAAAATTAAGAACTGTTCGTGCACTCAAATCATGTTTTAATTTACTCTTAATATACCTTTTTGAATTTATGAATAAGTTTTAAAATATTGTGTAAATTTATTTAAATATTGAGTAATAGTAATAACCATTCTTGAGACATTTTTGCAGTATTGAAGGTAACAAACAAACAAATATTGAAATGGCCAATATCTTGAATAAGTTTCCTAATAAACTTATTTCCTAATATTTTTATTTTTCCCTTCCTCTCTTCTAAAAAACTAATATTTTCATAAAATGTTAAAAAAATTTTTGTCATTAATTTGTACTTAAGGAATATATTTTTATTCTTTATTACTATATTTGAAACTTTTTTTTTGATATATAGATCGGTGAGTGTAAACAGTAAAACAGAAATATTGGGAATTTAATTTATTCTCCATTTTCACTCTAAAACAATGGTTCCCAATATGGGGCGAGAAGTATGCCCCACAGGGGGGCAATTTGAATATATAGGGGGGCAATTCCATATTTGCTATAATCTCATTCCCTTATTAGTTATTTTGTAAAAGTAATATATAAATGTTACACTTTCAAATTTCAAAAAATAAAATGAAAAACATGTTTTTTATCCAATTTTTGAAAAGTATTCCTTCAAAAGTTCAAAATACCATCACTACCAGAATAATTATATGAAACCATTTTTACGACATTTAGACACTTTTATATTTAAAATTACTCTATAATTTTTATTTTAGACTTTTTTTTTACTTTGTATGGAACAAGTCTTGTATGCCGTTTCATTCTGCAATGTGTTAGATAAAGAAACTTTTACAATTGAAACCGTTCAAGTGCAACTGTTCAAATTTAAATGAGTTTTTCTAATTGTTAATTATAATGATTTAATAAAATTATTTTACTTTAAAATGTGTAATTTTAAAATTATGTTTTGAATTTTAAAAAAAATCAAACTTTTTGATTTTTTTTTCTGAAAAATCACAAACTTTTGTTAATTTAATTGTATATTTTCTTATAAATTTCAGGGATTTCCTAAAATTTTGGACATTTACATTAAAATATATATATATATATATGGGTTTTTTCTATTCAGACAGGTGAAAAAAAAAATATTTTCCCCCATAAGAGATTAAAAAATAAAAGCTTTATGTAAAAATTTTTCAGAATTTTTAATGTTTTATGGATTTCTATTTTTTTGAATAGCTCAAAAAATGACCAATTTGGTTTGTAAGATATCTAAATGCAGCAATGTTCCAAATCAGAAAAGGTCTCTTTCTTTCTGACTCGAAACAGGTACAAGAAAGGGCCCAATTTGGATTTATGGCAGAGCAAAAAGTGACCCAAATTGGGTTGTAAGATTTCTGGGTGCAACAATGTTCCAAATTGGGAAATGTCTCTTTGTGACTCAAAATGGGTAATAATTTATCCCATTTTGGGTATACTGTGAATTCCAATTTAGGTTTATTGCAGTACCCAAATTGGAGTTGTGTATGTACCCAAAATGGGTTGAAATTTTACCCATTTTGGCTAAACTCTGAATTCCAATTTGGGTTCTGCAATAGACCCAAAGTGGACACATATTTTTACCCATTTTGGACCACTAAGAAACATTCCCAGTTTGAAACATTGCTGCACCCAGCAATCTTACAACCCAATTTGGGTCATTTTTTGTTCTATTTTAGAATATTTTTTTACAGTGTATTTAATGGCAGAATTTCATAAATAGTGGTAGCATTCTGAATTTAAAAAAAGTCCTCCAAGCTGGTAACACTGATATACATATCTTTCTGATGTTTGCCACGATTAGTGCAAGTGTGTTTTCAGCATGCATGTTCTAACAGCTAAATTAAAAACAGGTAAAATTCCAAAGGCTTCGCGGGCCACAGATAATTGTTGGCAGGCCACGTGTTTGACATACCTGCCCCTAGTACAATGTTTTTTTTAACAGGTTCACAGTCCACCATCTAGACTATAAATGAACATTTTTTATTTAACCTGAGTCCAGTTTAATATGATCTGTTATTAATTAGGCGGCCAGCCCATATGTCGGCTGTGGACTGAGAACCTGTTAATTAACAGGAAAAAACAATCCAAAATATGTAGAAAATTTTGAATTTGCCTTTTTTTAAAGACATTTAGAGGAAACTACAGTTTCTTAGGCATCCTATTAATCTTATATAATTTAAATAAATAATAAAAAAAATATACCAGATTATTTTCTCTATTTGAAACACAGAAGTACAGGAATACATGTCTTACAAATATACAAAACACCTTTTTATTTGTTTAGCATATGAAAAAAATTATATAACTTTCAAGAAGGAATATTTGTTGGCACAAGCAACTGCAATTTCTTGTAAGCTTAATCATTTTCCAGTAATTGCCATAAGAATTAAGTGTTTTTTCCTCCAACACAAAGTATGCTGATTTTAATCCCTTGATTTTTTTTTTTTTTTTTTTTTTTTTTAAAGAAAGAAAGAAAAGATTAAAATCACACTTACTTTTTTCATTAGTAATGGTTAACTATACTCTAATTGAAAATAATCTTGAAAAGTGTACATGTTATTTACATCAAACAAAAAATAAAGGTGTATGTTATACACTGTAAAAATGTTCTTTTATTTTCAACATAATCCTTTGCTTGTTTTTCTTTGTAAACACTCACTGAAGCGATAAGCGAGAATTCATTGAATGGGATATTAGTGATATCCCAGAGTAAATACAAAACAAAGAAGAATTTCCTTATTTTCAACATCAACTAACAGGTACTAAAAACCTAGTATTTAACTATACATGAAGCAAAGTACTTGAACCAATTATTAAAAACTTAAAGGTTACTATTGTTTACTGAACCGTAGATAGCATAAGTACTTAAGGTGAGTCTTGACTCAATTGAAAACAACCGCTCACTAATATTAAACCTATGGGCAGGTTATTTTAGAATTTCTCGTTCAAATTTGAATATTTTAAAATTATTTATAGGTTTAACATTAGCGAGCGAGTGTTTTCAAGTGAGTGAAGATTCCCCTTAAGTACAGAGTAGTATAAATTGTAATTTTCCAACTGGGCTCAGACATTTTTAGCCCAGATGGAAAATTACAATTAATATGATTTATTTACCAATTAGAATAATTGCGTTAAACTTAATCTAGTGTAATTACGTATTCAGCCTTACCTGCGATTTATTCTGTTGAGCTGACCAGATGTTATGATCAATAAGGTTAGCTGGGTGAATTAAGTCATCCAAATTCAACTGGCAGAACATTGGAAGCTTCAGCCAAGAGATTCCGTGTTTGAATCCTGGCCCAGACCTTTTTCACCCAGTTAGAAATTGCAATTAATGATTCATTTACCAATTAGAATAACTGTGTTGAAATGAATGTAGTGCAGGACAAATTCAAAAGATTTTTAACCCTAAGATTGCAGGTAGGAAAAGGGATCCTATATGCCCCCATTTTATGGAAATAAGAAGTTTCAGGTTAAAGACTGAAAGCAAAATGTAAAAAAGAAATGATAGGATAAGTTGTCAGACAAAAAAAAAACTCGCTGTAAGGAATTTGTATCTTAAAAGAACTTAGGTATACTATATGACCAGCTAAAAAAATTGTATTTTTATTGTTAGTTTGATCATCAAACATTTTTGAAAATTTATACTAATGTTCTAAAATTTAGTGGTGTTCGATTTTACAGAGTTTATTGAATATCTACTGAAACTCTCTTCAGGAATTATAAGGAACATCTTGAAGTTGTAGGATGTAAAAGCTAAAAGTTAACTTAATATTTTTTGGTGATTTAATTGCAAGGGAAAATAGGACATAATAAATTAAAATATAAAATACTTGTGCTCATCCATGTCACAGAAAATGGTCTGACATTGAATCAAATGACTATGTGGGTCCTGTTAAAGACTTGAAATAGAACACACTGTAAAACATTTGGTGTAACGTTACTCCATAAAACTGGAGGCAGCATTGCTGCCTCCAATCTTACGGTGGTATTTAACTGATATAACTGGTGTAACATTACACAGCTCTTGTGTAAGTTTACACCATAATATTGTGAAACATATCACAATTTCTGTGTAAGGTTACACCACTATTGCGTGTAAGCTTTCACAGTAATTGTGTGTAAGGTTACACCACAATTGCGTGTAAGCTTTCACAGTAATTGTGGTGTAACCTTACACGCAATTGTGGTGTAACCTTACACACAATTACTGTGAAAGCTTACATGCAATTGTGGTGTAACCTTACACACAATTACTGTGAAAGCTTACATGCAATTGTGGTGTAACCTTACACACAATTACTGTGAAAGCTTACACGCAATTGTGGTGTAACCTTACACACAATTACTGTGAAAGCTTACACGCAATTGTGGTGTAACCTTACACACAATTACTGTGAAAGCTTACACGCAATTGTGGTGTAACCTTACACAGAAATTGTGATATGTTTCACAATATTATGGTGTAAACTTACACAAGAGCTGTGTAATGTTACACCAGTTATATCAGTTAAATACCACCATAAGATTGGAGGCAGCAATGCTGCCTCCAGTTTTATGGAGTAACGTTACACCAAATGTTTTACAGTGTAGTTTTGATTAAAATTCCGCTATAAGAATTACTTCAAGGAGGACTTTTCTAGGGAAAGTGTCGAATAGTAAAAGTTGAATGCTTGTTTATGTTCAAAGAAAATAATGTAACCTTTCATAGTTACATTTCTATGGCCACATAATATCAAACTGTTAAATTTCGACTTAAATCTTGTCATTTCATTTCAATATATTAACAGCTAGACAAAATGGATTTCTCTGTATATTTCGGATAGAATTCATTGTAATGATTTATATCAGACTTATTCCTATATGTTTGTATGTATGTTGTATGTTATTATTTTATATGATAATAAATTCTCAATGAAATAATATATGGATTTTAAATTTTGACTATTTGTAATCCTAGATAAAGGAAGAAAAATATCTCATTATGAATTCACAAGTATTGGCATTGCGGCGATACAAAGTTCAAAGTAAAATTGTACACAACGAGATTACATTTGTAAAACAAAGAAGGTTTTAATGAATTTTTCAAATATTTCTTGAATTTAAACGGATTTTATAATGCAATTTGGCGATATCTTTAAAGAGATATATGACAAAAAATATGTCAAATTTACACAAAATGACACCGAAAAAAAAATTTAGTCGTGTTAACAATATGGCTACAATAAGGCACATACTAAAAAATGTTGAGTATGAAATACAAACAGAAAATTTTAAAGATTTAAATAATTTAATTTGTATTACGAACTTATTTAAATGGATCAAATTAATGACGAAATATCTCAACTGTAGATTGGGCATAAAGTTGTGTTAATACGAATCCCCTGAAATTCGCCTCGTAGTGCTCGGCACTTTGCAGCATAATCAAATTGCTGAGTTTCTAAGCTTGTTCAAGAAAGTACACTATTAAAAATATCGTGAAAAATTACCTCTGTTTTTAAAGGCTATCTATTTTCTGACCAATGAGAACGCTCCAAGGGCGTTTATGTAGCATTCTCATTGGTCAGAAAATAGAGAGCCTTTAAAAACAGAGGGAATTTTTCGCGATATTTTTAACAGTGTAGTTATATTGCACGAAGCTGCTAGGAACTGCTGGATTTTTATTAGAAGTTTTCCTGACAATAGATTAAACAGTTTCCGTAGTCAGGTATCTCCATGCACACGGACAGATCATACCGCGATGATTACGGACATCTGTATATAATCATTATGGACTGCGTTCCATAATCATAGAGCATCATTGCCTACACATTGCTGAACGCAGTCAATATTCATATTGCAGTGCCCGGTCCATGTTACGAGGGCGAATCCCGACTACGCAAGAGAACGGGGAACCTCTATTTTGGAGAAACCTCCAGAAAAATTTTAAATAAATATTCGTTAAGTAAAAGACGTCAAAACGAGAGAGCTCAGTGGGGCAAATGGCAACCAAAGCAGCCTCTAATCCAGTGGTTGTAAACGTGGGGCGTACACCCCCAGGGGAGGGGCAATTTAATTTCTTAGGCAGACAATTCCAAATTTGTTACTAACGCATTCCCTGTCAGTTAGTCTTATTTCGGAAAAGTAATGTTGCAGACTAAAAATAACAGTAGTAAGTACAAAATTCAACAAGAAAAAAAAATAATGTTTTGTATTGAATTTTCTAAATGTTTTCAATCAAAAGTTGAAAATAGAATATGCACGAGAATAATTATATGAAAATTTTTTTTAAGTTTTTAGACACCAATTTTCTTTTTTTTTTTTTTTTTTTTTTTTTTTTACCATTCTAGAACTTCTGAAATGATAACCGTATTTTGCAATGTTTTACATTATTTATTTTCGACTAAATATGGAATGAGAAGTGTGTTTTCACTTGTTTTGCTGTCTGTCACATGAAGGAACTGATTAAGAAACTACTTAAGAGTATATCTAAAAACAAATGTCTTCAATAACACATTTAATCTAAAAAATATTTGGAATAGCTGAACGAAAAACTTCAAATCTTATAAAATACATAAATGCTAAATTTGTATCAGAAAAGAAAATGGATAAATAGTAAAATTATTATGGCTCTAGTCCAGTCCTTATACACAGTAAGTAAATACATATCATGACATTTACTTTAATTTTTAAAATCAGACTATACATGTGCATTACACTGTTAAAACTTTTGTGGTGATTTGAACCAAATTTTGGTGCTTCAGTAGCAGCAACCATAAAATGGTGAAATATCGTCCGAACACCTGGAGATCCGGTTGACACATAGCTACAAATGTTGGAACAAAATTTCAGGAACTTATGGTTGCAGCTAGTGTAGCACCAAAATTTGGTTCAAATCACCACAAAAGTTTTAACAGTGTGTGATGGGAAAGAAATATGGCTATTTAAAACTGACAAAGATAAATATCCTGAAGATTTTCTTGATCTTGTGTATTGTGTTACTCATTATGAAATCTTAATGCATCCAAAAATATTCCGCTAGTTTTTAATGAGTTATTAAAAGCTATTATAAAATGTATAAACACTTTTAAATTTAATGCCAAATGTGACAGCCTTTTCAAGAAATTTTGTGAAGGTTAAAACTGCAGATCATATAATACTTGCGTTTCACACTGTGGTAAGTTGGTAAGGAACATCAAAATTCTTTACGGCATAAAGGCGAAGGTGTATGGTCTCATTGCAATTATAAATTTATGTTTAAAAAAAAAGTACAGAAACATGTTATTAACTCTTTGATTAAACGAGATGATTGCAAATTGCGTGATGAAATATTAAATAGACATTTTCTAATAGGAAATAGTGGTTCCAGTCTCTTTGGAAATGTTAAGAAGTGCACGCACCTTGTATATGATATAGTGTGTGTGGGAGGGTGTGTCGGAATTTTGCAGGCGTTTCGGTGAAGCGTGGCACCTAAAAGGTGGGAAACATTGCTGTAACCAGTTCATTGCTCACTTAGCATTTTTTTAGGTGCGTTCGTAATTATATAAATACGTAGCACCTATTGTCGTCGCTTGGTCCGTCCGTCTGTCCGTCCGTCCGCATATAACAACGCAAAAACTATCCAACCGAATGGTTTGAAATTTAAGATATATTATCTTTGCAGAATTTTGTCGAGACATTTCAAATTTTATAAAAATCGAATTAAGACAGAAATGAATCTGCAGACGACATAATTCATTTCACAGAATTAAAAATCATCAATATCTGAATATTTATATAACTAGCTATAGTACGAACGCACCTCATTTGTCACGTTTGACGTGCAATTTCCTACTTGTTAAATTTCTACATAAAAAAAATTATTAAAGATATTTTAGATAGAAAATATTTTGCCTCTTTGTTTGTTATACTATAAAAAATAAATCATGCCACTCTGAAAACAAACTTTTTAGCCTAATAAAGTGGCAAAATATCGATAGCAATTTTTGTAGAATTATCTGCAGTTTGGTAAAATAAAATATTTTAAAAATTAATCCATGCACAGATTAACTAAAGACTTATAATAAATTTCAGTTCTCTATAGTGATCTCACTAAAATAATATCAGGTTCAGAGGAAATTTTTCATGAAATTTTTTTTTTAAATTTATTAATATACCATATTAAGTATTCGGTAATATTAAAAATGTATTTTACTTATGCTTAAGTAAAACTGGCATAAATTTCTTAATAATAAAGGAACTGATTCCAATAAATGGAAAGTAAAGCAGAATTTCTAATTCATTTTAATTAAATTCATTCATAAATTGTAGATTTGATAAAACAGTGATTTCTATAACCAAATAGGACTTGTTAATGATTTAATTTGCAATTCAGCCAATAACTTCCCGTTATATGACAAATATTTCGCTTATTAATATTAAGTTTTGCTTCAGACAAATCTACAGGGATTGTTGTAACAGTGTTTAGCTTAGACACGTCAATGTATTTAAATTTTGTCAAAATCAGATAAAGATAAGAAAGGAAACCGAATGGCAGATAGGCAAATTTAAAACACTCTTGTGCTACGATTTAAAAAAAAAAACTACAATATTAATAATGAAAGAAAACTTCTTTATTGCTGATTTTTCCAATGCGCCAGAGTGGCTAAAGTGGAAAAAAAACTAAAGAAATAATAATAAAAAAAAAATTACAGCGCTTAATCTCAACGCTTAATTTACTATGCACACACTGAACAAAACAAGATAAATGTTTTATTTTTTATTTAAAATAATTTTTATACACTTCGATGCGCAAATAAATCTGCAGTTGGAGCAAATTAAGTTTTAAATTGATAATTTAGAAACAAAAAATAGCTAGTTCAAATATTCTAAAAATGTTTGTAAACTTCAATGTGGACATAAAGACATTTTTTTTTATGTTTATCTTTTTTAGTTACAACGTTTTGACCATTGTCCCAAAAGAAGAAAAAAAATAATAATCTATTACTAAAAAAAAAAAAAAAAAACAGGCTTCGTTTTCTAAATTTTATTTGTCCGGCTGTAACATGAAATACTTTGTCGTAACTGGAATAGTCCAGCAACCTGTTGCCAAAACAAGGCGTGATCACATGGTTTAGGAAACAAACTTTCTTTGAGCGCAAATTTCTTGAACAGATTAAAGAGCATCTGTTGTAACATCAAGCATCTCTATATCTCACGATTAAAGGTTTTCTTATCTTCGATAAAACACATTATTCAGACTGTACTACTTCTCGCTTCTATGTAAGCAGTGTATTAAGGCAAGCTAAAACAGAACATGCAATCAAGTAAAGTACGTTGCTTTTATAGGGAGACATAAATAATACGTGAATCATGTTTTAACGTGGTTACATGTTAGAGTGATATTTTTCTGCACCTCACATTTTTCCTACTATTCTTACGCTAATTTGATAAATTTATTCTTTTGAATTAATTTCTACATTTTATGTTTCAATTTTAAGCTCGTTTTAGAAGTAAATAGCTTTCTTTCTTTATATTTCTATTTACTTTAAATTTATTTTTGGGAAATTAATTTTTCCTTATTATTATTAACTAAACTTATTTTTTTTTTTTTTTTTTGCATTATCTTGAAAAAAGTAGTATTTGTCTTTTCTTTCTTTCTTTTTATTTTTTATTGAAAACGTATTTCTATGTTTAATTTTTTTTTAAATAGTTTTAGAAAATACAAAAATCTTTAACAGCACTTCTTTGGTAACTGCAATGCCTTTTTAATTATTTATTAAAAAAAATAAATCTATAGAAAAAAATACACTTTTTTGAGAAAATTGACGCTTGCAACAAATCCAGAAAAATGATCCATGCCGCTAAAAAAAAAACTGGAGTTTTTAAAATTGCATCTATCCGGCAATAACATAAGATACTCTGACGTAACCGGAGCAATCCAGCAACCTGTTGCCAAAATAACCGTGATCACGTGATTTAAGATACGCCTTTTTTCCGAGCGTAAATTTGTTGATAAGTATTTGTTGAATAGTAGGTAGATTAAATAAGCATTTGTTTCAGCATCAGGCGTCTCTATATCTCACGATTAAGGGTTTTCTTAGCTTCGATAAAAGACATAATTCAGACTGTACTACTTCTCGCTTCTGTGTAATCAGCGTATTAAGGCAAGCTCAAACAGAACTTGCAATCAAGTAAAGTACCTTGCTGTTACAGGAAGACATAAACAAGGCGTGAATCATGTTTTAACAAGGTTACATGTTAGAGTGATATTTTTCTCCAACTTACTTTTTGGATATTGGATTATATTGGATTTGGATTTGGATATATTATTTGGATTTTCTATATATATATATATATATATATATATATATATAGAAAAAATATATCCTTTTTTGAGAAAGTTGACGCTTTTAATAAATTCCAAAATGTTCCCTGTACCCTGTAGCTAAAAAACTGGGGATTTTAAAATTGCATATATCCGGCAATAACATAAGATACTCTGATATAACCGGAACAATCCAGCAACCTGTTGCCAAAATAACAGTGATTACAAGATTTAAAATACACCTTTTCTCTGACCGTAAATTTGTTGAGTTGATTAAATAATATTCTGTTTCAACATCAGCAGTCTCTATATCTTACGATTAAGGGTTTTCTTATCTTCGATAAAAGACATTATTCAGACTGTACTGCTTCTCTCTTCTGTGTAATCAGGGTATTAAGGCAACCTAAACCAGAACTTGTAATCAAGTAAAGTACCTTGCTGTTGCAAGGAGACGTTTATACGGCATGAATCATGTTTTAACTTGGTTACATGTTAGAGTGATAATTTTCTGAACTTAATTTTTTTCTCAACTACTCTGACAATTATTTAATAAATGTTCCCATTCAAAAATAGTTTTAAATTTTTATGCTTCAGAGTTTAAAAGACAAATTCTAACGATATTTTGAAGAAAAGTTTTTTTTAATGTTATTTTTTAATTTTAATAATTTTACTTATTTTGAAAATAAAGTTTTGAAAAATAAGATTGCAAAAATAAATTAATTAATTAATTAATTAATTAATTAATTTAAAATAAATAAAATAAAAATTAGAAAAAGTTAAAAAAGTTAAAAAAGAAGAAAATTAAAATCATTTCGAATAAATAAAGTTAAAAGAAGAAAATTAATAACGTTGTTACCAATATTAATTAAATTTATACAAAATTTAAAAAAAAAATCTTTATTTTGTTTGCCTTTGTCTTAGCCTTTCGACATCTAAAAAAGTCCTTCCGGCCTGTACCGGGAGGAAAAGGTAGCTTTCCTATATCTTCGTTTTAAAATTTTAGCTAATGTTACACGAAAACAGCAAGCTAAAATGCAAAGAAACGTTTACAAAAGATTCGTTAATACTGAATTTGAATAAGAAATTCGCCAAATTATTGAGCAATAGCCAAATTGGCTTCATTTATGAAGACTTATTTTGGTCGCCAAATTTGGTGATATTTCGCCAAATGTCGCCAATTTTGCCAATTTTGGCGTTAACGGATATGAATATATAGTTTTATGCGTATGATTGGGAAAATTATTACAACAATGAAAGAAAATAATTTGCGAGTAATCACGTTAATGTGCTGTTTTGTTTCAAAATGTTAGCCACCCTAGAATTTCAAACTGCTCTATCTCAGCCATTTTTTAAGATAGAGGTAAACCAAAAAAAGCTCTGGAATCCTTGTATCAAGGCCTAACACGTAATTAAAAAATAAATTTGAATTTTAAAATTTTTTGTATATTTATTTTAGATTTTAAGTTATTTTACATCTTTAAATGGCCGCCATCTTGAAACAAGATGGCGGACCAAGCTGGCCAACGAACTCGGTCGAGACATTAGTGACCTTAATACACACAATTAGTTTCATCAAAATCGATTCATAATTACGGGCGTTATCGTATGACATAGGTCAGATATATATATATATATATATATATATATATATATATATATATATATATATATATATATATATATATATATATATATATATATATATATATATATATATATATATATATATATATATGGATATATCTATATATATAAATCAACATTTGGACGGAGGGTGGTTTTGGGGTCTGGGGGTCATGATCGGTGAAAATATATCGAAATTTTCCGGAACTGCTTTCCTCCGAACGGCTGCAATAGGTAGCTTTATACTTTTTTGTATTGAAAGCTACCTAATAATCTGCAAATATGGCTGCATTTATTTATTTATGTTTATTATTTTAAGCTATTTTTCCTTTAAAAAAATAGAGCGAGTGAAAGGGGGAACACATTTATAGAATTCCACAACGATTCATTCAAATTTCAAGAATAAACAGATATATTCTTCCTAATTTGTCTAAGGGGAAAAAAACAGTATTTTAATAATCATATACATACGGCAATAAAATAAAATAATCTGGCCTAATCAGAACAATTCGGTAACCTTTCGGCAAAATAACCGCGACAACTGCGATTTACGAAACACACTTTCTACGAAGGTAAATTCACTGAGTAAATTAAGGTGCATCTGTTGCAGCAACAGGCATCTCTGTATCTCACGAAGCCAACTAGTGAGTGAGAGAGATTTTGTTCGCAAAGCTGGTAGACTAGAGGTGCTGTATTCGAATACATGTCGCGCTCTTCTTTCTAAGTCATACGGAATTTTCCGTAGTTTTCTTCGAATTTTGCTGTACGGGTTATTGCCGTATTAAATACGGGTATTGCCGTAAATACCACCACCATCTACATCTCACGAAATTTGTTAACTTTAATAGAAAATCAGTGTATTAAGGCAAGCTGAAACAGAACTTGTAATCAAGTAAATTACCTTGCTATTCCAATGAGATGCAAATGCAGCATAACTCATGTTTTAACATGGTAACATGCTAGAATGACATTTTTCTGCACTTCACTTTTATTTTTCTTACACTAATTTGATAAATGTAATTTCTGAAAAGTATTTTTTTATATTTTGTAAAAATAAGTAAATAAATAAATAAAAAATAAATAAATATATAAACTGTGTTTTGAAAGTAGCCACCTTACATTCATAAAAATAATAATGTTTTAGGAGATAACTTATATTTATTTTAATATAATTAAATTTTATTCCATGTTTTATATTATATTGTACAAAGATTCTTTTTTAACTAATTTTTATTTTTTTACTTTTTAAAAATTTTGAGAATTACAATCTTTCTTATTTTAAACAATGTTTTGGTAATTATATAATTTACTTATTCATTTATTGTTAGAGTATTATTCAGAAAGAACTCCTTTTCATACTGAATATTGATAAAAGTTTGTTTAAATGTTTTATTTTTAATTTTCTAAATTAAAATTGTTGAAACAATAATTGTTACAGTAAAACTACCAACCCCCTACCAATTTATTTAAATTTCGACTTTATCTGTATTATATATATATTAAAGGTAAAATAGAAAGGAAGACAGCTAGATTTAAGATGCGAATACTTTAAGCTGCACTAAATATAGCTTTAAAATTTACTCTAAAATAATAATATAAAAAAATATTTCAACAATTCTAAAATGATACATGCACATTTCAGTATTAAATAAACACATGCCTGACACTTTTATAAATTAAAAAAAAAACAACAAAAAAAACAGCTTTTAAATCAGATACATGCGGAAACAACATAAGATACTTTGACGTAACCGGAAAATCCAGCAACCTGTTGCCACAATAACCGTGATCACGTGATTTAGGAAACGCATTTTCTCCGAGCGTAAATTCGCTGAGTAGATTAAGAAGCATCTGTTGCAGCATCAGAAGTCTCTATATCTCACGATTAAGGGTTTTCTTATCTTCGATAAAAGACATTATTCAGACTGTACTACTTCTCGCTTCCGTGTAATCAGGGTATTAAGGCAAGCTAAAACAGAACTTGCAATCAAGTAAAGTACCTTGCTGTTGCAGGGAGACGTAAATACGGCATGAATCATGTTTTAACATGGTTACAGGTCAGAGCTATATTTTTCTGCACCTCACTTTTTCCCACAACTTTTACACTAATTTGATAAATGTATTTTTTGAAAAATAATTTCTATTTTTTATACTTGAAATTAAAGCTTGCTTTGAACGTAAACAGCGCTTTATATATGTGTATGTATGTTTTGTTAATATCATCATTAATGTTCGTGGGGCTACTTTATTTTCATTATTGTTTAACTAAAGTGTAAAAGAAAAATTCCATATATTATGATATTTAGAAAAAAAATATTTAAAGAAGAGAAAAATATTTAACATTTCAACACTTTAATTAATTAATTTATTATTATTATTTTTTTTTATGTTGAATATTACAGACTTTAAAAATATTATTGGCAATAATATTATATATTTATTTATCAGCTTAAACATAAAAATAAACATTATTTCTCTAATTTGGTAAATTTTTAGTATATATACATATAGTATTGCAACTATACTATTAGATGTACTTTTACTTTTTACACTAATGAAGTGTTTTTTTTAATTAATTAAATTAAATTTTATTTTATTATTATTATTTTATTTATTATTTTATTTATTATTTTATTTTATTTATTATTTTATTTATATATTTATTTATTATTATTATTATTATTATTATTTTTACTTTTTATTTAGTTTATTTATTTATTGAAAACGGCAAATTATTTTAAAAATTAAGTTTTGGTTGTCATTGCTTCATTTATTACTTCATTGCTTTTGTAACCAATTATTTTATTTACAGAAATTAATAATTTTAGGAAATATGAACTTTATTACTTTAAAAAGTAATTTGTCAAGTGTACTATTTATTTATTTACAGGTCAAAAGTAAAAAAAAAAAAGAAAAGAAAAGAAAAGAAAGAAAGAAAGAAAGAATGGAAGGAAGAAAGAAAGAAGAAGAAGGGAGAAAAATGTAAAGTTATTTACTTACACTAATTTGAAAAATTAATGATGAATTAATAACATGAATAATTAATAAATTAATAATATGATGGAATAATTTAGTATATATATTATTAAAATTGTTTAAAATACAAAATGTTTTTAAAATAACGTATCAATAACTATTTACTTATTATTATTATTATTTTTTAACCCATTATTTTTATTTTTAAGTTTTTAGATAGGTTTTGTCATTACAGACTCCATTACTTTAAAAACTGTTTTGGCAATTATATTATACATATATTCATTGAATTAAACTTGGGAATTTTTTTTATTACATTAGTTCGATGAATGACATTTTAATTTTTTTTAATAAAATTTTTTTTGAACACTAACATTTCTTTTTAAAAAAATGCTTGGCTATTATTTTTTAATTTATCATAACTAATAATTTTTAATTTAAACTTTTATAACAGTTTTGAAAATTACAGACTTCATTACTTTAAAAATTGTTATGGAAACCATATTAAATACTTTTTAATGCACTATTTCTTTTTAACTTACATTAATTTTATAAACTGTATTTTTATTATTTTATTTTGTACTTTAAAATTGCAATTGCTTTTAAAAAATACAGAAACTCTTCAAATTATTTCTTAAAGTTATTTATATGTTTATTAATTTTTTAAACAATTATTTTAAATTTTTATTTTTTTTAACAGTTTCAAAAGGTAGACAGACTTTATTATTGTTATGGCAAATATATTATGCATTCATTTATTGCATTAACTTAAAAATAATCTTTTATTAAACTAATTTGATAAAAGATTTTTTTACATTTTTTTATTGAATTTTTAGATAAAATTTCATTTAAAACTATAAGTTTGTTATTTTAAATGACGTTGTGATTTCTATTTTCTAATGTGTTTATTGTTTTAAATTAAAAAGAAAATTCATCTTTCTCTTGTACTAAATTGATAAATATATTCTTACAATTTTTTAAAGAAATTAAAAAAAAAAAATTTTGTAAATATAAAATTTCTTGTTGTAAAATTTCTTTATTTATTTATCGTTTTAAATTTGAAAAGAAAAAAAATCACCTCTTACACTAATTTGATAATAGATATTTTTTAATTAGAATTGTTTAATAAGTGCAAAATAGCTTATTTAAATAATATTTTGTCAGATATTTATTTATTTATTTTATTTTATTAAAAAAAAAAAAAAAAAAAAAAACCTTTTTTACACTAATTTGATAGCATATTTTTTAATATATTTTTCAAATTTTCGCATTATGATGATTATTTTTTCATGTATATATTTTTTAATTTCCTCCTCCTGATTATTATTTGTAAATTATTATTATTATTATTATTATTATTGAAAAATACAAAATTTTTATTTTAGATACTTTTGTGGTAGCTATTTATTCATTTATTGTTTTAAACTTTAAAAGAAATGCTCGTCTCTTGCACTAATTTTGTAAAAGATATTTTAAAAAAATTATTTAAATTAGAAAAATTTTTGAAAGTTACTTTCTCTCATTTTAAATAGATGTAAGGTACCTCATTCATTGTTTTTCATGCCGCATTAAACTTTTAAAAGCTTTCTTGCACTAATTTTGAAAAGAATTTTTTATTTATTTTTTCATGTTTAAATTAAAATGTCTTTGAAAACTAAATAATCTTTTATTTTAAATAACGTTGAGGTAGTAATTTATCTACTAATTTATTGTTTTAAAATTTAAAAGAAAATTTCTTACACTGTTCTCTAACACTAATTTAATAAAATGTATTTGTTTGTTTTTTTTAGTTTAAAAATCGGAAAAGTACTGAGTTTTTTATTTTAAAGTGCTGTAATATACAAATTTCATTGATTTTTTTCCTTTGTCGAATTAAACTTCTTCAGTAAAAAACTTCTTCAGTAACAGATTGTTTATTTGCGAATTTATTTATTAAGGATTAACTTCGTTATGTCTTAATACATTTTTCAGCTGTTTAATCATAAAAATCTATTTTCAAAATTATAATCAGTTGTCAAAGCTTCGGTACTCTGCTAAAGTTATTTCTAATTCTCAATAATATGATTGTATCGTATTCTTGAGTGAAAATTCACGTATAGAAACAAATTTATTTAATGTTGGGAATATTAATTAAGAATAAACATTGGTTTTAATCACTGGGTATTTGGTTTTCATTATATTAATATTTTTTTAAGCCGAAAAGTAATTTTTAACAACTAAAAAATTATTAGCAATATTATAATCAATCAGAAGTCAGAACTTTGATGCTCAGTTAAATTTATTTCTAAATACCAATGGTACTTATGCAGAAATGCCCATAACTAAACAAATATATTTAGCAAAAATAATAAACTGTAAATATTCATAAAAAAAAAATAATATTTGTGCGTGTGTTTGTGTGTATAGTATTTCGTGTAAGAAACACAAACATTGTACCAAAATTTTAGGCCTGAAACTTGGGGTGCGTAGTATGCATGGAATATTTACGATAGTTAAGAAAGCGCGTATGCTTCCACAAAGTTACTCAATACTATGCACATGAAAATACTTCGTGATAAAATTGTTCGAATATAGCAATAATAGGTAAAATAATTGACAAAAATTCACTTTTACACACTTTGTGTATGATTAGCAAATATACAGTAATTCTTTTGCCTTTAGTTTATTGTTAAGAAATTGTATTTAAGCAATTTTATTACAACATGAGACGATTCTGTTTGATATAAATTTTGATTTTGATAAAATTAATAATTTTTTTAATTATTTTGGAAATAGCTGTAGTGCCTTATAGATTTAATACAAAATAGTGTGCTGCACGTATGTTGTAGTACATACAGGGTGTCCCAATTAGTAGGCAAACCCGTAAAATGTTAGTTTTAGGGGGAAAAGAACCACAGGAAGAAGTAACAGAAAGGAATTACAAGTTTAAGAAATGAGGTGTTGGAAATATTCTTTATGAGCTGATATTTACTTATTATCAGTACTTTTTATCAGTTACTTTTATACTATCATCAGACACAATATCAAATTATCAAACACAGTTGAACAAGAACTTGCATGATTATCAATGTGACTAAATTAATAATAAAAGGTTGTTCTGCTTTTATTTATTGTATTTGGGAGTCTGAAAAATGACACCTCCTGTGACAAGCACGTATCTTAAACATAGAGGTGTGATATGCAAATGTTTTGTTTAATTTCATCCTGTTCTTCTCTAATGACAATTTTTCTCAGGGCTACATTCTAAGTTGGATACTTTGTGTTATCTGTATCGGTAATATTTTTTTAACAAACTTTCCAACGGAAGAAAGAACACTTCACGAAATAATTTATTTTATCGTATTTTAATAAGGGGACGAAATATACAGTCGACGCTCTCGTTAATATGAATTCTCGAGGGCGGAAAAAAAAAAAATTCAAATTATCTGATTTTAAAGGAGAAAATGACATTTTGTTTTATAAGTAAATATATATATATATATATATATATATATATATATATATATATATATATATATATATATATATCGTATATATATATATATATATATATATATATCGTATATATATTTTAGTAAATGTATATATCATCATTGTCATCATTGACCGTTTTCAATCCACTGCTGGATGTATGTCTCCCCCAGATTTTTTCATTGTTTCTTGTCTAGTGCTTTAGTCCTCCAATTAACACCGGTCACTTTTCTGATTTCGTCTCTCCATATTACTTGGGGTGGTCTTATTGGTCGTTTTTCATCTCTGGGATACCACTTTAAGGTATTTGTGCTCCATCTATTGTCTTGGCTGTGCTTATCCAATTTCCATTTTAGCCGTTTAATTCTCTCAATGATGTCAAAAACCTATGTCTGGCTTCTTATCAAGGTTATTCTCCTTCTGTCTCTTCTAGTTATATATATATATATATATAACACTAGAAACACATACCTTTCTTATAAATCGAATTGTTTTAAACATGTTAAATAATAATGAAGAAATGTCGCATTCTACGTTTAAAAATATTTGAAGCACATTAATCTTAAAGATAAAAAATATGTATCTTACATTTATCATAAGTATAAGCATTGTAACAACAATAAAGCAGAAGAAATTAAGATATACAATGAACTAAAAATTTTAAAGAAGATAATTGTTTTTAAACTCCTTAAGCAACACGACGTACCTGCGTACCTCATGAACTCTTCTATTGAATATGAAAAATTTAATTAAAAGTTTTGCAATGTATAAAATGCATCTTTTTCACTATCTAGATTTTTTAAAGCTAGTGTCGATCTTTTTTTAGTGTCTAGCATTTTTCGATTTATGAATGCCTGTAAATGTTGTTTTACAGTGCGAATTATATAGCAAGTGGGAAAGTAACTACCGTAATCTTCGGCTACTTTTGCATCATTTCTGAGAGCTTATTAAATGGTCTCATACTTTTTAAGTTTTCCTATTGCATGCAAAAAAGTGTATCTGCATCGACTGAGCATAAGTTTTTAAATACTTATTTAACTTATACAGGACGTATGTGTGTACGTCCTCATTTTAAGCCCAGACTGTACTGTTCTAAGCATCTGTTTTTTTACGTCGCTAATTGCCATTGTGATTGGTTTTGTACGGGTTTTATAGCAATGATTGTTTTCGCACCCAATAGATGGTGTTACGAGTAAAAAAAAAAAATCATTAGTTTTCCCGCTGCGATGAAGATGGAACTTCTAACCTTATTTATGTTTGTATAATATAAATAAACCTTTATTTGATCTTCTTACATTACATGTAATTAAATAATTCACGTCCAATTAAAAATAATGACATAAACTACTTTTGTTGAAATGTAATATGTATAGTATTCAGCATAATACCACTAAATTGAATAGGGTGCTTAAAGTGTTAAAAATGGTCAAGTGATGTTTGCTGTGATTTTTTATTTTTTTCGTTTCTCGACCAATCCTTCTATTTAACATAGACATCTGAGTTCTTTGTCTGCTGAAGGCTTCATTCTGTATCTAAAAATTTTCAAAATAATAATTGCACATATCAACGAATTTTTATTAGAAAGTTTAATGACACATTGTGAGTCTCGCATAATCCATAGAGCCATCTTGAGAAATATGTCAGTTTTTGCAATATATATATATATATATATATATATATATATATTTGGTTTAAATTAACTGATGTGATGAAATAAGCTTAAATTAAGGAACAACTTTTAATATTAGTTCTAGTGAAAAGTTATCGAGACTTTACGATTAGTTCGAATTAATCAAATTGAAATTATAGGACCACCGTATATCAATAATTATGGTAAGAGAAATTTTGGTTAGAGAATTGTTTTCTCAGAATCAGTATTCCTATGTAATTTTTATTTTCTTAATTCGAGATATCTTTTCATCGTTAAATTTGTAACGGGCATCTTATCTGAGAGATTTTAGTCTAATTTTTTCCGACCAAAATTAAGATGCGCATTATGCATGCATACACTTTACACACTTGTAAATACGTTAGTTACCTTACTTTCCGGTTCATAAATAGCCAAAATGAAAAGAAAATTCAGGTGTTGACTGTTACAAAATATATAATCACATATCCGGCGATCATGGTTTGTAGCTGTAGCAATATTTACTAGGTAAGAGTCGAATTATGATCCATAAAATTTATCCTATTCGCATATTCTTAAAAATATTTGAATGTTATCATTATTAGTTATATAATTATTGTTACAAAAACAATCATTTCTTTTTAGAAAAATCATTGTAATATTTTATTTTGATGATTTTGTACTGATAGCTTTTTTGCCAATACTTTATTTTTTTCGCAAGAAAGTTCTTGTGTTATTCGTAAGTGGATTAAAGGGTCTACTTATACATTTATTTCATCAAAATACATCATTTCAGAGTTAAAATTATGGAGTCGACTTATACACCGGATATAAAATCACAAATATGGCAATTATGGTTTGTAGTTGTAACAATATTTACGGGGTACGAGTCGATCTTTTCCTTACTATTAGGGTCCATAAAATTTATCCTGTCCGTCATATTTTGCAAACTATTAAAATTTATTACTATTATTTTCTATAATTAGTGTTATAAAATCAACGATTTTTTCTTAGAAAAGTCATTGCATTTTTATACTTGACTTTTTCTTTTAGCATTTTTGTTTTCTCCAAAAAGTTTTCTTTTACTCGTAAGTGAAATAAAGGGTCGACTTATACACCGAGTACACCAAAATACATCATTTCAGCGCTAAAATTATGGGGTTGACATATACGCCAGAATATATGATAGTTTGCATTATATTTATTATTATTTAAAACAACAGCCAGTTTTTGTATCGAAAAACTGCTACCAACTGTCCAATCAATCAGTCTTCAGAACTCTGATGCACAATTATTATTATCTTTAAATTTCAGTTATGCGATAGTATTCTATTCTTACTTGGAAATGTACATAATTGATCAAATTTATTTACTGCTTATTATGTAGTAGGAATATTTATTAAACAAATAAATATTAGATTTCTTCTGATCAGTATATAGTTTGAATTGTACTACTATTGTTTAAGTCGATGGCTAATTTTCAGTAATCAAAAACTATTAGGGTAAGAGAAATTTTAATTGAAGATTTTTTTTTTTCTCAGCCAGGATTACTACAAAAACTGCAGTATAATCAATCAGTAATCAAATACTGTTTTTCATAAAATTATTTTTTAAATCCAACAATGTGACATTATTCTATATCTATGTATAGATGCACATTTCCAATCAAATTTATTTAATGTGAGTGATATTGGGAATATTCATTAAAAAAAAAAAAAAAAAAAAAAAAAAAAAAACAATTTTGAACTTTTTGAAATATTTTTTTATAGTCTATAATCGTAGGATCAAATTTAAAAAAAAAAGTTAGTTAATTTAACAGAAAATAAATAAAATTTCATGGCATATGTAAAAATACAGTAAAGATGACTATTTACTTAATGTTTATATTTTTTAAAAACAAACTATTTATTGCTGAATATTACTATATATTGCTGAAAATACGCTCCTTAATTGTGTGAAATTCACCATAAGGATCCTTTATAAAAAACAGTGATATATTGAGAAAACACAAACTTAAAAAATGAATTTAAAGAATCATTTAAACGAAAATGGGCGCTGTAAAAACCCTCTTTCACATATTTTTAATTCCTGGTTCTTTATTAAACTACCTCAGAATATCCTATGGGTATCTAAATTCATTTTGAACAAAGAATTGGAGAATTAGCATTTTAGTCATTTTTTTCATAATGAAAAGTATCGAGTCCCCTTAATTTAGTATGAAACGAAATCGAACTTAAACTAATTAACATCTGCGAGTTGAAATTTTAACATAAATTTAATTTTGATTATTTAACCCTCCAACGCCTATAAGTAAATTTACATATATTTCAAGGTTGTATTGCATTGTTTCACTAAAAAGAGTGATAAAAAACAAATTGTATCAAAGAGTACATGTAGGGCTGATAATTTGAACTGTCGCCTATGGGTGACACACAAATTAAAGATCGCATCACAGCAACAAAAAACTAGTCGTTGGGGGCCACCGTAATACCTACCCATCATGGATATGCGTAATATAAAATATGAAAATAAAACAGGTGTAAACAATTTATAAAATGGATTGCAATTCGAATAAAGTCGTGGCTTGATGACGTCATAAACTTTAAATGCTCTATTACTGAATTACGTAAGAGAAACATCCTTATAACTCTAAAAAATATAATCATATTAACTAACAGTTTACTGCGTCGGATTAAGCGTCTGTTTTCCAATTAAAATATATCTTTGAATTAAAATTTGAATGAAATACAGGGTCACGAAAAATCAAAGAGTGTGGAAAATGTGATTACAAATATCTCGGCAACTAATTATCCGATCGACTTCATTATTTATGCAAAATTTACGTTTTTTTTTATTGTCTTTTATATTCACTCCTTAGAAAAACAGTTTCGAAAATTTTTATATACCTTTTATCAGAACGAATATTTCGAGAGTCCGAAAAAAATAGTTCCGTATAATCGAGGTTACTGAAATTCAATAAGCTTTTTCTCATAATTACATACTAAGTATATACCAAATTTTAAGTCTCTATCTCAATTTGTTCGGGATATAGAGCGTTTACAGACATACAGATAGACGGACGGCAATTTTTTTTTTCTAAAAATATGTTTTTTGGTATCTCCAGTGTCTGAAACGTGTAACTCCGTCAAAAAAAAAAAATCTTTCGATTTTTAAAACGTTTACAAGACTTACCCTATGCTACGTATGATGGGTAAGTAATAATCCAACATTCCAAGTCGTTCTAATATCAATTCAAGATTTAGTTAACTTTAACATTCAGACAAACAAACATACAAACAAAAAGAGAGAGAGAGAAAGAAAAAAGAAAAGAAAGAGAGAAAGAAAAAGAGATGTTTATTGCTTTCTTTGATATTTCACTCAAAAAGAAGACCTTCTCAAGTCCTTGCTTGTTTGGAGGAAGTACAAAATTTTAAAAGGTTATAGTATAGTATCGTATCAAAAAATCCGATAGATATGGGAGTGTTTTTTCCATGATTAGGTAAACTCTTCTAGATCCCAATAAAGGCGTTCTAATATGAATTCAAGATTTAGTTAACTTTAACATTCAGACAAACAAACACACAAACAAAAAGAGAGAGGGAGAAAGAAAAAAGAAAAGAAAGAGAAAGATATGTTTATTGCTTTCTTTGATATTTTATCCAAAAAGAAGACCATCTCAAGTCTTTGCTTGTTTGGAGGAAGTACAAAATTTTAAAAGGTTATAGTATGGTATCGTATCAAAAAATCCGATAGATATTGGAGTGTTTTTTCCATGATTAGGTAAACTCTTCTAGATCCCAATAAAGGCGTCATGGTACGTATTCACTTAAAATCTAAGCCTAGAGATCCTTTCAAAGCCGTGTCACCTGGAGGTCACAATGGGCATAGGTGGGTGAAATAAAAAAGTTTTAGATAAGCTATCAAAATTTCTACTTTTCCGCATATTAGTGAAAATGTGAGAATTAATAGTGTATCATATGTGTATTCATATCCTGTTGAAAATAGGCTTTTTGTTTATGTTGCTATAACACATGCTGCAAAGATATAAAACTGGTTAAAAATCATTAACAGGACATATATTCAAGTTTTAGTAATAGTAAAAAAAAAAAAAAAAAGTGACGTGGTAAGAAAGCTAAAGAAAATGAGCCATAGAACCGAAGCAACACAAGGAACAAAAATCTATATAATAATTATTTTTATTAAAGGAACTTCATATGATTTATTTATTGTTGGTGATATGCTGAGAATATTAATTAAACAAATAAACATTGATTCCCTTTATTTGTGAGTGAATATTTTGTTTGCATTACATTATTATTTGTAATATAGACAAGTTTTTAGTAATCAATAAGTATAATATTAAACGAGAGTTAAATTCTCGGCTTAAATGATTCTACCATCCCCCTTATCATATTTCCCTACGAAAATATATTCAGTGTTTTTCCATTTAACACAAGACACGCTCCACATTTTCGTAACAAAGAAAAAAAAATCCCAACAATCACTCCGAAAATCTCCTGTCAGTTGTCAGTCGCTTGACATTGATGCTTTGCGCGTGTTCACAAGTGGGGGAATAGCGGAGCAAAGCAAATTCAATTATTCTGCAAAGAGGGGACTGTTATTTGCTGATGCTATTCAGACACATGGGGTCTGAGGAATTAAACGCTGGATTTCGACCGCCAATTCACGCGCCAATCTTCGGAAGAAGAGCTTCTTTCTACAAAGGTGAATGATTTTTGTCCTTGTGGCGCCATCTCGGGGCTACAGAGCTAATCTGCATAAAAAATATTTTAATCATATTTCGATAAAAATGTAATTAAAAGTTTTGTAACGTATAAAATGTATCAGTTTCGCTATCTAGAATTTTTAAAGCTAGTGTCGAACTTTTGTGTCAAGCATTTTGCAACTTATGAATGCCTGTAAATGTTGTTTTACAGTGTGAAATATACAGCAAGTGGGAAAGTAGCTACCGTAATCTTCGGCTACTTTGCATCATTTCTGAGAGCGTATTAAAGAATCTCATACTTTCTAAGTATTCCCGTTGAATGCAAAAAAGTGTATCTGCATCTGCATAAGTTTTTAAATACTTATTTAAATTATATAAAAATATGTAAGTTATTCAAGGATATTTTCTCTCAGAGAAAATTAAGATCAAAGCACTGTTAATAGAATAAAATAAAAATATATATCCCAGCAAAAACAAGAAAAAATTTCAAATGTTATATAACCATCCTCAAGATAACCCGAATGAAGTTATTTACGTATAATTTGTATTAAAATGATCACAAAATTTTATTTCACCGAATAAATAAATAATACAAAAAAACCTTTGGGAAAAATATTTGAAAAAATCATTCAAATTTGAAAAACAGATAAGCATATTGAAATTACAATTAATTAATCATGAAAAAAATCTAAATATTTAATTATCTCAATGATATTAATTCATTATATAGATAATACTATTGACACATATAAGAATAATTTCATGCCTATTCCTATATATATAATCATAATATAGACGACATTACAATTCGCCATACACAATTGAAGGAAAAAAAGAAAAATGAAACTTATATAGCTGTTATGATAAATTATCCAAAATTGAAAATATTGAAAAAATTGTGAAATCTATAAAAGAATTTTGAAGCCCAAATTACTATAATTTCCAAAAAAACATGTATGATTTCCCCCTTGCATATATATATATATATATATGTATGTATGTATAATCATGTGCATCATCATGAAATTTCATTTTTCAGATACAGAATAAAATTCAGCAATAATCTTGTTTGGAATTTTTTTTTGGAAGGTTTTATAAAGTATAAAAAAAACTCGTATAAGGAACAACAGATTTGTAAAATGACTTTTGAAAATGATATTAGTATTTTCTAAGACAACTTAAAAACATTCTATTACCCAAAAAAAGAAAAAAAAAAGCCCCACATGACTATTTTTTTTTATTTTTCATTTATCTTCTAAAAATGGTGCAATGTAAATCGAAAAATGCCAAAATTCAAATTATTTTAAAGTAACTATAATATCGTGGATCAGTGCAATCTACCTTAAAAACTTATTTTCCTACTCTTTAGCTTCACATGGAACTGTATGGAAGTGGAATTTTACTATTAAAAAAATAATCGCAATTTACAAAAAAGTAATTCATTATATTTAACATATAAACATAGCAAAGAGCATGAATGGAATTTGACAAAAAAATTTGTAAGATTTGCTTTTGCTTTTTTTTTTTTTTTTTTTTTTTTTACGTCAGGACATCTACGACAGCTGATCTAATGACCGATGGCTCAACTTCTTTTCTCCTGACGACTTTCCACTGTATTATTTTTTTCTTTAAATTGTGTGTACAATGTCACCCTCAGTTTGACTCAGAACGCAACGTTCAAATAACTATTGGTCATATAATGATAAATAATTGGTCAATTGAGGTTTTATACCTATGATTTAAACAGCAGCTTCATTATAATAAATTATAACACCTTGTAATAGTATATTACTTTTAAATGCTAAAGGTGTAAAATTAACAACTATAACATAAATTAAAATAACCTTTATTTAGTTTTACATGTTTCGACTCTTTCTGAGTCATTTTCAAAAACAAAATGAGAATATTCTAAAGCTGCAAGACCCTAGGAAGATTATATCAAGAGGAAATCATCCAAATAAATTTCAATGAAAGTAAAATAATATTTCCCTCCAGTCTATACTATCCATCCATAATAAGGGAAGCCATAGAGATACTCACGCGCAAAAATACAATATGTAACGATGCGGCATCTTTTAATTTATCGAAACTGTGGCTAGAATTACTCCATGGTCAAAGATATGAAAATAAACAATCAAGTAAAAAAAAAAATAATAGATAACGTGCGTAATTTTAAAAAAAGTACATGAAAATAATAACTTCAAAGCCCGTGCAGCTTTAGAATATTCTCATTTTGTTTTTGAAAATAACTCAGAAAGAGTCGAAACATGTAAAACAACTAATAAAAGTTATTTTAATTTATATTATAGTTGTTAATTTTACACCTTTAGCATTTAAAAGTAACAGCTTCATTTATAAAGGTTAGCTTTTACATATTAAAGAAACACAGTTTTCATTTAATTAAATTTTTTTCGAAAATTTCAGCAAAAACGAAGCAAACCATATCCAAATTGTTAGCAAAACAAAATTGTTAATCTAAATTGTTAATCCAAATGTTTAGCAAAAAATATCCAAAATGTATTTTACATCAGTAACTATAATAAATAAGTTGACAGGATATGGCACTACCTATTATGTAGAATCAAAACTTTTCGAAATTTTTTGTCGGATTAGCCGTTAAGTGTACTTTTTCTCATGATTGATGAAAAGCTATCACTGTAGGTGCAAAGTAGTTCCAAAGCATGGTATCTAATGGTTTTGAAGGAATTGTTTTCCATATGCGTTTATCTCTAAAATAAAAATTTATATACTAAAATAAAAAAAGAAAGTAAATGCCATGTAATGTAAGATAATATACAGGGTGTCCCAAAAAGATTGAAACGCGCTTCAATTTTTTAACTTGTTAGTCATATGTAGGCAATGTAAATTCCAAAAGTTTTCAAAATAAAGTAGAAACTAAGATTATATTGATAAAGCACTCTTGCCATAATTTTTCAAAAAGTTACACTTTTTTAATTTTTATACGGTCCTTGCGTTCTATAAGCAATAATTCGAAACGTTTTCTCCATGTTCTGACAATTGAAACAGTAAAACTTCAATTCTTCTACGGCCAAAACTCACGATATTCTTAATTTTGTGAAATTTGGAGCTTTTTGGCACTAAAAAATCATCTTCCATTTTTAGTGCCTAAAAGCAACGAAATTTCTTAAAATTCAAAGTATCATAACTCAGGGAATTTTGGACATAAAAAATGAAATTTTTACTGTTTTATCTGTCAAGCATGAAAAAAAAATGTTTCTAAGCATAACTTATAGAATTCAGGGATCGTATACAGATTAAAAAGTTATACTTTTTAAAAACTAATCGCAGGAGTATTTCATCATTATAATCTTAAGTTCTACCTTATTTTGAATATTTTTGCAATTTGCACTGTCTACGTGTCTCAAATAGGTAAACAATTAGACAGCGTTTCAATCTTTTTGGGAAACCTTGTATAGGGTGTCCTATAAGTCCATTCAAATTTCAAAAATTCAAAAATTAATAAAACTTTTTATGTAAGAGTTCAGCTTGAACAATAATAATTACCAAAGGGTCACATTTTTTGTGGTAATAGAAAAAAAAAAGTTCAAAAAGACTCATAAATAAGTTCAGATTTCTAAAATTCTTTCAAATTAAAAAAATTGCTGTATCGAAGCACAGTTTATTTCAATAAGCAAAGTTTATTTCAAAAATGGAATTTTTCGTAACAAAATGATAAAAATAGCTCAAAGCGTCCCATAAGTCAGTTTACACTTCAAAAAATTTTAAACACCTAACAAATTGCGGTATCGGAGTTCTGTTTGCAACATAAAATTAAAAAAGTAATCGGATTTTTTTTTTCTTTAAATAGTTGAAAAACGATTTGAACTATTTTTCTGTTTTATAGTGCAAACCATAAAACTCCGTACTCCGTACTTCGACTCTGACATGACAGATTATTAATTTTTTATCCGTTTTTGAAACATGAATGGTTGGAACATTCTGTAAGTAAAAATTGATATGACTTGATAATATACCAAGTTCAATTTAAAATTTATAATTTGCAAAAATATGTGCACTTTTCTGTTAATTATATAAAAATGGAAATTTTGTGATTGAGTAAATACAGTGAAACTCCAGATATACGTTACCTGAGTTGGACGTTTCCCTCATTTATACGTTTCAACTCAGCGGTCCCGACCACTTACCATTAAAAATTAGCTGAGTTATACGTTTTGAATTAAACATTTCCCTCAGTTATACGTTACGTTTTTGCGTCCCCGGATGAATTTATTTTTCATTTATCCATTTTGAAACCGGAAACACTGACGACGCGGCCGAGGAGTCTGCTTTCAAAGATCCCATTTAAACTTCAGAGCTGATGTGAAAGCTTTTGACGTAATAAAACGGTTCGTCAGTAGTAAAAGCAATAACCATAAGGCGGCTGCATTATTAACAGAAATGCAAAATTTGCTGTTCAGTGTCGGCTCTGCCGAAAAGAAACAACAGAAGATTACTGATTATTTCAACAAGATTCAGTAAACTACTGAAATGTCTTTTGATAAATGATTTATATGCCAAGGTGATTCCAACGGTTTCTTTTAAGTTCTCTATGTGTATTAAAAATAATTTTAATAAAGCTTTAATCGATAAAATAAGTTCATGTGTACTTCTCTTATGTACTTTTTTCTTGTCATTTCAATTTCCAAAAATTTATGTCATGGGTGCAGTACTACTTGGAAACTTCTGTTTTCAATATAAAAGGTAGCAAACTCCTCAGCTGATAAAAGTTTTCACGCTATATTTTAAAAATTGTTCCGGTAAACCATTGAGTTGTACGTTTTACTGAGTTATACGTTTCGTTTGTCCGGTCCCGGGCAAAACGTATAACTGGAGTTCCACTGTACTTAGTTTGAAATGAAAAGAAATACAATTAAAACCTTCTAAAAATTTTCTGATGCTAAAATAATAGATTAATTTAATTTTTAATAGTTAAATATTAAAAAAGAGAAAGCCTTATTTTAAACATGTAAAATTTTTTATTTGTTTTTGCGCTTGTTCAGAATCATGATAAGATTAGATTCCATGTCTATTATATTAGGATACATGCTTTAATGATATAAAACAAAAAAATAAATCATTAATGCGAATATTAAAACAATATGTTCAGGCTTTATTCATAACCAAAATGTAACAGCTCGAAAAGAAATTTAGTGAAAAATAGTTTGACGTCTTGTTGAATCAAAGCAGAAAGGAATATTTCATTTTACTTTATTTTATCAAAATAACTTGTATGATTAACAATTATTGTATGAAAAGTTATCGTAAAAACATATCATAGTTTGTAAAACAACGTGTAGTTTTTTGTTGATTAAAAGATAAGAAAAACGTAAAAAAAAGTACATATTACACATGTGTCAGAATGTGTGTATTTGTCATTTGTGTTTCAGAGTGTGAATATGTAGACAAAGTTTTATGAAAGTTATCCTAGAGTTTGCCATTCATCTTCTTTCATTCAAAAACATTTTTTTTACTTTTTCATCAAAGTCCTGAAACAACTTTCATGTATTGTTTAGAAAATCTCACTGAGTTCCAAACATTTGAGTTAGGTTATTCTACTAAAATATCGTAGAGTAATAATGTGGCTGTTGACTATTCTAATCCAGAAAAGAACAGCAGAAATGTACAAACTAAAAAGACAAGTATATTCTAATTTGCCTGTAAAACCAGTTTTACAACAATACGACTCTTACGATTGTGAAAGCAAAAATCAATTTATGAATGATCAATTTAAAGTTTTGCTATTGCCAACAAAAGTGTCGGAAGTATGATGGCTTGTATCTTTCGTTGGCTGCGGTATACCTAATATCACAATGAATTGGGATACCTAGCCAATATTGGCCTTCACCTTTGAAAAATTATGAGTAATAAAGAGTAGTGGAAATAGAGAAGAATATTTAAAAATAATAATAAAATGTTTAAAATAAAATATTTATAATAAGATATTTAAAATAAAAAATCTAAATATATTTTTATATATAAACTGAATTTGAAATTTAAAATATAAAAAAGAAAAAAAAATTAAGAAAATTATTCACTTAAATTAATTTAACTTAATGTTTATTTTTTATTAAGAAATAGTTAGAAAAAGTGACATTATAAACATTTCTAGCAGGGTGGAAAAAGATATAACCCTGTACAAAAATAAAAACACGATTTAATTAACAAAAAATAAATTAACAACTAATTAATTTACAACAAAAAATTCAATGCGTAGCACATATAAACAAGACATAATTTGAAAAATAATTTTCTGATTCGAAACATGGTTATTTGATTTGGGAAAAGCAGTGTAAAAGTTGGCAGCTATGTAAATATCTCGACATTTTTCTGATGATTAAAAAATAAGTCTTATTAAAACTCTGTCTTGAAGGAATAATTACTATATTATCTAGACATCCAATATGATATTTTATTAAATATATTATCTTATGAAAGGGACAATTGAAATCAATTTATGTTTGTGAATTTCATTTTAAATAATCTTACACAACCAAGATATACATAAAAAGTTTGGAAAAAAATAAACAAGTTAATTTTACTTTAAAAACAAAATATCTGTCCAAGCTCTTTATTTAAATGTAACAAAATGTTGTAAACATAATTAAAATATACTGATTATTTTATTTATTTTTTATTTAAAAAAATACTTATATTGTTATTAACTCAAACACAATTTTTTAAAGAAGTTTGTGTCCTTAAATAATGTTTTTTTTTCTGTTGTTGTTGTTGTTGTTGTTGTTTTATATATAATACTTAGTAATAGTTTTATATGCAATTATCAAGTAATTATTATTCTTTCAAATGTTTCAAGTGATTATTTCGTTAATTATTCATCAATTAATTCCACTATCCAAAAGTAACATAATACATTCATACATTATCCACAAATAACAAACCACATTGAATTTAACTGCATTTAAAGCTAAGAAGTTTTGGTATTTTTATAGAGTTTTCGCTTTTTTTAATGAGATAATTGGATCACTGTAAGAAATTTATAACTTAAAGATTAAAGGAAAAATTTAAAGCTGATTGTGCTTCAACTTCGGAAATTAATATATATTTGAGCTTTCTTTGGAATACAAAATATTTTCAGGTAATCTTAGCTATGTATATACAGCAGAAATTTTTATGGTATTTTAAAATATGAATTGCGTTTTGTTGAACTTAATTTTAAACGCAATTTTCTAGTAATATATGTACCCGCATAGAATTTTGTGTCATTTTTTAAACATTTTATCAACAATATAGCATGAGTAGCATATTTATTTGTACATTTGAAAACAAATCTCTATATTGATTTTAAATAATTACCCTTTTTTTTTTTAATTTAATGACACAGATAATGTATCGTTTTGGAGGAAAGAAAACTTAGATTAAAAATAGTTATGTCACTTAAATATCCACTATGTACTGTTGCAAAAAATCCGTTTTATTCCCAAATTTATTCCAAGTTTATTCCAATATTTGCAACTTTATCAATATTAAAATTTCTTGAGCTTATGCCTTATGTTACGAAAAATTTGAATCTAAGTGTATGAATTTTGTAATAAAGCAACTAAGGTAAGCATGTCTGAATGAAAACTTCTGCAAATTTTATTTAAAAAAATCATGTGCAAGCCTCTTATTTAAAAATAAGTTAAAAAGCATTCGTGTAAACTGAATAAGCATATTTGATTTATGTTTACTTATCCTTTATCCTGCTAATGTATTTCATTTTAAAACTCAAACCAAATTTAGAATGACTCACGTGACCTTAGCATAATTTTTTTCATTTTTTATATAAATTATTATAATTTTAATGCTAGATGTAATTATCAGGTATTTATTATTATTCCATATCTTTCAAGGGATTATTTCATTAATTACATAAGCGTTAATTTCACCATCCAAAAATAATGAGTAAAGTCATATTCATTAAAAGCACAAATAGCAACCATTTTGACTTTAACTACATATAAAGATAAGAAGTTCTTCAATTTTCGTATTATTTTCTCTTCTTTAACTTAGATAATTGAATCACTCTAAGAATATTAAATTTAAAGATTAAATGAGAAATTTGAGACTGCATCTCTGCGTTTTAACTCCAGAAATTAGTGTCTATTTGGGTCTTTTCTGGAACTCGAGAGATATCCAGGTAATATGAATGAACCTCAGAAGTTCATTTTAATGTTTTGAAATCTGAATTCCATTTTATTGAACTGAGTTCTAGACACCTTCTATAAACATTGGATTATTATTTTTTTTTTTTTTTTTTGCAATATTACATATAATTATCAGGTATTTATTATTATTCCATATATTTCAAAGGATTATTTCATTAATTACACAAGCGTTAATTTCACCATCCAAAGACAACAAGTTCAGCCATATTGTTTAAAAGCACAAATGGGAAACATTTTGACTTTAACTACATTTAAAACTAAGAAGTTCTGGAATTTTCATATATTTTTTGCTTCTTTAACTTAGATAATTGAATCACTCTAAGAATATTAAATTTAAAGATTAAATGAGAAATTTAAGACTGCATCTCTGCGTTTTAACTTCAGAAATTAGTGTCTATTTGGGTCTTTTTTGGAACTCGAGAGATTTCCAGGTAATATGAATGAACCTCAGAAGTTCATTGTAATGTTTTGAAATCTGAATTCCATTTTATTGAACTGAGTTCTAGACACCTTCTATAAACATTGGATTATTATTATTATTTGCAATATTACATGTAATTATCAGGTATTTATTATTACTCCATATATTTCAAGGGATTATTTCATTAATTACACAAGCATTAATTTCACCATCCAAAAATAACGAGTTCAGCCATATTGTTTACAAGCACAAATAGCAACCATTTTCACTTTAACTACATTTAAAGCTAAGAAGTTCTAGAATTTTCACATATTTTCCGCTTCTTTAACTTAGATAATTGAATCACTCTAAGAATGTTAAAACTTAAAGATTAAATGAGAAATTTAAGACTGCATCTCTGCGTTTTAACTTCAGAAATTAGTGTCTATTTGGGTCTTTTTTGGAACTTGTGAGGTTTGCAGGTAATATGAATGAACCTCAGAAGTTCATTTTATTGTTTTGAAAGCTGAATTTCATTTTATTCAACAAAGTTCTAGACATCTTCTATAAATATTGGATTATTTTTTGCAATATTACATGCAGGTATTATTCATAACAAACACATTTCCGCATGCATTTTTTCGATTACTAATATTATATTTTATATTTCCTAAATTATTACAATAAAAAAAACAAAAAATGCATTTATGTATGTTAGGGCGTTTTATTAATGTAGTAATACAAAAAATCGCCATAAGACAATTATCATTTCTGGAAATATAAAAGTAAATTTGTAGAAAAAACTCAGCTTAAAAATTTCCCATATTTTTTCACTTAAAATTTCAAAAGTTTTCTTACAAAATACTTTTATTTTAGTATCTGAAAGTAATATAAAATAGAATGTATAGCAAATATAAATGCAAATTCTTAATGAAAATCATTTATTATTATTATATTTGAATGGTGAAATAGTATGTATATCTATATATTTTTATTTTCAGTACAAATTAATTTACACAGTTAAATATATTTTTTTTATAATTATAATTATAATTATTATTATTATTATTATTATTATTATTATTATTATTATTATTATTATTATTTATAATATATATTTCACGAGAAAAATAATCTCTTTCCTATTTGTTTAAAGTAAACTCTAAAACAAATTCTCATCAACGGAATAAATTATTTTTTTAAAATCTTATTTTTTTAATCTAAAATTCTTATTTCCAAACTTAAATCAAATTTGTAAAGACGCTTGTGTCCTTAAATAATTTATTTCATTCTCTTAAAAATTAATTATAGTTTTAGACCCAATTATCGAGTAATTATTATTATTTCATAAGTTTCAAAGGATTATTCCATTAAATAAACAACCGTTAATTCCACCATCCAAAAATAACAGAAACAACCATAAAAGCGCAAATAGAAACCATTTCTATTTTAACTGCATTTAAAGCTAGGAAGTTCTGGAATTTCATATATAATTTTGTTATTTTAACTGATATGATTGAGTCAATGTAAGAATGTTGAAAACTTAAAAATTAAATAACACATTTAAGACTTCATATATGCGCTTCAACTTCATAAATGAATGCCTATTTGAGACTTATTTGGAAAGCTAGACACTTCTAGGTAATCCTACATATACCGTAGAAATTCATTTTGGTATTTTGAAATCTGAATTGCGTTCTATAGAACTCAATTTTAAACACAATTTTCTATTCATATTTAGTATCTGCGTAGAATTTTGTGTAATTTTTTAAACCTTTTATCTACAATACTACATTATTTTTTATAAATGGAAACAAATCTGAATATTATTTTTAAATAAGTAGATTGTGTTTAAGGTTTATGATATAGAAAATGTGCCGTTTGAAAAAAAAAAAAAAAGTTATGTAATTTAAATATCCTATATGTAGTATTGAGAAAAATCCATTTTATTCAGAAATTTATAGCAGATTTTTTTTCTAGTCTTTGCAACCCCATTAGTAGGAAACTCTTTTGAGCATACATCTTATACTACGCACAGTTTAAATTTATGCGTATGAATTTTATATTAAAGCAACGGAGGTAAGTAAATCTAAATGAAAACTTTTTTGAAAACTTTATTTAAAAAAATCCTATGCAAGTTCCTTAGTTAAAAAAAAATCATATTTTTGTAAAAAAAAAAAAAAAAAAAAAAAAAAAAAAAAAAAAAAAAAAACAATGAAGTATTTGATTTATATTTATGTATGCTTTATCCAAGTAATACATTGGTATACAAGTTCATTTAAAAGCTGCAACCAAATGTAGAAAGACGCACATGTTCCCGAATATCTTATTTCATTCTTTAATATAAAAGAAAAAAATAATATTTTTAGTGTTAGATGTAATTACCAAGTAATTATTTTTATTTCATATGTTTCAAGGGACTATTCCATTAATTAAATAAATGTTAATCTCACCATCTAAACATAACGAGTGCAGTCATATTCATTAAAAGCACGAATAGCAACTATTTCGAACTTTAGCTGCATTTAAAGCTAAGACGTTCTGGAATTTTCATATATTTTTCGCTTCTTTAACTGAGATAATTGAATCGCTGTAAGAATGTTAAAATTTAAAGATTAAATGAGAAATTTAAGACTTTATCTCTCTGCTTTAACATCAGAAATTAATGTCTATTTGAGTCTTCTTTGGAATGCTAAAGATATCTAGGTAATCCGGGATAACAGTTGACCGCATAAATTCTTTCTAGTGATTTTAAATCCTGAATTGCTCTTTATTGATCTAGATTTTAAAAGCAATTTTGTGCTAATATTTAGTTCCTGTATAAATTGTTGTCATTTATTAGTACTTTTATCCACATATATTTGTATATATGAAAACAATACTTAATGTTAATTTTTATTATATACATTTTACATGAAATTAAAATATAAAATTGGGTTGGGGTTTTTTAGGCTAAAAAAAAACAGAGGTTAAAAAAAGATTAGTTATATAATTTAAACATCAAATATGTAAAGTTACAGGAAATTTCGTTTTAACCGGAATTTTCCCTATCTTTGCAACTCTACTAATGTTCAATTTTGTCACGCTATATTACATTAAGCTACACATAATTTGGATCTATGCTTATGAATATTGTAATATAGAATTGCGTAACTGAGGTAAATAGTATTTCTGAATGAAAACTTTTCTGAAAACTTTATTTTTAAAAAGTTTTTCCCAACTGTTTATTTAAATATAACTTATTTTTTTTCATACTGAATAAAAATGCTTTGTTTATTTTTATTTTTATTTTTATCTTTATTTTTATTTATAATTTATTCAAATAATGTGGTTTTCAATTTAAAATTCGAACCAAATTTATAAAGGCGGACGGGGCTTCGGATAATTCGTTTAACTTTTTATAAATATGTATTATAGTTTTAAATGCAATTATTAAGTAATTTATATTCTTTCATATGTTTCGAGGAGTTAATTCAACAAACTTTAATGTCACTATCCAAAATTAGATGGAAGCAGTCATATTTATTAAAAACACAGATAACAGTTTCAACTACAACTGCATTTAAAGCTAAGAAGTTTTGGAATTTTCATATATTTTTCGCTTCTTTAACTGAGATAATTGAATCGCTGTAAGAATGTTAAAACTTAAAGATTAAGTGAGAAATTTAAGATTGTATATCTGTGCTTTAGCTTCAGAAATTAGCGTCCGTTTGAGTCTTCTTTGGAATGCGAGAGATTTTCAGGTAATCTTGGATATGTGTAGACCGCAGAAATTCATTGCAATGTTTTGAAAGCTGAAATTAATTTAATTCAACTGTTTTTCAAACACAATATTATAAAAATATTTAGCTCCTGTATAAAATTCTTCATTTAGGTATTAGGCTTGCAGATTCAAAATAGGCCAATTTCCATTTTTTTTATTATCGGTAATTAATTTTATAATTCTTACTTCAACCCTATCTATTTCCTATATAACCCCAATCTATTTCGCATTTTTCGTAAATTTATATATAAAAAAAGAGTATTAAGAAAACGATTCTACTATATATTGTTGTTTTCCCAAGCATTGTTGAACTTCATGTGATACTTATCTAAATTATAAAACAAAAACATGTCCGTGAATAATGCTGAAGTCAAAAGAATGGTGGCAACGACCTGACCAATCTATTTTGGCTTTTTCGAAAATTTCTTTGTATTTAACTATCGCATACTTTCAATTTTTTTCCGTCGCGTCAAGTTGAGGAAAAAGTGTACGTTCACATGCATTTTGTCTTAAAACTATATCTCAGTTTACTGATTTTTTATAGCTTTAAAAATAATTTTCAAGCATTATTTTCTTAAATCTATCTACATTTCTAAAAAATCTATTTAGGGTGCTTCCGTTTAGTCAAGTGCAGGATTTAATCCAATTACATTTAAAAAACTAATACAGCACCCCTAAACGAACCAACCAACCAATTTATAGAGGAACAAAAACTGGAAAGTGCTCTGTCTGCAAAATCTCTTAGGATCTGTCTAATCTTGTCATTGTTGTCACGTAAATGTGGAAGTTTATTCATATCCATGTGATCGTGACGAGTTTCAAGTGGCTAAAAATCAGTCACGGTAAATTTATAGTGGGTTTATGAAATGACGGTCACATGACAGTCATAATGTATCGAATTAAGGAAATCACATGTACGTGACGGTTGTGATTGTGGCACGAGGCTAACGAAAAAGACAGGCTACCGTGTTGCATTCCACTTATCTTTTTTTACAGACCGCTAGTGTGACGTGATGCTCTTTTCGTACACCTGCATTGATGGATTCGAGCATCACGTGACTCCCGCGGTCTGTAAAAAAAGATACGCGAAAAGCACCGCGGTAGCCTTTCTTTTTCGTTAGCCTCGTTGTGGTACTTATTACGTAATAATAACGTCACATCGACTGGGTGTGTTATAAGAATAATTGAAAATGTGTTAACGAAATGTAATAATTACAAGTCATTTTTTTCACGAATGGCTTAAAATTCTGTGTTTGAGAATAAATTCAATGTAAATTAAAATTATTCTATGAAATTGGATGTCTCTAATGAAAATATAAAGCTGTGTACAAATTTAAAATTTAGGGTGTTTATATAAGTTATTTTTTAGGTGTATTATTAAATATAGGGATAAATAATAAGGAGTATATTAGTAATTTAGGTGGTTATATAAGCTTAATATATAGTAGATGCGAACTAATAGTTGGTTTTATTCCCCATTGGTTGGTTGATTGGTTGGTTTTATTGTCACAAAGTCCACATTTGGACATGTTGAGCTAAACAAGAGTTAAAAAATATACTTAAGTAAAGACAAGGCAAGGCAGCTAGCGTAAATACATATGAGTAACAAATAAAGATGATATACAAAAACATGATAAAGAAACTTATCTGGATGGGGTACCCATCCAGACTACATCTGGATTGGACACCCATTCAGATTAACAATTACAGAAACACATGATATTAAAAGGTAAGTTAGAACAATACTAAAAATAATTGCAGGTAGACGTGAGATGCGAAAAATGGTATATATGATGGATAAAATCCTGCCTGTTTTAAAAATATGAATATATTCCCATTGGGATCTTCTCCAATGAGGTTTATTAACTGAGGTGATGATACTTTGAAGTAATCCCTGTACAAATGTCTCAGTGCAGGGCAGTCCGTTAAAATGTGGTGAATATTAAGTTCTATAAAATAACTATGTGGGCACATGGGAGCTGAATACCACAAAAAATTGTGTTTGTGGGTAATTCTTGAATGACCTATACATAGACGGGTCAGGAATATATCCTCCTTCCTTGATAAATATTCCGTGTAGATTGATATCGGTGTAAATTTATGCGAATATTTATGAAGGAGTTAGAAATGGTGCTTTCTTATTTCTTTTCTGGGACCGTACATATTATTACAACGGCATGCTTGTAACGATTACAATTCACATATATTTTTTTAATTCAACTAAAAATTTAAATAATGTCCATTTCTTGTATGTTTTATTTCTGCGTAAAAAAAAAAAAAAAAAAAAAAAAAAAAAAAAACAGAAACAGGAAAAATATTTCAAAAAAATAACTGAACCCAGAAATTTCTAAAAAGCAAATATGAGTATAAATTTCTAAATACTCATTATAAGCTATTTTATGTCTCCTGAATTAAAAATCATTTTCTTTTTGTCCAAAATCTTTCATCATTCACAACAAAGTCAGTCACAGTCCTAGACAATCAAATGTATCGACCGCAACTTTTACAGATAGAAAATCCCTCTCAGCCGATAAAAAAGAAATGCAAGGTAGCCATCTGGAGCACTATCAAACCAATATAAAGAAGGGAAAGTAAAGAAGGGAGCCCCAGCATTTTCTATCCATCTCTAATTTTCGCCGGGGGATGGGGGCTCACAGGGAGGGCTCTGATTATCACGGACGAAGGTGCAGCCTAAGCCCTGGGCCCCCGCGTCTAATTTCACGGTGAGCGCGCGGCCTGGCCATTCCACGAAGCCACCCAATTTACCGCCGAATCGCCCCAGCCGGACGACAAAGGCCAATTTTTATCAAAAGACCCCCTTTCTCTTTTGCTCTTGCTGCCGTCAGCAAGCCAACAGTAACTGAAGGTTGATAGATTTGGCTACAAAGCTTTAAGTTGGGGATATTTCTTCCACCGTTGATATAATTTTACTGAAATATAAACTTAGATTTCTTGCATAGGAATGGTCCATTGCCACTCTTGGATTTTAAAATTTTATTAAATAAATTCTTTTTTCCGAATTTGAACTATGTGCATATATATATATATATATATATATATATAATTATAATATCTATGAATTTCAAAAAACATATCAAGTTCTATTCTACATAAATCTCCAAAGAGATAATCAATGATACTGTGTATACAGAATACCACATAGCTAATAATTAACATGTGCAAACATAATATTACCATAGCTGATGCTTCAATGGTAATTGGCCAAATTTTACTCATACCAAAAGAATATTGAAAAAAGAAATAGAGAGAAAGGGGGAAAAAAAATTATAAATTGGAGTTGCAATTAAGTAAACACAAATGGATTAACAAATTAAATATGAACCATACACAATGGAAAATTGGACCACATGAGAATTAAATATGAATTGGACATGGAAAAACACATGCACATGTACTCATCAGCCTGGATGCACCCACATGTGTTTTAAATAATAATTCAGTGTTTCATAATTCTACTGGCATAATGCTAAGATCAGTAGAATCATCCAGGTACACTGAATTATTACCAGACAACAATTGGAAATATTAAAATTTGGAAATATTTAAATAGGAAATAAAAAACCATTAAGAAAATACAATATATTTCACTCACATCGATTATCCAAAAAACTGTAATTAACACCTCACTAAATTACCACGAGATAACAGTTTTGAAATAATAAAATTGGAAATATGAACGCGTAAAGTGTAGATAAAATATTTTACTCACAATAATTATACAGAATCCTTAAAATGTCACAACGTCTACATAATATTCACATCCACATGGCAATGCATCATACATGTTAACTAAGTCGAGTTGAGAGAAATGATTTGTAAGACAAGTTGAGAGCACACTTTTTTTAAAATACAACCCCATAAATGACACCCAATCACAATATGATTCAAAAACACTCAAAATAATTCTGGTTTTAATACACTTATAACAAATTTATATCCGTGAATATATATTACTCCATCCAATTTTAATTCCTGAAAGTAAAATTAATATACAATCAATAGCTCCCTCTATAGTTAAATTAAATATAATATTAACAGTATTATCTACAACTACCTGAAAGGTAAAGTGTCGCCATCTATTGGTATTATAATAGTTCATAATTAATATTTAGTTAAATATCCACTTTATTAGTTACATACTCACTTCATTAGATTTATTTATATAAATAAACTTTAAAGAACAATACTAACTTGTAGTTTTACTTAAAATTCAAATAAAATATAATACTACTATATGAATAAATCTACACAGAATTAATTCAACTTGCACAGCATTTCAGATATTCTTAACAAGAATATATTATGTAAAAGAAATATTATTTTAATTCAAATTATTTTTGCTGCCAGCTGTGTTAATCCACTGATATTATAGACATTTATTAAATAATTAATGTTTTATTTTTACTACTACTTAAATATATATTAGACTTGTTTTTAAATAATTAATGTTTAATTTATACTACATTGTAAATATATTTTATATTTATAGATTAATTTAAATATCTAATTAAATAATTCATAAACAATTCAAAATATCTCAAAATTTATAATGTTGATAATTAATAGTATTACTACTGTTTTTCAATCAAATTAATGCAATGCAGTAATTAAAATACTTGTTAATTTTAATTATTCATAGACAAAAATAAAAACTATATATATTTATTTTTATATATATTGCAAATAGATATATATATATGAGTTATAATCACCAATGTTATCATTGTATAATTTAATTTGTTATTGTATAAGTTAATTTATAAATGTATGAAAACTGCACATCAATAATACCTTAAACAGAGGTGATCGGCAACGCACAATCACAACTATACAAAGTATAAATAATGTTCAATCAAATATTAAATTTCCTAATATGTTATAATTGTAATTATGTATGTTATATTTGTAATTTTCTACATAAAGTGTATATAATGTTCAAACAAATATTAAATATTAAATTTCCTAATATGTTATAATTGTAATAATGTATGTTATAATTATTATTTTCTATATCTTTTGTTATATGTTATCGCACACTAAAACAATAATTTATTACATACCATGTTTATATTTATATATATATAAATGTATTCTTCACAAATTACTTAAAAATATTAACACTAATTGAAAGGTAAACTAAGATTTTTTTTTTTTTTCATTAAGGGGACTCTGCCTCACTGAACCCTTTGTGAAAGGTTTTTTATTTTTATGTTCACGTGTTTAAATTTGTCTTAAACGAGGGAAGTGTTCAAGGAAACAAAGCCTTTCTAAAAAGTATATGTAATATTGTTTGACTTCTCCTTTTTGAAAAAAAAAATGAATGAAAGAATGAAAAAAAAACTTATTTTGGAGAAAAAAATTGTAGAAATTTATTTTTGAATACTTAATAATTTTTAATTGTTAATTTCTACAAGTCTTTTTATGTTGGCATATTTAAAAATTGTGTTGCACGCAGGATAATGACAAAAAAAATCTTATTTTAGTTATTTCATGTTTATATTCTTCACTTTAAAATCCTGCGGAATTAAAAAGCTGCGTACCACAGACAAGGCTGCTCGAAATTTTTGCCCTACCTGGATTTCATTCTACTGGCACCAATATTTGAAAAAATAATAATAATAAGGTGTATATTTATTCGTGTGAGATTATTCAAAGCAATTTTCTTTTACTGCTAATGTGTTTTAATAGCTTTTATTTTACTGACTTTTCAATAAACAGGGTGTGATTATAATTGCGATTGACAGTATTGAATCTAATAAAAAATAATACGACTAGGTTTGTACATTATTTTATTTAATGTTTTTATTTATCATCATCTTAGTAGCGTTAGTAGATCATTTTAATTCCGCGTGAACAATGTAAATTCAAATGCTAAATTTTCACCTTAAAATATATCTATATCTATATATATGTGTGTGTGTGTGTGTGTGTGTGTCTGTGTTCGATAGTGCCCGTGTCATGTATTATTTTAGCTAATTAAAGATTATACATGGATGAAATCGTACATTTTTTGTGGTATCTGCAGTAATTCGGCGCCTGAAGATTCTGCTGCGATGCAACCAATGTTTCATTAATTCGTTTTTTATTTTTTATTTTTTTTTTACTCCTTCCAATATGTTTTATATTATCTTGGATATGCATTCTATTTTTATTCTTCTTCGATATTTTTCTGGATATTTAAAAAAAAAATATGTTTTTAATTTTCATATTAACTTTTATGTATTTTTTAAAAGGTAATAAGTTTTACATAAGTAAAAATTCCTAAATGTATTGACTTTTGAAAATTACTTAAAATGTAAGGAGATTTTTAAAGCATAATATTTTAATACTGCATTTAGATTTTTCTTTGTTGAAATCCAATTTTTAAAAGTGCAACATGTAATGGGCAATCGTTTTTTTTTTTTTTTTTTTTTTTTCACGAAGATTAACGTAATATTTTACAATATTTTAAGAGAATACCTCTTCCGTTAGAATAATTAATTAAACACAATATCTTTTAATTAAGAAAAAATAACACTATAAAAGTTATTACTCTATTATTCTTCGAAGATAGAATTCACGGAAAAATAGTTGACTATCAAATGATGCCTTATAACATACAGTTATAAAGCTTATGGGGCAATTTTGCAATTTATAGGGATTTTTTATTATTATTATTAATTCTAAATACATTGTTATGAATTGTCCAATTTTCTGTTAATTCTAACCAAGTCTTTCTCTTTTAGAAAAAAACAAACCTAAATGTTGTGTAGAAAACACATATTTTCATTTACAGAAGTGGAAAAAATACTTTTATTGTGTTAAAATTGCATATTTTTTAACAATTTTTTTTTTATTCTTCAGATTATATTTACTTTTAATGATTTAACTGTTGTAGCATTTTTTTTTTTTTTTTTTTTTTTTTTTTTTTTGTGAATTTCTCATAGTTGTTACGAGATGTTTTATACTGTGTCCAGTGTAAAGTGTTCTTAAAATTTTTTAAATTCTTAAGGTTTCCAAAAAATTACTTTTATTGTTTAAATTTATTCATATCCAAATAAAATTACATAAATTATACATATTTAAAAGAGTGAAATGTAATTAATTCTCTGAAAGTATCAGTTGAAGCTTGCCTGAAAGACATCGTTAAAAATTTTAGATCTGTACGTCTCTGCATATATTTTGCACTACATTAAAGAGGAAAATAATTGTCAATTTAGTGAGGAGAAATCTTTTCTTATACGATAAATAAGCTGTGTACTTTTCATTTAAGAACATATATACATTGGACTCTCATTATTGCGTGTCCGCTTAAGACGTATCTCCGGTTAATAAGAACAATTTTGTTTTCCCCATTGTTTCCTGTTTGCAATTGATGTTAAAGACGTCGCTTAAAGCGTTCTACTCCTCGGATAATGCGGACATATTTTTCGCAAATTGACAGGGCGGAATTGAAACTAGTTTTGTACATTATTTCTCCAAAAGAAATCTCATGTAAGTTTGGTTATTGAGATATCAAAAAATTGACGGTGACAATAATGAGGAGAAAAAAAACTTCCTACCATTAAAAAAAAAAAAAAAAAAAAAAAAAAAAAAAAAAAAAAAAAAAAAAAAGTGAGAGATATATCAAAAAATTGTCCATGAAAATAATGAGGAAAAAAAAACAGTGAGAGATTTAGAATTGCTAATGTCTGTTTGTCGATATTACCAATCAAAATGTGATATAACAAACCAAATTTTCAAGTGTATTGAAAAACTGGGAAATGATGTGATTATACGACCATTTTTTCAAGTAATGCAAAGAAAAGTGAGACATTACTTTTATTAAAGTTAAATTATATAAGCTAGGCAATTTCTTTGCATATTTTGTTTGTCCTCGGTAATTTATTTTCTTATGTTAACACATTATCACTATGTAACTAGGTTTTAAGCTAAATTTTTAATCACTAAATGAAAGAAAAAGTTGTTTATTTTAGCATTAAGTTGATAACCTATATATTTCCTGTCAAGAACTGAATTCAACTTATTCAACGAAAAGGATTATTTTACTCCATTTAAATGTTTACATCGTTAAATGTGAACTTCTGTTAGCGCGAACAAAAAAACCTCCCTTGGAAGTCCGCACTAATGGAAGTTTATTGTACATTCAATATATATATTAAGTTTTACTATCTTTTGTGGGAAATTTTAATTAATATGTTTGGAATTTAAATGTTTGACACATTACAACTGTGTGATTTTCTTTAATATAAATTTTGGAATGTTTCCTAGCGTGTTATTATGTATTTGTACTATATTTTTCATTTAACGTTTTCAAAAAGGCATCGCATAACGTGAAAGTTTATAAAAATAAAATAAAAATATTTTTACTCTTAATATCTTATTAGTTGTTAAAAAATATGTGGAGTTTTATGCATAGGTTTGCATTTTATTTAATTTAGTAGTAAGTTCTCGTTAATAAGTGTAAAATATGCGTTGTATGTTAGTGATACTATATGTTTACTTATAACTAATGTATTTTTAAGAATGTATTACCACATAAATGTAAATTATTAAGATACAAATGAAATTAAACTTTGAGTACTCATGTAAGCAAAATTCCTCATTTGGGAAAAATCCTTTGATTCAAATGCTACCGTTTTATGTATGTTCTAAGATCATTACATTAATTTCAATGCAATGATTTTTACTCCAGTTTCCAAATTGTCAATAAAACATCAAAAATATCTCTGTATTTCAGTTGACTTTTACCCTTATTCAGTAACCAGTTTGAGGTGGGCTTTTGAAATGTATTTAGTAAAACGTAATTCTCACCAATAAAGAGGATTTTTTTTCATTTTCACTTCAAATTTGATTTTTAATTATTACAATTTTCAACTACCACGCTTCTTAAAATTGATTATTTGTTTTCAGGAGAACTAAAACATTTTAGTTTAATTGATTCTTTCACTCATTTTTGCAACAAATATTTTATTTTATTAGAACGAAAAAAAAATGCCTCAGAAATTTTATAATACTCTCTCTCTCTCTCTCTCTCTCTCTCTCTGTATATATATATATATATATATATATATATTGATTTTTTCTTTTTATTAAGTTTAAGACTTGCAGAATCCTTTCCTTTGCTTTTTATAATATCTCTTACTTTGTTTTTCACACATGTAATTTCATTTTAAATAAATAAATAAATATATATATATATTTTTTTTTTAAATGAAAGCACATGTGAAAAACAAAGGATAAGACATTATAAAAAGCAATGGAATGGACACTGCAGGAATTATACTTGGTAGGATAAAAAAGCAAAAAATGGAAAACTATGAATATCTTATAGAATCTTCAGAAGGGCTTTATAAGAATATTCATAGTAGATAGTAGTAGAAACAAGAGAATTAATAACCTACATGAGTTCAAATAACAAAGTAAATAAATAAATAAATAAAGATGCAACTTAAAATAGAAATAAGATAAAAAAACAAAACAATAATACAACTTAAATAGAAATTAGATAATAAATTAACGTGCAAGACTCCCCAAAAAAGACATACATAAATCGGTAAATAAAATAAAATAAATTAACAAAAAACATCAAAGCACAATTACAGTTACGCATTTAAATAAAACACTTTTAAATTTTACAATACATTTATCAAAACTGAGTAACAGAAGTAAATGTCAAAACATTCAAAATTATAGCTTTAATTAAGAATAATGTTAATACATTAGATATTTTAATTAAAACCATGTAAAACTATTTTAGGTTTAGTTGATAATTGTGATGTAAAACTTCATTGAGTATTTGGAATTTTTGTAAATTCGAAATCATAGTATTATTAAATAGCTATCCGATAAGGTAACATATTTTATATTTTTATTCAGATTATGTAAAACATATTTTGATTGTCGTTATTAATTTCAATATTGTTTCTTGTGGAACATATATATACAATATACTTATAATAAAAATTCTAATAAATATAAACATCATCGAAAATATAATAAATGAACATAGATAATTTTAATAAACATTATCTAAAACTTCATCTATTTTTGAAGATCAAAAAGATAGCATATAATCTTACAAGACATATTACAAAAATTATTTTCACAAAATTCACTAAATTGTAGTAGTGTCATGGATATTAATATGTACGAAAAAATAAAGTTAATTACGTTTTAAGGTGATAATTTGCAATATTTGAATATTATGCAGAAAACATTCTAAAAACGGTAGATAACAATTATGAATTATAAAGAAAATCAAAATATGTCTCCTGGGTTATCAACAATAGTTTCATTGAACCATCGTATATTATATAAAACCAATTTTAGATCATTTATATAAACATGCGTATCTTAAGTATATTAAGTAAATCAGATTCCTCTTTCACGTTAATGAAACTTTCCCTATAAAAAAAGAGAAAGAGAGAAAGAGAGAAGAAAAAAAAACACGGGAATATTTTATTCCTCAACCACCATAAAAGCTATTCTCTTAAACATCGAGAAAATATAACGCCTACAAATCCCCGAGAAAAAGAGAAAAAAAGTAGCTCTGCGGAATTTGCGCGATTTATTTAGAGAAAAATAACCTGAAATCAATTTACTTTTCAAAGAGAAAAAAAAAAAAAAGAAAAGAAAGAAACTTTTTCTCCCTGATTTGGCGAAAGTTGAACATCGGTCAGCAACCCTGCATCTGAGAATCCACTTCGTTAGAGGCACCCTAAAATTGCGCGGTGCTTTAGGGGCAATGTGAGGGGGAGAATCCTGGAATTTCGGACCGGGAGTATCTCAAGAATGGGGTTTGAAAACTGGAATATCCCTCCCTCAGCACCTCTAAAAGAATAGAAAGCAAAGGGCCGTAAAATCGGAACTTGATTGGAAGAGAATCTTTTCTAATTATACATACTGCTGTTGTAGGTGGTAGGCGCAGTAAGGAAAGTGAGGTTTAATGGCCTATTTTACTTTATTTTTTATTGCCAAACATTTCTACAGGAGTTTACGGAATTTTGTTTCTTTACATGCGTATAAATTTAACTCATGAACTTGTAAGCCACATTCAAATATGCAGATGATTTGTGTTCGACTTAAAAAAAGAGAGAGAAGGAGAGAGATAATACTAAGATCAATTTTTTTTTATATTAATGGCAGATAATATTCAATAGAAATTTGAATTTTCTTAATTTAATGATTTATAAATTAATTAGTTCTTCCGGCCTGTACCGAGAGGATAAGGCAGCTCTCATAGGCCATGTTTTTAAAAATTCAACTCATTTTACTCAAACACCCGAAGCTAAAATGCTTGGAACCCGATTATAGAAGATTCAATCCCTGTTTTCGTTAATACAGAATATGAATGAGAATTTCAGCAGGAGAGTTACAGCATAACAAAAATCAGATTGTTTCAAAATGTCAACCACCCTAGAATTTCAAACTGCCATATCTCAGCCATTTTCTGAGATAAAGCCAAAATAAAAAATGTTCGATATTTTTTCGTTTGATGCGAATATTTTTTTTTTCGACAGCAGATAGCGCTGTAAATTCACCATGGAGATCTTGCTTTGCGACCTCCATGGTTAATATTTCTATGACTCACGATGAATGAATATTTTTTTATTTACTTTAATGGATTGAGATATTCGGCTGTTAACCTAATTTTTACTGAAGTTATCTCAGAATCGGTACATTTTTTAATGTAACTCATCTCCCACGCAAACAATTTTTTTGAACAATCTTTCTAAAAATGTAACTTTTACGCAATTTTATTCGAAAAAATAATTTTGAATAAAAATGGCCGCTTGGCACATGGAAAAAATGTGGTTACCCCGTATTTGTTTTCCTCAGTCACATACATGACTTGCGCTTTTATCATATAGATTACGTATGATAAGATTTAATAGAATAAAGAAAACTTTTATTAATCTATATATTTAAAACGCTAAGCGATTTCTTTCGACAATCCGTGAGAACAAACTACTGCATCAAATTCAACCATTCTTTTTTTTAATGAAAGATATTTGGACACAGATTTGTTATCGTGCATTCGTTTGTTCGAAAATTTAATTAATTAGTCGAAATTTTCAATTTTCAATTCAATTTTCAACTTTTACTTCTGCTAATGACGTCATAAAGTCGGCAATTCGGATAACGCCCACTGTTGCGAAGCTCAGAGTTTATTCTCTAAACTCTGTGGTTACGAGAGGATAAAAGATAAATAATAAATATTAAAAGCACGTGGCTTTTAGGCCGAATTTTTTTATTTGCAAGTTAAATTTCGGTAAAAATATTTATCCGCGTGTTTTATAAGCAAATAAAAATTCATATTTATTGTGACGTCACGGGAATATTGTCCATTGAGTTTATTTTATCACTATGCATTATAACTTTGTTGATGCCATTTTTTCATTACAACTAAATACAAAATATATTTTTATTTGTATACATGGTGTTTAAGCATTAAAGTAACGTATATAAAGTACGTGTGAAAAGTTTGCGCCGGTGAAAATGACGTTATGCTTAGCTTGAAATGCATTTTAACGTTGATAAAACCGATAAAACTAAAGAGAAAAATGTATATGATTGTGTCAACGTGACGTAATTTTAACTGATTTTTCCATTCTTAATTATAAAGATTAGAATTGGATTGGAGCCGTCATTGATTGTTTCATCTTGATTGCATACCTTGATTACATGTTACCAATTACTTTTCTTTTTAAACTATAGGTTAGAATACTTCCTTTTTTAATACAAAAATTTAAAGGATTTCAGGAAATTTAAATTATTAAAAATAGTGTTACGGTAGGAAAAAAAAAACCCTTGAAATAATGATTGCATTTTTAGCTAGAATAAACTATGTAAGACTAATATTTCATAGGAATTATTTTGGTAGGTTTATTATAAGTTCATTTAACAGTTTCTTATTTGCGTAAAGTCCTATTTCTTTCACTGTGAAATTCTCTTTCGATGTCAAAGATGTTTTTCTACTTTTTGATACCAGCCAAAATACAGTGGCAATTTTTAGAAATGTAAAACGGTTGTGACAACAAAAGCTCACTTTAGCTTTCATCTCGCATACAACCCTTCTAAATACTACAAATTTCTATTTTTTACTACATTTTACAATTTAAATTCTTACATCATCAATTAGAAAAAAAAATTAACTTTCGATTGAAATTAATTTGAAAACTGCCGCTTAATTTAACGACTTTTTAAATAATTTTCAAGCATCAAAAGTTTTTTAATTTTATCTTATCAATGACCACCAGTTTGCTTCAATAATGCAAAATAGCCCCTGCGAAAGTTGCCACAATTGAAAATAGATTTCCCTAACCATCATAAAAAGTGAATAATAATAATAAAAAAACAGTGATATTAAAAACAGATCATAAGATCAGATTATCCATAAGATAGACACAAAAATCTGTCAAAAAAAAAAAAAAAAAAAAAAAAAAACTATTTTCAGTTTATGTTGAACGTAAGATTGATATGTTGAATTTGTTGATGTATATGTTCCATCAGATATCAGAATATGCTAGGAATTGTATTTTTATTTTTTTTAAAGATTCATTTGCCAACTGTATAAGAGAAAAACATCCCCGACTGTGATGGAAAAAGGATAATCCTCCTGTCCTCCTGATTATGAGAAAAAAACCGAAGAATACAAACAAATAAATTACACTTGAAAACATTAAAAATCTCCCTCATCTGCAGATTGATTTATTACTGTAAAAAAATTCTTCATCCTTACATAAAAATTGATTAGCTTAAAACAATGGATGTGCTTTAGAAGATATGAATTAGAAACGAACAATGATTAAAGATGACATTTTAAAACTTTTAATTTAAACATTTTTAAACTTTTTTAGCGTCGAATTTCGGTGGTGCTTTTGGGCAGATGCAATGCACATGCTCATAGGAGCTCATACAGTTGCATAATCACAGGGTGGGGGGTTGGGGGGAGATGTGTTCCTATTTTACTATGTTCTTTTATTTACTGAATATGAGATGAACGTAGGAATATACTATTGTATGATACTTCATAGGTCCATGAAATTTTTTTCTTGACGAGGGAATATGGTGGTAATGTCAAACTGGTTTGCATTACACAGTTGTTTACGGATTGTTTGTTTGGAGTTTGCATCGGATATAGTACCGTATTTGGCTAGGGAAAAAACTTTTAAAATAAAATATTTGAAAGACTGTTTCATACACACCCCTTCTTAAATAATAAAGAAGCTTATTTTACTGATATTGTTATAGTATTTTTTTTCCGTCACGTTATGACGGATTCTATCTAGTATATTTTTAACACTTTCCAACCTAGTTGAAAAGTGTTTATGACTTCGGTTTGTCTGGCCGTATGGCCGTCTGCCGTCTGGCCGTCTGGCCGTCTGGCCGTCTGCCGTCTGCCGTCTGTCCGTGCTCTAACTCCCGTAAATATGCTCGGATTGCTCTGCAATTTTTATATGTTATAGTCGTTATCCATAGCATGTTCCCTATTTCAACGGAAGTGTGTAGCACTGATAGTTTTTTTACAGGGACACTCAAAAGAATTCCGTTACATTGCGGTCTATGGGGAAAAATCATTGACGGTTTATTTAAATAATGTTTCACTATTTTAAACGCATTGAAATTTATATATATCACTAAGGTGCATTAGAAGAAGCTTAATATGGAATAGGGTGTGCATAGCACTTATAGTTACTTTACAGGGACAGTCAAAAGAATTCTGTTACATTACGTCTATGGAGAAAAAATCGTCTGCGGTTTATTTAAATAATTTTTCCCTATTTTAAACGCATTGAAATTTATATATATATCACTAAGGTGTATTTCAAGAGGCTTACTACAGAATAGTGTGTGTACAGCAGTCATCGTTCATTTACAGGGACGCACAAAAGTTCGCGAACACATTTCTGTATTATTTAACTCCAGACGGAGAATTTTAAACTGTGCTACGCGTTTCCTAACTGAACTAAAATTTAACATCCTATGTAGTATATATACTAATCTATAGATCCTATACAGGGCTGAATAAAAGTATTCGGATTACTTAGATGTTATCTTTTAGCTTATTAAACAATATGATTTGTAAAATTATTTTGGAAGCGTTGGAAAGTGTTACATAATCTATGCTTGACGCATGATTTTTCGTTCTTGTTAAGTTTTGGATTCGATTTTCATAAAATTTGAAATGACTCGACAAAATTCTGCGACGATTATATATATTAAATTTCAAACCATTCCATCGGGTAGTTCTTGCGCTGTTATATGCGGACAGATGGACGGATAGACTAGACGACGACTATAGGTGCTACGTATTTATATAATTACGAACACGCCTAAAAACATTCATTTATTTAGCATAAAGGGTCATTCATTAAATTACATCACACTTCAAGAGTGTAAAGGAGGTCCACAAATCATGCCGCAGTTTGGGAGTATAAAGTTATTTCCTCCACAGTTTAAAACAAGAACGAAAAATCATGCGTCAAGCATAGATTATGTAGCACTTTCCAACGCTTCCAAAATAATTTTACAAATCATACCGTTTAATAAGCTAAAAGATAACTTCTAAGTAAACAATTTGGAAAACGCATAACATATTTAAAAACATAATTTCAGGAATTTCCAACATATACAATATTCGGAAAAATATCCGAATACTTTTATTCAGCCCTGTATAGGATATATAGAATTGTATATATACTACATAGGATGCTAAATTTTAGTTCAGTTAGGAAACGTGTAGCACATTTTAAAATTCTCCGTCTGGAGTTTGTCAATAAACAGAAATGTGTTCGCGAACTTTTGTGCTGCCCTGTATAGGATCTACAGAATTTATACACACCACGTAATAGACAGAAAGCAAGTTAACATTAAAATCGCGTTCAGTAACTTAAAACGCACTTCCAGGAATTATTGTTAACAGACAGTAGATAATTCTTTTGCGTGTCCCTGTAAATGAACGATGACTGCTATACACACAATATTCCGTAGTAAGTCTCTTGTAATGCACCTTAGTGATCTATATAAATTTCAATGCGTTTAAAATAGTGAAACATTATTTAAATAAACCGCAGACGATTTTTCTCCATAGACGTAATGTAACAGAATTATTTTTACTGTCCCTGTAAAGTAACTATAAGTGCTATGCACACCCTGTTCCATATTAAGCTTCTTCTAATGCACCTTAGTGATATATATAAATTTCAATGCGTTTAAAATAGTGAAACATTATTTAAATAAACAGCAAATGATTTTTCCCCATAGACCGCAATGTAACGGAATTCTTTTGAGTGTCCCTGTAAAAAAACTATAAGTGCTACACACTTCCGTTGAAATAGGGAACATGCTATAGATAACGATAATAACATATAAAAATTGCAGAGCAATCCGAGCATATTTACGGGAGTTAGAGCACGGACAGACGGCAGACGGCAGACGGCAGACGGCCAGACGGCCAGACGGCCAGACGGCCAGACGGCCAGACAAACCGAAGTCATAAGCACTTTTCAACTAGGTTGGAAAGTGCTAAAAAGACAAATGTTTCCTACACTGTAAAAATGACCAATGTTTCTTATTTTATGAAAATATACTATAACCACGAACGAAAATATAATATAATCTTCTGAGTAATCCGAAATTCCGTAAAGCGTGCTACATTGTCTTTTGAATCCCCAGAAACCAATACATTTCCAAAATTTAATGAATTATTTATAAAAACAAAGTATTTTTCGCTGCCCGTATTTTTCAGAAACGTTTCCGAAGGGTTTTTATAGTGTATTAATTAGTGTCCTCAGCCTGGAATACCTGTTTTTCCAATGCTATCAATTCTCAAGTAAGCATTTTCATGCTCAAAAAAGTATGTTTAACAGACAAACATGCAAAATTAACAGCATTAACAATAACACTAAAATTAAGTTTATTTCTTAACACTTTCATGTATAAATTAACTTATGCGACTGAAAACGTTTACTTGGGAATTGGTGACATTCGAAAAACAGGTATTCCAGACTGAGGACACTAATTAATACACTATAAAAACCCTTCGGAAACTTTTCTGAAAAATACAGGCAGCGAAAAATACTTTGTTTTTATAAATAATTCTTTAAATTTTGGAAATGTATTGGTTTCTGGGGATTCAAAAGACAATAGAACTCGCTATTCAGAATTTCGGATAACTCAGAAGAATATATTATATTTTCGTTCGTGGTTATAGTATATTTCATAAAATAAGAAACATTGATTATTTTTTACAGTGTAATCTATGAAAATGTAATGTAACCACTCACGAAAATGTGCAATAACCTCTTCCGAGTTTCCCATGATTTTGAAAAGCGTTCTTTATCTTTAGAAATCACAGAAACCAATAGATTTTTAATATAAAAAGAAACATTTATAAAAACAGTTTCTCATTTTCTATCACTGATTTTCGGAAACGTTTCCGAGTAGTTTTTTAGTGTATTAATCAGTTTTCTCAAGTAGGAGTATAGGTTTTTCGGATGCTATTAATTCTCAAATAAATGTTTTCATGTTCAACGAATATCTTTTACAGATAAATATGATAAATTAACAGCATTGACATTAACATTAAAACAGGGTGTCTATTCCAAATCAGAAATGAATTTCCCTGACTTTTCCAGGTTTTTCATACCAATAAAAAAAAAATTCCAGGTATCGAGATTTTGTGATGTTACACACAACAAAAATTTTAAAAGTTGTGAATTTGAGAGTGGAACCTTCACAACTGATTCTGAGACACAAATTACTGATTTGTTACATAATTTTTACAAAATTTACAATTTGTTGAACATTTTGCAAGTAGATACACACTTTTAGCATCAGGTGTTATCCATTTTGTCAAATCAAGATGACATTCTTTTATCACATCAGTCACAGTTAAATACAGATTGCTCTGACATATTTCAATACAAATAATAAGTATTCAATAAATTAAGCTAAAAAATGTTCAGTTTCCAAACAAATATAAGCAAGCAGAGTGAAACACCTAATCAATCCTACAACATTCTGTAGAAAGTTTTCAATACAAATAATAAGTATTCAATAAATTAAGCTAAAAAATGTTCAGTTTCCAAACAAATATAAGCAAGCAGAGTGAAACACCTAATCAATCCTACAACATTCTGTAGAAAGTTTCAGTGAAGCTGGAGCTGAAAATCCCTGAGTCTTAAAAAGGGAATGAAAGGAGGTAGACAAAATGAATTGCACGAGAGATTGATGGAGAGGTTATGAAGATCAAAGTTAGATTTTAATGCTGCTGCAATTTCAAATCCTTTCTTTTAGGTAGCTTTCAATACAAAAAAGTATAAAGCTACCTATTGCAGCCGTTCGGAGGAAACAGTTCCGGAAAATTTTGATGTATTTTCACCGATCATGACCCCCAGACCCCAAAACCACCCTCCGTTCAAATGTTGATTTATATATATATATCCATATATACAGGGTGATTATAAAGAAACTTTGCCAACATCTGCACTTCTAGCGGCCGTTCTATTTAACCGATCAAGATGAAATTTTAAATATAGTTGTTTGAAGGTATGCGCTCGAGATTCTGTGAATGGCAATACAGTGGTGCTCACGGTTACGGTTATAGTTACAGAAACTCGAAAATTTCGAATGGCAACGCCTACTTTTTCCTGTCTCAAAATGTTCAGCGCATGCGAAAACCCTAAATAGCGTTGAAACGGTACCGATATGTCCAAAAACAAACGTGTTATGCATACACAAAGAAGAGTTCTGAAAACCGGCCAACAAAACACGATCTGTGCGCACGCAGTAACTTTGCATATGACACAGGCAAGATACCAATCACAGAACGCCGTTCGCCAGATATTCAGCGGAGGAAGCCTATAAAATACCAAGCGGGTATGCGAAGTCGTCATTCATGAACTCGCACATGCCGACGATATGACTCTTCCTGGGAAAGTTCGCGGTGAATTGATCAAACTCTATTATCTAAATGGGATGAACGCTGCGGAAGCCTTGCGTGTGTATCGCCGCAATCATCGACAACGACGTGGGCCATGTACTCTGCAAGCTGTGCGTGATTTAGTGCGCAAATTCGAAGATACAGGCTGCACCTGTGACAAACCGCGCTCCGGACGGCCAACAGTTTCTGAGGACGTTGTCATGGAAGTGCATCATACAGTGACTACAGGGCACACAGAAACTGCAAGAGGATTATCGCGCTTGTTGGATATTCCGAACACAACGGTCCGCAAGCTCTTGCGCTCAGTACTTCACATGTTTCCCTATCGATTTCAGCGCGTCCAGATGTTGCAGCCGGGTGACCCACAACAACGTCTGGACTTCGCAAATGAATTTTTATTACGATATGATGCTGATAACGACTGGCCACTTCGCATACTATGGACGGACGAGGCGCATTTCACCTTACATGGCAACATTAACACAAAGAATTGTGTGCACTGGGGAGAGACGAATCCTCACGCTGTGGCACCAGTACCATTATTTGACGCCAAAGTGACTGTGTGGTGCGGCATTACAGCTACATTTGTTCTCGGCCCGTTCTTCTTTGAGGAAACGACCCCAGCGGGTCCTGCAACATGTTCTGTAACAGGCTCTCGGTATGCAGCCATGCTGAAAAATTCTGTACTACCGGAGTTGCGTCGGCGGAATGCACTCAATGACGTTGTTTGGATGCAAGATGGTGCACCTCCACATATAGCGAGGTCAGTTAAAAGGCTCCTAGATCAGCATTTTGGTGATCGCATCATCTCACGCCATTATCCTATTCCGTGGCCTGCGCGATCCCCAGATCTGACGCCTATGGATTTCTGGTTTTGGGGATATCTCAAATCCAGAGTTTACCTGTGCAATCCGCAAACATTGTCGGGCTTGCAGGATTCTATACGGCGTGAGATTAGAAACATTCCTCGCGTCATGTTGCGTTCAGCGGTATTGTCCGTCGTCTCCCGCATGCAATGCGTAATTGCTTGTGATGGCACCCATGTGGAAAATGTTTGATGCCAATAAAGGTTTTCTTTTGTCTGATATGTGTTCTCATCATTCAGCAGTTTCTTGTCTCTGTCGAATGCATTATTGCTCGGTGCGCCTTAAAGAACGGTTTGTATGTCTATAACACGTCGGTTTTTGGACATATCGGTACCGTTTCAACGCTATTTAGGGTTTTCGCATGCGCTGAACATTTTGAGACAGGAAAAAGTAGGCGTTGCCATTCGAAATTTTCGAGTTTCTGTAACTATAACCGTAACCGTGAGCACCACTGTATTGCCATTCACAGAATCTCGAGCGCATACCTTCAAACAACTATATTTAAAATTTCATCTTGATCGGTTAAATAGAACGGGCGCTAGAAGTGCAGATGTTGGCAAAGTTTCTTTATAATCACCCTGTATATATATCCATATATATATATATATATATATATATATATATATATATATATATATATATATATATATATATATATATATATATATATATATATATATATATATATATCCATATTATCCATATATATATATATATATCTGACCTATGTCATACGATAACGCTGGTATTTATAAATCAATTTTGATGAAACTAATTGTGTGTATTAAGGTCACCAATGTCTCGACCGAGTTCGTTGGCCAGCTTGGTCCGCCATTTTGTTTCAAGATGGCGGCCATTTAAAAATTTAAAACTAAAATAAATATACATAAAAGTTAAAAATTCAAATTTATTTTTTAATTAAGTGTTAGGCCTTGATACGAGGATTCCAGAGCATTTTTTGGTTTACCTCTATCTTAAAAAATGGCTGAGATAGAGCAGTTTGAAATTCTAGGGTGGCTGAGATTTTGAAACAAGACAGCACATTACAAAAAATTTCATTGTTGTAATAATTTTCCCAATCATACGCATAAAACTATACATTCATATCCGTTAGCGCCAAACGTGGCGACATTTGGCGAAATATCGCCAAATTTGGCGACCAAAATACGTCTTCATAAATGAAGCCAATTTGGCTATTGCTCCATAATTTGGCGAATTTCTTATTCAAATTCAGTATTAACGAATCTTTTGTAAACATTTCTTTGCATTTTAACTTTCTTTTTTCGTGTAACATTAGCTAAAATTTTAAAACGAAGATATAGGAAAGCTACCTTTTCCTCCCGGTACAGGCCGGAAGGACTTTTATAAGATACATTTTCCTATTTTTTCCTTCTTCAAATTTCAAAATGTTCTAACTTTTTCTCAGAATTTTCCAATTTTCCTGACTTTTTCTCAGAAATGATAAATGTTCCTGACTTTTCCAGTCCATATAAATTTCCCTGACTTTTCCAGGTGGCTAGACACCCTCTTAAAATTGATATCATTTTGTTACTCTTACATATATAAATTCAATTACACAGTTGAAAATGCTTAGTTGAGAATTTATAGCATCCAAAAAACCGAGATTATGGTTAAGGAAAACTGATTAATACACTATAAAAATTACTCGGAAAATCAGTGGCAGCAGAAGAAGCGTCGTTATTATAAAAACTGCTTTAAATCTCAAAATTCTAATACTAATTTCAGTGTTAAGAAATGTTTTAAATTAATAAGTAAAACATTTAAGAAAATGATTTTAATTTATAGTTTAATTTACTTGTTCATCATACAAAATTCAACCCTACTTTCAGCCATTAATTTTAGAAAGTTATAAAAAATACAAATACCGAATTATTCTTGCTGTTTAATGTGTGTTGAACCACGTTTTATGCATTTCTTTAGACAATAATCCCGATAGAAAAATAATGTAACCTTTGATATGTAAAATTTAAAATGCACTTCAACATTCTAATTTATAATGAGAAGTTGAAAATAAATGTAAAATTCAAATGATTTATATAAATAAAATGCTTTTGCTATTAGTACGGCATAAAGTATATTAATGAGTCTTAAGGTATTTAAATAGTAGCAAAATAATATATTTTAATACTAATTATGTACAGATTAAAATCTTAAAATAAACAGAAAAGTTTTACTTAAAAAATCGTTATCCTGCTGAAGCAAAACATAATTAAAATAGCTTTCTTAAATAGATATTTATTATGCAATATTTTTATTTTTTTTTTATAAAATACATGTTTTTTTATGGTAATGCATGTTTAACCGTAATCAGGCATTTGTACTTTTATTAATACACTTTTAGACACACAATAAGGGCGAATTAAAAAAGAAAAGTTTTGTTCCGCATGAACAGGGTTAATAAATATCATGATATATTCAAAAATATCAGAAATATCCGATATTTCGATATACAACCGATTTTAGAAAATATTTTTTCTTCTTTTTTTGGCTCAAAGCTCCTTGTATACAGAACGATACAGTCAATAACAGTTGAAAAATTCCTTTACACTTGTCAAAAATATCATACACCATATTTTGCGGGGAAAAAATCAACTATTTGAAAATATAAAAAATATCAAACACCATGATATTTTGAAAATAAATATCGGAGGATATATTTCATGATATAGATCAAGATATATACCCCTAGATATAGTATATCACCGAACCCTGGCAATGAATATCGAAATTTTTGAGAAAAAATCTTTACTCTCATAAAACTCTTAAAAATAAAATTTAAAATTTACATTATTGTATAAGTGAAGCATTTTATCTTTAAAATCAATTTATGAAAAACATACAAAAAAAATAAATAAACAATCGAAATATATATAAGACATAAACGAAATGTATATAAGTTTATAAACCGGATTGTTCTGTAGCATTTATTTTGCCTGTAAAACTCGTTATACTGTTCGGGGAAAGTACTGACGGAGAAAACAACTTATCTACCTGCATATTATTGGTTTTTCGTATTTTCATCATTAGCTTACTAGGGTAACGCAAAGAATAAATGAATTGGATGAGCTGTACAAAGTTTTAAACAAATGTTAAACTAAATTCACTTACATTCAGATTAATATTAAATATAATTTTATAAGTGATAATTTTTAAATTAAAAATTAAATATATTCCGCTACATTCCATTTTATCTTCAGCTTGTATTTCATTTATTTGTCATCGAAAAGTTAATATTTCATGTGTTTTAGACAAAATAATATCGATTAAAATAATAGGAAATTTATCTTAGATGAAAAATTTTCACTTACTATGACACTTGGAGTATGTAAAAAGCTTCTTATTTCCAAATGAAATCCAAACTTTAAATTCTGAAAAAAGAAAACTTAGCAATAATTAAAAGTTTACTTTTTACGAAAACGAAGCGTTTTATCATTATAAACAAGCATAAGAACGAATTTCCGCAAAATGTATAAGTAAACAAACAAATAATACTTAACGGTATAGATACAGAAGTTTTTATTTGCTTTACATGTAAAAAAAAAAAAAAAAAAAAAGATAATAATAATTTCAAAAACATTTTTTACCGTAAAATTTTTGAAATGCTTTCGAATTTTTTCTCAGTTTTCTTCATACTTATTTTTTTTCATTATTTTTATAAATTTTCAATAAATAAATTTGGTTTTGTACTAATTGGTATTTTTTATGCGTTAAATATAAACCTTTTCATTTTATTTCCGCTAAGTGCATATTACCTGCATGTGTTCTTCATCAACTCGCATTTTTTTAAACAAATTGCTACATGTATTATTTTTGAATAATTCAATTTTTTATAGATTTTTTTTTTTCAGTGCTGAAAAAGGTCTGCTTTGTTTGTCAATTATTAATATTATTATTATTTAAAAAATCAATTACTACTAAAAATTTCTTAAAAATTTCTAACCTTAGTGTGGCCGTTTTAGCTACGGACATCTTAAGAGGAACTGCTCGCTGCATCGTTAATCTTGTCTGTAAAATTCGTACTGTACTGATTTAAAAAAAAAAAAAAAAAAAAAAAAACTTGTCTACCTGCATATTCGTGGTTTTATCTAATTTTATCACTGGCTTTCTGGGGGATAACGTAAGTATGAATGAATCATTCAAGGTGTGTGGTGTGTTTTTTTTTAAAAAGTTAATTTGTATTCGACACCCTTTCATGCATGACAAACTCATATGAGGTTTATTGAAAAACGACTCCCAGCGAACTGTGCATAAGTTATTTTCATCTCTTTATCACACATAAACTTCAAATAAAGTGAAATAATACTTGTGAAATATACAATTAACAAGAATTTCTGCAACAATAGTAATCTAGTGAAATTAATTATGCAAATTAAAACAGCACTTTCACTCGTTGATCGAAAGTGATTCTTTCGTATTTTTATTCACGGCAAACAATTTCGCCATTCCATCCGCAAAAACCACAACAATCCCAAAAAATATCTGCTTTGTTAGTCAATTTTTATTATTATTATTTAAATCAGTTATTACTACCGTTTAAAAATTCTAACCTTAGGGTGGCCATACTACCTACAGATACCTTAAAAGGAATTGCTCGCTGCATCGTTAATCTTGCCTGTAAAACCCGTTATACCGTTCGTGTACCTTTCTGACGGAGAAAACAACTTGCCTAACTGCATATTCGCCGTTCTTTTTAATTCCATCACTGGCTTTCTGGAGGATTACGATCGTGTACGAATTGTGCAAGTTGTATGTTTCAGAAAAATGTTAATTTAAATTCGACACATTTAAATAAATTACCTGATAGGCGAAATCATAAATAAATTATCTGATAGGCGATATTAATATTAGTTATAAGCCACTGACAATTCTTTAACAATGAAAAAAAAAAGCACTTTTACAAAGAATTCGTTATTTTTAAATCAAATATATTTTTATATTTATGTTAAATAAATAAACAATTTATTATTATTATTATTATTATTATTTTACTTGCCATCAGTTATCTACCTTAAACTTTATGTGATAAGTGATATCAACAAAAATTTCTACAACATTACTAATCTAGTGAAATTACTTATGCAAATCAAAAGAGCATTTTCACTCGCTGATCGAAAGTGATTATTTCTCATTTTTATTCACTGCAAACAATTCCATCATTTCATCCACAAAAACCAAAACAAACCACTACTGTCACTCAGACAAAAACAAATACAATATCCTTCACCCCCATACGCTTCTTCCTCCCCCCTCGGGGGTGTGGGTGTCCGGAAATTGTCCCCGAAGTTAATAGATGGCGCGTCGGATAGGCGAGTCTGAGGTCAGTATACCGCAAGTACGCAATGCCTACTGATAAGAAAGGGAGAAGTAGGGAAAAAAAGAAAATAGGCTCTTAGATTGGCGTAGATAGTTCGTCTTGATCACTAGGAATTACCGGAGTTGTGATCTAGGGACGTTCGAATGGGGAATTACTCTTGCTATGCTTGGCGAGTTAGCTGGCTTCTATTTTGATAATAGAGAAATATATGATGCATGAATTTTCTGCCAAATCTAGAATTTAGGAAGAAAAGTTTCAATTTTAAGGGGGTCCGAAGCACATTTTGAAACATTTTTATTTATAGAATTAGGTTTGAATTTTTTTATGATGGTAATTTTTAATTTGTAAACAAAATTAAATCATAAAACTTCTCATAAAGTTTTTAAAACAATTTAAAAATTTAAAATTTAAAATCGTTATAGCTCGAAATATTATTCGAGAAATTTCAAACTTTTTTCATTTAATTAAACTGAAATATATAAGTTTCAATTATGATTCAGCATTTTTAAAAATATTAACAAGAAAAATAAATATTTAAAGTAAAGAAAAATCATGTAACTTATTTTCAAAAAATCATATTTTCAAAAGTAAATTTTATTTTTAAAATTTGCTGAATCAAAAATAAGTAAAATAATTAAAAACATGTTTATTTATATTAATAACTTAAAACCAAAGCTCAAGATTTCCTAAAAATCCCTCTGTGAATTAGTAGAATTAAAATTCTACTCTAGATGTTGTAGAAAAAAAAATACTTTATACCATATACGAGGGCTTGGTGTTTAATAGCACTCAATATAAAATTAGTTGAAAATCGTTTTTAGAACTCTGGTTTTAATAAATTAAAATAAGAGTTTTTATAACTTAAGATAAGTTCAAGAGATCTATGGTTTAAAAAGTAAAATAAAACAAAGTTGGGGAAAAAAAAAACGACAATAAATGTAGAGATATAAACTCGTAACAGAGTTTTATTTTCCATTCCAAGTTAAAATACAGTTAAAATTTCAGATAAATTATATTTATTTATTCTTTTATTATAAATTAAACTGTCAGAAGTTCTTGTTAAGATATTCTGTTCTTTCTCTGGTATTTAACCGTACATATTTTTAGGGGATGTTTCCAATTTTTAAAAAAATTTCTAATTTCTTCTTCTGATATATTTATTATTATATAGTAAATTTTCCTATAGTTCTTAAATGTCCGCTGTAAAATTTTTATCGATAAAGACTTTAACAACCAAACAAGATATTTTTTTTTTTCATTTTCTTTAAAAATTTATAAAAGTATTACTACATTAAAATCAACAGACGTAGGTGAACATAATTTTAATTAGATTTTTTTTTTATGCAAATAAGTTTTCAAGTATTAAAACTCATTTCTGTTTTTTTTTTCTTTTAAGCAGAATATTAGGGAATGATAATTTAATAACAATATGGTAACAATAAAAATATAATAAACAATGTAATAGTATAACATTTAATAAAAATAAATATTTTAACAATATAATAATTTTTGGATATATTTATGAATAGCATTAGCATCTAATAGCGATCTTTATCTTTATCTTTTTATTTTTTATTAACATGCAAGGACCTATCGCCAAACTGCCGCCAAAAGAAATGAATTCTAGCAACCTTTGATCATACATCGTAGAGCAGTGCTGGCGAATCTTCTACCAAAATGAGATGTGATGGCTATGTCCGAGAAATTGATAGTGGGGAATCCTATGTCAACAAAGTAGCGACCAGTTAGTTACGAAACTGCATATCCCATAGCAACTGAGTCGGAGATATCCTGATTTGATTTTTAAGTTCCGGTTTGAGTCCTACCTCAATCTTTCATTCTATCCTTCTTATTCTCCTACTCTCTTTCACATACACATCTCTCCTTGGGAATGTAGTAGTATTTTAATATTTATTTTAGCTTTAGATTACCAAGCGATGTAATGCAAGAAAAATATTAAAAAGGAGTCGGAGCATAGCGATATTGCAATCCTACGCACATAGCTTTGATATTTGGCTATTCGTTTTCCATCAAACGGTATTAGAATTGGTTTCTAGAGATTTTCTTCGATATTGAGAAATTTTATAACGTTGACTTTTAGCCTTTGGGCATTTTGATAGATACTTGATAGTACCGTAATATATTCGAAAAATGCACATGTATTTTTAAGACGCATGTACTTTAAAGAGCAAAAAAAAGGAGATTGAAATGTAGATTTTTTACACAATTTTAATTATTTTAAATATTTGCTTTTTACATGCTTTCTTTTAACTTACATTTCTACATGTATGTGGCAACTCATTTTTTACCCACTTCCTGTTGACATAGAGCTTTGAAATTTGGAATATATATGTATTCCTGAGGACAATATATGAATTGGAAATTGGTTGTTCAAATTTCGATCCCTACGGGGGGGGGGGAGGCGCAAATTCCACGAAAAACTTGCATTTTCTCCATAGAAATAACGTTATGTTTCTTTGATATTAATTGAAAAAATAGCTCCATTGTTGCAGCAAGCATTTGTTTTAACCACATTCTTGCCGCATCATTATGCCGTCAGGATTGAGCGTCGCACACATTTGTGCTTTATAATCTAAGTTGACTTTTTTGTGAATTTTAATGAAAGCATGTTTATTTTATTTTTATTTTTTTACATTTAATTTTTTTTTTTAATAAGATAATTCTGTATCATTTATAATTATTTCTGATGTTGAAATATGATGTTGAAAAAACATGCAAATGATTTGTAGTGTATGGAATAAACTTCTTTTGATCCATTGTTCCAGTTCTGTGGCAGATTTTTTTGTTGCGTAATTAGAAGAAATAAAATTAACTAAAACATATTTCTACATCATGAGATTTGTCCATGCACTATTAAATTCTAAATCAATATATTTGTCAATATTATACGGATTTTAAAACTTTAGAAATTTGAACCTAGATGTTGACTATGAAAAATACAGATTCGTCCCACTGTTCCATAAAATTACACTCAAAAATATTAATTTGCATTTAGCTAATTTTAATAGAAATTTAAATGTACTGCATGAATTTTAATCTGTTTTAAGATAAGTAACAGCGTCTTCAAAATACTTATATGTTTGTTTAATATGAAAAGATTCTAACTAATAGTTAAATTTCTAGAAATATACAACTTAAAAAAGGGGAATTTATTTAATAGAAATAAAGAAACCGGCGTAAAAATGTGTATGGATAATTCAGAAATATGAATAAATAAGATTCAAAAGTCAATTATTACGAAACATATAAATAAATAATTTTATTAGTATGGATACTTAATTATTGAATTTTCCCCATCTATGAGTATTCAATGACTCAGCTTAGAGTATTTCAAATTATTATAATTTAGAAGTTTCTTGACATCGTTAAAATTTAACTTTATTAGGGATTTATTGTTCAGTCGTGCTGTTGCTGTACTGTAATTATTTAACCTTATATATCTTTCAAGTTCTTTAATTTTAATTCTTTCCTCTATTTTACGTTTAGTCCTAACCTATATGCAATTTTCTTTCCTTCGCTATGATTGAAATTTATTTTATGTATCTCTGATGTCGTTAATTGATTGAATTGTTTCAAAGATCTGTTCTGATCAATTTGAATATTGAGGAGTCCGAGGTAACAGGCATCGTCATTCCAAGTTTTGTAAATTCCATTTTTATCTTGAGGGAAACACCACTTATAAACGGAATTGAATTCGTAAATTTTATGTATCTTTGAGCTGATTGCAATGTGTTATATGTTGACACCGCTTTTTCAATTAATTTATTTATTGTTTTAGTAGCGTCTTCTGCTTTTTGGGCAATTTCTTTAATCTTGTTTATTTCCTTGTTTAAAAAATCTTTGGGAAAAAGACCGGTGTAAGCTCGAATCAAACAGGAGGCGTTGAATACCAACAACAGTAAACTGAGGATGCCCCAGAAAGAAGGTGGCAAATAATTTTTTTCAACATTTTCAAGATATCTACGAACATTTATCACCATGATATGAATTTTTAGGAACATCAACAGACTGTTTTTGAGACTGACTTCTCCAGTTGGGAAAGAAATTATATATTTTAAATGACGTCTACATGATTTTTTATATAAAAAGATATTTAACTCCTTCGCGACGAGCGTCCTTTGCAGAATTTTTAATCTTTTACCACCGGTTTTTCAAAACAGAAATTTTCGCCTAATTAAATCGTGGAAATGCTATCATTAAATAAGGCAAAGCTTACAGTAAAAAATAACTGGTGGGAATTATCGAGGATTCTGAGCATCTTATGCGTCACGTATACGTGTCGCTCGAACCCAAGGGGTAAATGTGTTTAAAATAGGTAAATATTAAAAAAAAACCTATGATATAGGTATTATTCGATAGGTAATAATGTCTACTTTTAATACTATGTACAAATTATCGGGGCTGTCTATATATTAAAAATTGTACTAACTGTACTGTTTTAGTCTCGACTAAAACTCTGTAGATGGCAGCACTAAAATTGATAAGTATGTTTCCTCCGCCATCTGTTGATTAGAACTACTTGTCTTGTAGCTGTAAATAGTCTCTGGGTGTTATGTTTGTAATGTGAACGTTACGCCTTAAAGTCTGTGTAATTAAACCTCTATTTATTATGCCTTATTCGTGCCACTCATTGAAATATGCAATTATTTTACTTAATTAATCTTCAATATACTAAAATGGCGACGAGTGCAAAAGTGAAAAAGTTCTTACCAGAGTTATTTTAAAAAGAAGTGATGAGTCAAACAAAATGGATCATTTGCTGTTCTACTTTTGCTTTCGTTATGGAATTACGTCATGCTATATTTTGCTAAAATGATGGTGTAATATAATTTGATTTTCTGCACAAATTTCGTCATCTACGGCGGTAGTAAGTGTACATTTTTTCTATTCTGAGTTGAATAAAGTGCTATAATGTTCGCAAATTTTAAAGAATTCGACGATTCCATCGAAACGTTCGCAGCGTATGTTAAAAGGGCTGAAACAATATTTTTATACTACATGATGTAAAAGAAAGAAAAATGTTCCTGCCATTATTTCTTCCATGGGACCAAAGTTGTATAAAGGCCAAACGTGTCCGTGCGTAACGCATACGTCATTTTGCGAATGGCAACAGCTGACGATGAAATTTCGGCTTTCTGATTTTTTTTTTTTTTTTTTTTTTTTTTTTTTTTTTTTGCTATTGCAATTTTTTTAAATTTCTAAACATAGCACATTTTCAATTTTTACACCGTTATAGAGGGGAAAAAAATATACTTTCAAATGCAATTTGTTTGAAAACTATATCTTAATTGCCTGATATATTAAGGCTTATAAAATAATTTTTAAGCATTATTTTGAAATGCCCAATAAACAAATGGAAGAATGCAGCCATTATAAATTTTTAAATAGTTACAGGTAGTAAAATTAATGAATTTTGAAATAAAAACGTCACAAGAATGGGGTGCCTTTATATGAGAGTAGCGTTATACCGGATACAAAATTTGATTAGTTCAGACGATTTTGGAGAAAAGGAAGCTTTGTAATAATTTAAAAGAAAATTATTTGTTTACACCATAAACAAAAATCGGATATTTTAACAGATAATATAAACAGAAGATATTGTTTTAGATATTGCATTTTTATGAATAAAATATAAAACAATTATTTCACAAATTTAATAAAAATGCATATAAAAAGTTAATATGAGCAGTAAGAAACAACGTTTTAATTCATATTTCATCAGTATTACAAATAATGTTAACGGTCATTGCGAAGTTGGAAAAAACGAATATACATGAAATTGGTTAATATCGCGATCACTATATCGCATTCATAAGATGATGAATAATAAATTAACAAAGAAGCATCACTGGATGCAGCGAACCCTGTATTAATAATACCAAAAAAATAAAAAATAAACAAAACCCTTGAAATTCGTTAATGTCGCGATCACTATATCGCATGTATGAACGCTTAGTACCAAAAAAAAAAAAAAAAAAAAAAAAACTGGATGGATACTAAATTGAACTTCATCTCATCTCAGAAAAATACAGTCCAACCGACTTCTATTTAACAAAGTCACTTAATGCAGCAAAAAAAAAAAAAAAAAAAAAAAAAAAAAAGGTTAAATAGAGATTTACATTTTAAAATACAGGGTAATTATAAAAATTTATCCAAAAATATGAGCCCCTGTCTATCATACCGTTCACATAAACTGAATGAAATTTTGATTTAAAGTATTTTGAGGTATACGCTCAAGAATCATATGAAAAACAACAGTTAAACTCTAACAGTTACGGTTGCAGTGACAAAATTTCGAAAACTTCAAATAGCAACACCTACTTTTTTTATTGGAATGTGATTTTCATAGCGAAAACCATAAAAACCGTTGGAACGATACCTGTATCATGAAAATTGCCGGCACTAGATAGACTAAGAAGAGAAGTGAAAACAACCAATAAGAACATAGAAGCAACAGAGAGCAAAACATTTTATTGTGTTTCACAAATTTTCCACGTGACCTCCTTCACACACGATGACACTTTGCATGCGGCAGCTGGTGGATAGTATTGAAGCACGTACCATAAGAGGAATCTGTTGTACCTGACGACTAATGATATCTTTCAAATCAGATTAAGTTTGCGGATTAAATACATATACTTTGGATTTCAGGTATCCCCACAGCCAGAAATCCAGTGGAGTGAGATCGGAGAACCTTGGAGGCCCTAGAAACGTGAAACGGTGAGAGATAACTCTGTCCCCAAACACCAAACACCAAAAAGAAATGTTTGACAGAAGGACCGTGTGGTGAAGGGCCATGTGGTGAGACCATGTGAGTGAGAGCCACATTGCATTAACACGACATCAGATACAGCATTCCGCTGTTGCAAATTGGAAATTACGTAATTAGTCAACATTTTTAGATAGCGAGCACCCGTTACCGTACACGTTTGTAGAGTTTGGCAGTAACATTTTCCAAAAAGTAATGACCGAGAATGAAGGTGCTTGTTATATCGCACCACACAGTCACTTTTCCTTGTGTTACGGAAATGCAACCACATTATGGGGATTACTGTCTGCTCAGTGCACGCAGTTCTTTGAATCAACGTTAGCAATCAAGGAGAAGTGGTCCTCGTCCGTACACAGAATGCGTAAAGACCAGCTGTCATCCTCGTCACACCGGATGAGGACTTCATTCGCAAAATCTAGCCGCCGTTGCTTATCACCCGCTTGCAACATCTGGATACGCAGGAACCGATACGGGAATATGTAGAATACGCAGAATCTTGCGAACCGTAGAATTCGGCAACTGCAGAAAGCGTGAAACACCGCATGCACTTGCAATAGGAATGTTGTTTATCGTCTCATGGACTTCTGCAACAGCCTTGACAAGAACGGAATGTCGTTCAGGGCGAGATCGATCACATGTGCAACCAGTTTCTTCAAATTTGCGTATTAAGCCCCGTACAGCTTTTACAATACACGGGACTCGTCATAGCCCATGGTGTCTGCGGTAAACACGAATGCCTCTGCGACATTTTGTCCATTCAGGTAATAAATCTTTGCAATTCCCCCACGTTATTTACCTGTAAGTGGTATGTTGTTCAGAATGCAAGAAAGTAAGGTACGTGGTACACATTTCACAGTGCCTTTTCTTTCACTAACTGCGACGACGTCAGTCATGACGGTGTCTTACGCTGAACCAAGTAATCTGCGTACCATGGTCTCTTTTTCCCGTTTGGAGGGAGATTTAGTAGGCTGAGATCAGAGCCGAAGACACAGTATGAAATGTGACTTCATTAGAAAAGACAGTCGTGCTCTGGTGAGCGCTGCAAGTTGTTTTTTCTTTTCTTCTTAGTCTTTCTAGCGACGGCGATTTTTGTGCTACAGATACCATTTCCAACGTTTTTTATGGTTTTTCATTATGAAGATCGCATTCCAATAAAAAAAAAATAGGTGCTGCCATTTGAAATTTTCGACAATTTGTCACTCTAATCGTAACTGTTAGAGTTTACTTGTTGTTTTTCATATGATTCTTTAGCGGATAACTTAAAATACTTTAAACCAAAATTTCATCTAGTTTTTGTGAACGGTATGATATCTAGGGGGTCATATATCAGGATAGTTGTTTTTATAATCAACCGTACGTTAAACTACAAGCAGACAAATTTTAAATTCATAAACACTAATTATCATATAGAAAATAATTAATTACTCTTTTTTATAAATTATATCCAATTGTTTAGGTCTTTTATCCCTCCCCAAATCATTTGCAATAATAATAAAAAAAAGAATAAAAAGCATTACTGTCCTGGAAAACACTGTTTTTTCTTTAAGAAGATAATTTTATATTTAAAAGTAATGAATTATTTGTTTACAGCATTATCGTATTTGTTACTGAAAATAGTTTTAAGCATACGTTATCACATGCGTCCTTCAATCTAATTACTGAAAAAGTCTGTTAATTTTCCTGAGTCTTTTGTATGAGAAAGTATTTTTTTTCTCATAATACGTCTTGCATCTTTGCAATTCTATAAAATTATCTTTAGGTGTATTTTTTCCAAATTGTATCAAACCTTGCATTGTTCCAAATGATTTCATCATTGTTGATTTCAACATCGGGACCATTTGCATCTTCATCGCAATCCATTTCTGCATTGGTTTTATTTTTCAAGCAGTTCCGGAGCAGCAGGTGCTTAATAAAACCAGTTCAAGTTTATTAAACGTCATAAAATGTGTATAAAAAAAGAATAAATTTGAAATATACAGAAATATTTCGAGAAATAGGGAAACAGAAGGAAGACATCACAAGAAAAGTGTTTATTAGATGAAAATGCCACTTCGTTATTTGGAGAACATTTTCCAAGAAAATTTGTAAAATGTTTTTTGTTGTGAGGATATAATCGTAAAATAGAGGAATTCGCAAATTAGAGGTTTGTTAAATGAAGGTTCGACTCTACATTTTTCCACTTCTTGTTACATACTACAAACATTTTGGCAAATTGTACTCCATTAAAAGGAAGTGATTTGGTTTGGGTTGTTTTAAAAGTATCATGACATGTCCAATGGAATTTTTAAATAATTATTACAGAAAGCATATTTTATTATATAATACATTTTTAACAGAATAATGTCCTAATTTATGTATCATAATAATCATCATACAAATCAGGGTTTAAAACAAACAGGATCTTATTGCTGGACTAAACACAGAGCTCTGACAAAAATTCAGTAGAATACTAAGGAGAATATTAGTGAGAGATATTTACACAAAAGACAAGTGTTATTGCAATAAGACGAAGTAAAATCTGCCATCAAAACATACTGGAAAAAAATTCTAATAAAAGAACTCCTTTTAAAAGACTCTCTGACCCTATGACGTCTAGAATAATAAAATTGGTTAAAAATATTGGTAACTGTTTTTCAATTATTAGCTTTATTTTGCTAAAGCTCCATGCTATTCGTATTTTTTATCCAGATTTCTTCCTGTACAAATGTAATTATAAATATATAAAAATCAAATTGCCTAATTTTTTTGCCATTTGTTTGACATAATAAAGATTTTTAAGTGAATGTCCTTTTGCAAGAATGGAATAGTTTACATCAAATAACGCTAAACTTGAAATAAGTATTTAAATTTTATCCCTACATTTTTTATTCACCACTGGTACACGCTCAAGAATGGACAAATTGACTTTTAAATAATGATAAAAACATGTGTGATAAAAACATGATACAAAGATTTTTTTTCCTTTCACAACACCATTTTCCCCCTTAATTGAGGCGAATATATTTATCCTTAATATTTTATATACCAAATTATGAATTAAGTAAAGTACCACCGCAATAACGTTTCCCCTTAATCCCTTGGGGACGAGCGACACGTGTACGTGACGCATAAGATGCTCAGAATCTTCGATTATTCCCACAAGTTAATTTTTATTGTAAGCTTTGCCTTATTTAATGACAGCATTTCTGAGATTCAATTACGCGAAAATTTCTGTTTTGAAAAACCGGTGTTAAAACATTAAAAATTCTGTAAAGGAGGCTTGTCGCGAAGGGGTTAATATCCGAAGATAGATTAGAAATTTTTTATTTTAATAACTAGGGGATCCAAACCGATTTTCACAGAACATTGGTGGAAACCATTTTTCGTTTATCCAGAACTCTATTAAATTTTTTACCTTTAATGCATATTTTTTTAGATTGTTCACTAACAACACAGGAAAACGTAGGAAGTTTTTATTTTGTTTTTTAAGTGATATTTTCGTATTCGCCACATGTCAGGAGTTAATAGCCGAAAAAATCGCCAAAAATACTTAACTATTAAATTTGCGTTTTATTTATACTATTTTATAATTTTGTTTATTTATTGATGAAGCCTAAAATTCGTTATGGATTATTAGAATCAAATCGGTTAAAATTTTCAATTTTAAAATAATGGTTTACGTTTATATTGTATAATCCGGAAAGACCGGGTTGAATTCCCTAGTACTAAATAAATTTCATAATGGTTAAAGCAATTTTTTTTTTAAAGCAATTGCAATGGTTAAAGCAATTATTATAAGAATTTAGAAACTTTTTAGGAAATTAATGTTTGATTGCAACTTTTTTGTTACATTTTCGCCGTTCAAAGAAGAACTACAGCTGTTCAATCCTAAATAAATTGTTTATTAAAATATTTTAAAAGACATATGCATGCAAGAGCAAACCATGTGAAATGATTTGCATTGAGTTTAAAAACTTTCCTTTTGTTGTATATGTCTACTAGTAATGAAGCATTATTGTTTATAGAAATTTTGAGATCGAAATAGATGAAAAGATTGCTAATATTAAAAATTTCAGTGATTTCCATAGTTCAACTAGTTTCCGAATTTTAACAAGAAACTGGCAAGCAACATGATTGATAAGATATTGTGTAAATTATTTTTTTAAACGTCATCTAAACATTTGTATAACAGCCTATTATAATTTTTGGAATCTCTTTCATAGTAAATTAAATATTTTAATTTTCAAATAAAGTTTAAAAGGTCTTACTTTTGTTATTTCTGACTTATATCCAAATTTGAAAGTGAGTATTTTTTACAAATTATTCAATAGAAGTTTGAGCTGAAACTACTGTTTTAGATGAATCTTCTGATGTTCATAGATCTTGTTTGTATATTTTAGATATAAATAATATAACATATATCTCATGTATAATTAGCACCCATGAGCAGAAGTATAAAATTGCAAAAAGACATAGCTTTATGTCTCGCGACATTCAAGTGATGTGCAATAACAGATATTCAGCATTCAAAATGATTAATTTGTGTGTAAAATCTCCGAAATAAAAGAGAATTCATATTAGTCTATAGAAAGGTAAGCATAATAAAATAAATTGCATACTCTATGACTCATTTATAATGTATTTTAAACTGAGCTTTAACAAGACGAAATTGAAATTATTTTTAACTAACTTTTTTAAATTTTGATTTTATTAAATAATATATCATATAATATCTAGCTACCTAAAATTTTATGTTTTTCTTTTTGTGGCACTTTTTTGAAACACGTGTGATCACTTATATTTTCTTAAAAAAAAAAAAAAGCATTGGCACTCTATTATTTTTAATATCTCTTTAAAAGTAACAGACTGATACAAATTTTTAACTAGATACAATTCTGAATTTCTTTTTAAGTTAGTGCAGTTTTTAAAAAATCGCAGCAAACGAAAAGTTAAACTTTTAATTAACCCTTTTAATTAGAGCATTTGCTTTAAAAAACGAGTTTAAAAAATATACTAAAGTACTTTGTTTTTATGTAAATTTTCATTGCGTTACGCATGCTTTAACAGATAATTATGAAAATTAGAATAATTCCTGTCGAAAATACCAAAATACAAATAACTTGGTTTTCAGTAACGAATATAATGTAGATTTATTTTTTCTTTCCTTTTTTACATTTTTATTTTTCTTTCTTTTTGTTATGTGTGTGTTAAATATAAGATATATTTAAAAATATATATATATATGTAATTCCTTTATTAAATTTTTAAAAATTTTTTGCGTGTGTAAATAAAAATAATAACATAATTATAAGAAAGTATAAATTTTAAAATTATTCTCTTTATTGAATTTTTTTACATTTTTATTTTTTACTTAAAGGCTAAGTTAAAGGCCAAGTTCTTTATACTTTGGCATTTTGTGCAAAAAATATTTTCACTTTCATGACTATCTATTAACTTATATAACAAATCTTCCAAAAATACAAAATACTTTAGCATAAAAAAACCTCATTTTTTAAAGCAAATGATTTTATTAAAAGGGTTAAATAAATGTTGAGTTATTCAATTGTTGTCATTTGTTACAAACTATAATAACAGCAATTTATAACTGAATGTAATTAAACATTTGTATCCGACTATTATTAAATATATATTCAAAATATAGGGGTGCACAATATTTTCCCCAAGGCTTTATACGTATGCTGCATTTGACTTGAATGTTAACTTGATAAATTAGAATTTTCTTTAAATAAAGCTTCATTTTTTTAGAGCTTCTTATATCACACATGTGAAAGGCACGAAAAACTTCATCAAACTTTCTTGTTATGACACTTTTAGAATAACGTATCATCACTTGTAATGGTTGCCATACAAAGTGCCTTGGGCAAAGCAGAAGTTCCAGATAACAGACTTTTGCTCGTATCTGGCACAGGAAGTACAGAAAAAAAATGCAAAAATATAAAAGTAAAGAAGGTAAAAAAAAAAAATGAAATAGCCACTAGAGAAAACTTTTATCAGGTGTGCTTTCTTCTGGCGGTCCAGTACTTTTTTTTCTTTCGCGTGGACTTGGAAGTTTTGGTACAGTTTCTTTGAATAGCCACCCAGTTTATTTCCTGTCCGAACGGTATGCGATAAAGAAGTGGACAGCACCCTTTGATAAGAGCTGTTCGATGGAAGTTTAGTTCTATAGGTAAAAGATTTTATTCTTGTTATGCTTAAATGAATAAACGTATATACAAAAATTTTATGAATGGGTAGAGTTTTTGAAAGAGAATCCTGTTCCACTGAAGTTGATTCCAAAATAACTTGGTATAAAACTTTGTTCAGTACTCGAAACAAAGTTATACACGGTGGTCCGCATTCCGTTCGTAGCATGATTAAACTATAAAAAACTATATTATTTGGAATTACTTATTAAATTTACTAAAATTTTTACTTTTTTATACTTTATCCGGTGATATTTCATTACTTCATATAGATAAATGAGAAAAATGCATCGTAAAATTCATTTATTTAAATTTAATATTATTACATTTATTATTATTTTTTTCTATTACATATTACTGCAGCAATTTTGCATCTTGCACATCTTTTCCTCTCCCCAGCGAAAAGTACAAAAATGAACTCTTTAAAAATTCATATCTGTGGAACTATTCGTCGGAAATTCACAAATAACAAATCCGAATAAACCTCTATCGGAGCACTTGACCTTGTTTGTTGACAATATATAAAAAATGTGTAAATTGATCACTATTTTATATATTATTCCTATTTTTATGCATGGTATACGTTCCCATGCTGGAATTAAATTATAATGTTAAATAGAGTTAATTAAAGGCTAATGTTAATGGCCTTGATTTGATTCAAATTAAATGGAAAGTACGAGTAATTAAAAAGTTTTCATGGTTCATTACCTTACGTTCAAAATTGATTTATGTTTGTATATAGTAGGGCAGTGTCACTCTTCCTGAAGGCAGTATATTAGGAATTAAATATATATTTTGATTTGTAACAATAATTTCCTATTTATTCAAAACTAAGCAATTAAATATTGCAAAAGGGTTGTTTCAATCTATAAGTAGCAATGATAACAAATATGTTAATAGCCTTAAATTGAAAGGTTAATAATTTGCGTCGTGTGATTCTATTTAATGGTTACAAAACTAGCGCCTTCTTTATTTAATATTGTCTCTATTTTTTATTATAAATATTTATGATGTAAATGAATTTTATTTGTTATTTTCAATTTGTTCAATTATTTTATGCATCATGTGGCATAAACCTTCATTAGGTGTACAAATGGTATTTTCATAGTTAATATTGTTATCACGCGTTGCTTGTGTTATTTATAAGCTAGAATCTCATACGCCGGGATACAACGAAAATACATAACGCAAACCTTAATTTTAATTAGGTATTTTTAATTTAATTGGAAAATTTGTGCTTGCATCACTTCCAACTACCACAGCTAGAGATTATATTTTACGATCACCTAACTATATTATTTTATCGTGGTTCGATACCACCAGTGCCAGAAAGGTTGGCCGGGTGTTTCGATTCGTTTTCCTAAATCGTAACCAGATTCTAACATGCAGGAATGATTCCAACACATGTTACTAAATCTAGTATTCATTCGTAGAATCATCACTAATTTCGTTTTCGAGAAATAGATTATAAAATATGATTATTTAATTTAATATTTTAATAATAATTATTATTATTTTCTATTACATATACTTCAATCTAGTCTTCTTCCGAAGAATCACCACTAATTTGGCTTACGAAGAATACATTGTAAAATATGTTTATTTAAATTTAATATTTTACATTTAATATTATTACTTTCTGTTACACCTGAATCAGTGAAACCAAATTAGTGATGATTCTTCAAAAGAATTTTGAAGAATCATCACTAATTTGGTTTCTGAACTTCCTCAAACAAAACATGTGCTTAAAAAAAAACATTTATACTATAGGTACCAATTCCATACACTTTATAATTTAAAACTGAATTGGCTCTTTATACTCTAAAGAATAATATTTATAAATATCAATATGTACGTGCAACTGTTTTACGTCACTATAAACGTACAAATTTATAATTCCAATTATAAATAACAAAAGAACCATACAATTTACAATTTTACTGACTAATTAAAAAAAATAATACATTTTTTTAAAATTACCTTAATAAACAATTTATCAAAACGAAATATATTTTTTAAATATTTTTCGAAAAACGCGTAGCGCAATGAACAATAGTCAATTGCTAACTGAATTGCATGTCTGGTATTACTAAGCAAAATTTGTTTACTTGCATTAATATTTTGAGAAAAAGTGTATAAATTATGATTCTCTGATACTTCTATAATGAAAAAACTGAAGCAGTAACTAGGGAAGGTCCCCAACTGCCAGATCGGGATTTTGTCAAGAATGGTGTCGTTGGAAAGCTCTTACCATGGGGATCAAGGCAATGTATACAACTACCCGTCCGAATGCAACTGGTCATTTATTGATTTCTCTAGATCGCTAGCTATGCAGGAAAGACATTCTGTGTGGCAGAAAAGAGAGTTGGCGGATTACAGACATTACAGAAAAGACAGTTTATGCTTGGTGGAAAAAGTAACTTCACGGATGGTAGTGCATTTCTGAATAGAAATGGCTGAAAAACGAGTATTTTCAACACCAGGTACACACAATGGAAGGGGGCGTTTCGCAGTTGTCACATGTGTTATCATTTAAGTTAAAGCATGCCTGTTTAACTGATCGAAAGACGGAATCCGTGTTTCTAATTAAAGCCTTTTGAAAGGCATACCGACGGTTGTCATCGAAGGTGGGCGAGAAGAATTGTTTATAGGCCAACGTATGCAATTTTACTATGCCTTCTCTAGTGGTCATGTCGACATCTCCACGAACACTTTGATGTGTTTTTCAATATTCCACTATTCTCTTCATTAAGAACTTGTATTTTTGAAAGAAATAAACGTCTAATGGCTGAAGAAATTTTGTTGTGCACAGTGGGAGAAAAACAGGCTTCGCATTGAATCCAAATTTCTCAATGCATGAACCGTTTAGCCACTCCAACTATCCAGCACCATGATTCTTTCCTGATCACCAGTCGATTTGTTTAGCTTATCGAAGTATGCCACAGTTACATTTTTTGTGTTATTTCCTGATTTGTAGCATGTAATGAGCAAATTTGAAGATGAAATTCGTTACACATTTTCCATAACTTTGGGACCAAATTCACCCTGACAATCCGGTGTTACAAATAGCAAAGGTCTCATAAATGTTTCTGCGGCGTTAATACACATTTGCACGGTATCGAAATGAGTCGTTTTGTTTTAAGTGATTACTGATGCATCCACGTCTTTAGATCCCTTTATATCGAGAGTTCTTTCAGATACAATCTCGTATTGGAATCCACTTTGATTGGTGTTCAAGACGTTGGACAGAGGACACTTTCTCTGCTCAATCATTTTTTTTTTTTACGTTTTCACGGAATTCGTCGATCACAGCTTGCAAAGACACTTCTGGAAAAAAATCTCTTTTTGTTACGATTTGTGTCACTTTTCGACTTGTTATTTTATGTGCCTGTTTGACATTTTTGATGAAGTGTGAGCTTGCTGTGAATCCGGGAATTCCAAGGTCCACTGATTTGTCAATGGCCCACATTTTGAGGTCCCTGTCATGAACGATGACATTTAACTGTGTGCGATGACGATAAAATTGCGACCACAGGTGTTTGGAAATTACCCGCATAGCATGCACAGTCACAGTGACGTCATTGTGACGTCAATGTGAGTCACGTACGTCACGTCACATCTGTGACCAAAATGCCATCACTTTGTAACGTCACACTGTGACCAAAATGTGAACGTCTTGAAGATCTAAAGAAAACTTAAAATAAACTTTAGAACATCTTATAACATAAAGAAAATTACTTTTTGACAGCTTTAGAAATTTTTGTGACGTTGCAATGACGTCACTGCAAGTCACATAAGTCACGTAAAACCTATGACCAAAATGCCAACACTCTATGACTTCACGGTGTGATCGGAGAGTGAATTTCGAAAAAAAAAAACTCATAAAATATAGATTTGAATTATCTCATGTACCTAAATCATTAATAAAAATATTGTCACACACTATTTAAATATATTGAGTATTTCCAAAATAAAATAATAAATAAATATCTATCTACATATATGAGGCAGATAATTTTTTACAATTTTCATTACCATTTTCATGAAATTTAACAAAATATACTATATAATACACAGGTAAAAATCCTTAAATAGAAATTTAGTTATTTATCGAGTTATAAGCAATTCGTGTCACGTGACGACCAGTTTTTCTCCTGTCTTTCACTGTCACGTCGGATATTCAAATCAAAACGGCGACTTTGACATTCTTTTCTGAAAGATCTTCTGCTTTTAACAAAAAATGGAAAAGGTTTTTCAATAACATAGTTTCTGAACAAAACACGAGCCAATTTCGTGTATTTCCGAGCAAAAATGAATTAAAAACATGTTATAAAGTATATGTCATTCCTATAGCAATTTATCCAAAACTGGCCAGTGCTTAGTAAGATGTCACCTCTATTAAATATATTGCTCTTTTCGATAGAGTGTAAAAAATAAAAAAATTGTACTTAGGAAATTTGATTGCAATTTAAATTTATATCGAAATTACTTTATAAAGCCTATTAAATCAATTATTATTTAAAATTTATCTTTACTTTTGACGTCTAAAGCAAATGCAATGGATTAAAAAATATATAAAAATGTAAATTTTCACAGCTTTTTTCTAAGAATACAAAACTCTCTCATATAAAAAAAGAATATTATAGCATCATTAGAAGTTCATTTTTCAGCCATATAAATTATAAAGGTTTTGAAATGTCTTTATTTAAATTATTTTCTTCCTATATCATTTGCGGTAAAGTTGGAAACATCTGCTAGCTGTTGTGTTTTGTTGTGTTTAAACAATACTGCGCGCGCATATTGAAGGCAGACGATTTTTTCTCATTCGAAGTTAGGATAGGATTAGCGTGTGTTGCGTTTTTTTAAGTTTGTAGATTTAAACTGTGTAAGTAAATTAACGTTTTAAAGTGAACAATCTCCATTTTAAAGTAAACCATCCATTTTAACATATCCCTGTGTCTAGCCGGGTGCGTTCATAAAGCCTGGGTGATATTTGATTTCTCAGATCTACGAACACACCTCTCTGCTGGAATAATTTGAAAATTATTGTAGTGGATGTACAGTCTAATTTTTCAATGAAAGGGAAGCAGATAAGGAGCATTCAACAATAGCACCTTTACCTATAGATCAGCAGGTAACTTTTAATGTCTTCGCAGTTTTGTTAATAGTGCATGTTTAGTACTAGTACATTTAATATTGCATTATTTAAAAGTTAAGATGTTTAAATTTTCTTTTAAAAATCACTTGTATTAAATTTTATCTTTAATGTTTTAATTTTTTTTAAATAGACTATTTGGAAAAAAGCTTAAAGTATTTACTAACAATATGTATTCTAAATGTAAAGTGTTATGTAAAAAGAGGAATTTATTTAATGTTTTGCGTTTCTTAGTTCAATTTTCATAGTTATTCATTATAATTAAAAACATTGCAATTTTTAAAACTATTAATATTTGATTTGCAATTTAATAATTTCGTTGCTAGTGTAGGTTTCCAGAAATAATTTTTCGGTATATTTGAAAAAAAAAAGTGACATTTTAATGCATTGAATAATTTATTTGTCGAGATATGTCAATGTTAGATGCACAAAAATAATAAATATTGATGAAACAATAAAATAACTGTTTAGTTAAGGTAATTTTTCCAGCTGTGTTATCGAATGTTTTTACTGTAAAAATTGATATTTAAGTTCTGCATTTAGTATTCTATCAAAAACTATAAATAAAATAATTTGTAAAGAAAAAAAATATATAATTTTTTTTTTGGCATTATGATCTTAAGTTCTATATTTCATTTACAACGAAAACTGTTTTACTGCTTGATACAATGTTTATTATTTAATAATATCGCACAATAGGTATATCTATTATTTAAATTGATTCCTAATATAAATTTTTCAGAATGCTTATTTGAAAATGTATACTTATATTTTCTTTAAAGTTGTTCTCAAATCCAAAATAGCTAATTTCTGGCATATTTCTGAATTCATTTTTATTCGGAAATACATGAAATTGGCAGGTGTTCTTATTCAGAAAAGGGTAGATGTGCCAGTAATGGACCGCCTTCCAGTAATGGGATACCTTCAATGTTTTTGGTTTATAAAAAAATAACCAATAAAAATTCAGTTTTATTTATTTCATTAATATGCTATCTTTAAATTCTAGTTTTAAATGCAATCATAATATCAGTTATCTATTACTTTTTGTGAGGTGTCCATTACTGGAGTTTAGGGTGTTTTGATTTATTTTTGTTATTTACAATTAAATTTAGATTCACATTGGGAAATGTGACTATGAGCATGGTTAAATATTGTTGGTAGAGTAATATAATATTAAAAAATGTTGAATATAACAATTATAACTATTAATTAAAAAATAATTGTTAAAGAAATTCCTTAGGGGTGTCCATTACTGGCACATCTACCCTATATATAATCGAATGGCGTTATCCATTTTTTGGTAACGGCAGATGATGTTTCAGAAAACACTATCAAAGTCGGTGTTTTGAACCAAATTTCCGACGCGCAGCGTCAGAAACGGGTAAAACGTGACCGACATTGATCTTAAGTATTATATTTATCTAAAAATGGAAAACGCTATTCATTCCAAATAGCTTTAATAATCAGGCATGCAAGTGCCATGCGTTTAAAAGTTTGTTCATAAATGTGTCAGAAAGTTTCGTGTTAACCGGTTTCTCAATCAGATGCAAAGTTTTAATTTGAATACGAGTTGCATCAATAAAAATGATTGCCGATCCAATCCTTATCGTCGATCTTATCCGTATTTGGTGAAATCTTGTTATCCGAATCTATGCGAAATCATTTATCAGGTTCGGTCGGGTTGTGGGCTTACAGATTTGTTGTTGTTGTTGTTGTTGTTGTTGTTGTTGGGTTAGGGTAAGAATACGGGTTGAATCAAAATATAGTTTCAGTCAACCATCATTCATGTTCAAGTTGACATTCAATCATGTTCAAGAAGTATATAACCACATTCGTGTATGACTCTAGATCCGAGCCGACATCAGAAATTGTATCGTAACACAATTTCTGATAAAATCTGGTTACTCGGTCGTATGCAAGATTCTATTCCAAACAAGACTTACAGTAAAAACATTATACCCGACTCGGGTCAGATCGGGTTCACGAAAATCAGGTCACACGACAACTAATTGAAATCTATTCTGTAGCCAAACAAATCCAAAAAGATCGATCCGAAGTTTCTGGATTGTATTCGGGTAAAATCTGGTCACCCGGCCCGGTGCAGTGTCGTCACAAACGTCACAAACTTGAACCATAAAAAAATTTGATCCGAAGTTTCTGGATTGTATTCGGGTAAAATCTGGTCACCCTATCCGATGCAGATTCGTCACATTTTTCACATTTAAGTCGCACGGTGACTTCACAAAGTAGTCACATTGTGAGGTCACAGAAAGCCTTGAAAACGGCCATAACGACCTCACATTTACGTCACAAGGACTTCACATCGACGTCACTTGACGTCACGAAGACGGTCACAAAGTCACAGTGTGACTTCACAGTGACGTCGCCGTGACGTCACCATGCCTTACGGGTAATTTCATTTTGCTCTGCATGTTCCCATTTTTCCCTACGTATTGCGCCCACCGTTGAATCATCTTGTGGTCTGTTACCTGCCTATATATATGTTGCACAGCCTTTAGTTTCTCTTTCTTTGCCTTCTTATACGTTTCTACTACTTTCGCCATTATTTCTACGGATACTCCTTCACTTCCTGTCCGCTTTTCTTCAGCTAGGTTTTTCACATTCGAAAGTGGGGTTCGTATTTATTTCTAAATTACTTGTCAGTTCATTTTCGTCGATGCTGCTCTCATACAGAATATCGAGCGACCGGAAAAATTCGTTTTCGATCTTCCCCTTCACTGTCTTTTAATAGTCGCTGACTATGGCCTTCTCTTCAGCCGTTGGCTCCTTTATCTCAGATTCCCCAAAATATTCTAACAGTTACAAACTAAGGAGTTTTGCAATTTTCGCTTTGTGGGCGATAGCAATACAGCCTGAAGACTCGCCGACGACATCTTCAGAACTGGGCTCGACTTTGCATGTCACAGGGGTGCGTGCCACCTCCCCTGAACCAGCACGCCTGGAACGCGAGCTACAGGTACTACTAAATTTCTCCATGGTTGAGCGCGTCAGGAAATGCCTTCATAGGCAGTGTCCATGTCCTCTTTTCATCCCGTAGGATCAGGCGAGGAGTTAGTTCCTGCTGTTCTTTAAAGCATACTCCAAGTTAATGGAGTCCCATTAGTTATATATGATTGTGAAAATGTGGTCACAATCTTTTCTGTTTCTTACTAGAGGAAACATGGAACCTTCACCAACTTTACAGTGGCCACAACAGGTTACATAACTAAACTGTAAGCTGTTTTTTCTGCCACACAGAGTGTCTTTCCTGCATAGCTAGCGACTTGGAGAATTCAATAAATGTCAGAGATACATCGGCCTATAACTCTTCACCAGTTGCATTCGGACGGGTAGTTGTATACATTTCCTTGATCCCCATGGTAAGAACTTTCCAACGATACCACTCCCGATAAAATCCCTATATGACAGTTGGGGACTAGCCCTTAAGTAGAAAAAGTTAATTCGAAAATGTAATTTTTTTCGCGCTAAATATTGTAATCGAACCAGTGCGCGATAGATTGTAAAGTACGGCGGGGAAAAAATCGCTTTTAAATAAACTTATATATTTTTAATAAAATATGCTATTTTATACAATTCATAGAAAAATAACACTAAAATACTACTATACACAGAGTATTGTATACAGGGTGTCCATGGAATTAGTGTCGGAGTTTTCCTACCTCATAAATTTTTATTTAAGAATATGAAGAAAAATATTATTTCATATTCGGTAAATGTAACTCAAAAAGATTTTTTAATATCACAGATAAAGTTACATATAAGTACAAGTTGCAACTCAAAAACGTTATTGCTCAAATAACGATTATAATCAAGTAATAATTAATATTATGCAATTAAATCAAATTTTATCCGTCTTGGCGTTTTAGGTGCCATGAAAGGCTGCCATGTGGATATCATCCAACTTTATACTCGTAATTCATTAATAACGTTTGATAAATTTCATAAAATCTTAATATTAATAATTTGTTTGTAATCGTTATTTGATTAATAACGTTTAGAGCTGCAACTTTACGCATTTGTAAATTTGTTAGTGTTGTTAAAAAATACTTTTTGAGTTGTACTTTACGAATATGTATTAATATTTTCTTTCATGTTCTTAAATCAAAAGTTATGAGGTAAGAAAACCACGACAATAATTTATTATAATTAATCCTGGGTATTAAATAAGATTACATGAAATTTAAGAAAGATGAAAGGCCTCAAACACGACCTAATACTAATGAATCTACATAAAGTTTACTTATATTAATAAAGTTCAACTTTTCTTTTTGAAAAATGTTCAAATTTTGAAATGATCTGATATTTAGAAATATTTTGAAACATTTTACAGTAAAAAAATCCCTATACCTTTGAAAAAAGTTGAGTATTTTAATCGCTTTAGCAAAATTAATATAATGGAAGTTATGAAATTAATATAATAGAACTTTCTTATTTGCAACAGAAGTGTCAAATTTACATCTTGATGTGTGGACTAGCAGACAGTATGATTTTTTATTCAAGATATCATACATAAAGTGTTTCGATAACGATCTTTCTTTCAAGGATGACACCTGGTCTCAGAATTATCGTACCTAAATGAATCGATATACCAATGTTTACATTTTAGCTCCATACTATGTCTGTCTGTCCAATCGTTGGTTGGTGGAATGTAGTTTATTGGCACAAGGTCCCTTTAGGGACATGCTGCGCCAAAAAAAAAAAAAACTCAAAACAAAACATAAAAATGTTTTATAAAGTTATCTTAAAACCTTCTCATAAACACAAGTTGAACTAAAATAAGAAAGCTTTATGAGAAATGTAATATGATTATTATTTAATTGAACTATTTAATAAAGTCATAATATGTCAAAAAAAACACAAAATAGTTAAAATATGGTTAAATAGTTAGATAAAGTTAAATATAGTTAAGATATAGTTAAATGGTTAAAATCTGTACATTAACCATTGGTCTAAAAACAAATTATAAAAGTGCAAAATCTGTATATAAATGTGTTTATATAAACCACAGATAATTAAACGAAAACAATTTGAAATTATGTAGGATCAAATTCCTCATAACTATAAATCTCTGATTCCATAGCTTCTTCCGTATAACAGAGCAGGTGTTTGGATTCGGTAATATTAGTAAATGTTGGGCCAATACGTGATTTTTTGTATTTTCCTTCGCAATTTCCCACTGTGAAGAAACTTGAGATGTAATTTTGTTTTTCTGTGTGCATGACTTTTCCTTTCCTTGATGTATTAGAGAAACATCTGTGTTTTTAAATTTGCTTGCAGACGGAACAGAAGATTGTTTTGATTAATGTTTAGATGGATCTATTGTGACAGGCTGTGATGATGAAGGTAATCTAGAACGCATATGTTTAGAAGGATCAAACTATTCTAGGGCTGTAATGACCGTTGCAACAGTGCTAACTGGGGCCTGCAAGGAAAGTACATATTGTGGCCTTTTTTCTTAACAGTACTAGATGGTATTGTGGCAGACGTATCATCTAATAAAGAAGATTGAGTTTGGGTGCTTATGTGGTTTACAGATTTTGAGGATTTTTTTTAGCAGACTAGAGTATGAAATCTCAATAGATGGGATTTTGGATTCTACATGTTTGCGTTCTTATTGATATGATTGTTTCGAGTAATTTAAATAGTCAGAATATATTTTTCTACGAACTAATCTGGACAAGAACAAGAATATGCTGTATGATTACCTTGATAGTTGGCACAGCGTTCAGCAGTTTCACAATTTTTACTGTCATGGCCGATTTCTGCACAACGAGCACAGGTAACGGAACCACAACAAGAATTTTTCCCATGGCCATAACGTTGACATTTAAAACAACGTATAGGGTGTTAGGAATATACGGTCAAACGAACAACTCAGGTAAGCTGCTTTGATTCTTGTAGGAAAGGCGACATATTTTATTATTTCGACTTTTTTACGAAAGTGTGGATTTTACGTGTGTGGTGTTTTTACGTGTGTGGTGTTGTTACATGTGTGAGGTTTTTCAGTGTGTGGTGAAATTTACGCCAGTGGTTTGGCGTACTTCAATAATATTTTGATCGCTTAAATTCTCCAGGAGTTCATCTTTCGTAGAGTATAAAATGTAAGATCCATATATTACACCACGGCTAATATTCAGAGTTGAACAGGCCTGAACTGATACCGAGAATGGCCATATTACTTCGCAGTTTGTGAGCAATTGTGATTAATTGGCTGATGAAACTTCCACCAGCAACTCACATGTACAGCTTTTAATACAGTGAACATCACCAAGAAGATAGTAGAAGACCCATATACCTGAATAAAGTAAACAATATATATATATATATATACAACTAAATAGTGAAATAAAGAATTTACAAAACAAATTTATTATTACTTATGTTGATAAATCACCAAACAACTATGCTTTCATCTGCAAAAAATATTATTCACAGCTAATATCTAATGCAATAAATACAAGTTTAAATTTTAAAAAAACTAATCTTAATACAATTATTAATAATCGACATATATTTCAATATTATAAATTGCTAAAAATTAAAAATTATAACTTTAATTATCCATACATTGTTGTTATACCTAAATTTCATAAAACTCCTATAAAATTTAGAACTGCAAATATAGGCTGTAATACGTATAATAATAATGCAAGTAAATTTCTATTAACTATTCTCACTAAATTGTTTGAACATACAAAACTAAAAGATAATTTGTTTAGCATAAAAAATAGTTTTCAACTTGTCAATAATATAAAAAATTTAAATAACATAACTTACATGAAGACGTTTGACTTTAATGACTTATTTAATAATATTGATATCAAGGATATGTTCAGGATTGTCAATTTATTATACAAAGAATACAAGGATTCCATAAAATTAAAAAATAACATTTCTTTAAATTACTTTAAAACTTTAACCAGATTTATTCTACATCATAATTATATTGTTTTTAATGAGAATATATATATTCAATGCTGTGGATTACCACAGGGTGGTATTGTTTCTTCAATTCTTGCAGAATTATATTTATATTATTATGAACGTAATTCACATATTGCTAATTGTAAAATGTACCGTTATATAGATGATATAATTGTCTTCTATTTTAATAATAATTCAAATTATTTACTACCAATAAAATATCATAAAAATTTAAATTATAGTTTCAACCTTATGGTAAATAATGAAATTAATTTTCTTGATCTTAAGATAATTCTTAAAGATACTAAAATTTTGTTTGACATTTATGACAAAAGAAATGATTTTACATTTAAAGTTAACTTATTTACTAATTATAAGTCTTGTATACATAAATCAGTATTTGTAAATATTTTACTAAATTTTGCACATAGAATAAACAATCTTTGTTCTAATAATTTTAAAACTCAAAATTTAAAACTTATTCTTCAACATGCAGTAGAATATGGCTATCCCTTTTATTTAGTTAAGTCAATTTTACGAATATAAATTTTGCTTTCATTGGGGTTTATATGTTTGCACATTCTATCTGTTAAAACACTTACATTTTGATTACTGATATATTTGGCTAAAGAATGAATTCCTTTATGTGAGAGCTGAGTGGGAATATTTTGGTTAAATATCTTTTATTAATTAAAAAAAAATTTAAATAGTAAATTCTAATTTTTTTTTCTTTTCTAGGGAGAGAACTTTAAATATAATATTGTTCCAATAAGTGCGTTGCCATATTGGAGATTTAATTTTTTTTTTTTTTTCCCTTGCCAGGTAGAGAACATTTAACAATTTAGTTAAATGCTTTTTTATTTTTTATTTTTTGCAAGATATTAGATTCAATACGTGAGGTTAACATATTGGAAATGTTTGGTTATTTTTAGCTATCAGTGTGTGAAATCTAATTTTATTTTTCAGAATAAATAATATTTAGCAAGATGTTAGTTCCATTAAGTGTGTGTAGCCATTTTGGTATTTCTTTTAAACTTGCATTGTTATTTATAAAATGAAAATCTAATTTTATTTTTCAGGGTTAATAAAATTTTGCAAGATGTTAGTTCCAATAAGTGCATGTAGTCATATTGGTAAATCTTTTAAGCTTGCATATAATTATTTATAAAATGAAAATTTAATTTGACTTCTACAATAATATTTTAGATTTTATGGGTTTATTTATGTTTTGAAATTATTTAAATGTTGACATATGTAAAAATAAATAGATAAAATAATTTTATACTGAAAATTTACTTAATCAAAATAATTAATAGTTATTTAGATATTGTTTAATCTTTAACTAGATGGCAGCACCATATAATGATTTTAAAAAAACTATTACTATTATTCTTTAGTTTTATTTTTTAGTTATTGTTTATTATAAAACCAGATGACAGCACCATATAAATTTTCACAATTTTTTTTTTTCTCTTTTAACTGAAAACTTGGAATACAAGTGAAATTTTAAATATTCCAATAATATAATATATATATTAAAATTATTTAAGTTAAAAAATATTTTTAGTAAATGAATTTATAGTTTTTATATTATTTATTTGTATTTTTATATTTTAAATTAGAAATAGTTAAAATCACAATGGTTAAATTAATAACTGTTACTTTTAGAAAATTAACTGTAATTTTAACTTGTACGTTTGAATTCACTTATTCACTTTACCATGTGCTTAGCACAATACATTTTTGGCTTCGGATTCTGGACAAATTTATGTTGAAATGTATAGATTTTCTTTGTCTTCCTTTGTATTTATTTGTTTATAAATGGATTTATTTTCTTCCGTTTGATTTGTAGTGTTCTATTTTCAAAGGTATCCTTTTTTTTTTTTTTTTTTTTTTTTTTTTCCAATTTTTTTTCCAATGATTGTTAGGGCTTGGAAGTGTCACAAAATTTTGGCTTTAAGCTTGTGACAGTTACAGAAAACAATCATTCTTTGCTTATAATGTGGTTTCCCAGCCCTTGAAAAAGTAAATTACATTATAAGCTTGCATTTGTGTTTTTTTTTTTTTTTTTTTTTACTTATGTTTCACTTTTTGAATAAATACTTCATTTGTTAGGACTATGTTTTATATTGTGTAATTTGACATAGCTATTTGGGATAATAATTTCATTGCATTTGGTCAGTTATTTCTGTTTCAATGGTTAATTTTTGCAATAAGTTTATATATATATATATATATATATATATATATATATATATTAATAATGACTATAATGTGCATCCTTTTGCAAAGAAATGGCTCATTTAGTTAGAGTATAAAGCTATGCATACGGACTTATATCAGCAAGATTTCTTAAAATAAAGAAATCACGTTGGTTAAAATTGCACAGTTAAGCTGATTTAAATTTGAAACTTTCAAAGAAACTTTTTCCAGAAGAAATGAAATTTACACTTCCATTTGACCGATTTTAGTTTGGAAGATACAAAAACATTATGATTTTAATATAGCAGGGAAGAAAAAAAAACTGACATTGTATGTATTTTTATCAAGAGGTAACGAAAAGTCTAGTAATCAATAAAAGGAAAAAAACAGAACTATCTTAGAGAATCAACAAAGTGATCCTTTCCATGTGAAACGCACGTATACCGTACACGGGGTTTACAAAGGACATGCTAAAAATTCTATATATTATCCCCTAATTCAGACATTGATGTTCAATTTACTTTTGAATATATTTTTATGGTATAGCTCAGTTGTTCCCTTTTCGAGAATACCAAAAAAAAAATCAGTATAAGAAAAATTGAAAATTTAATAACAGCCTTGGAAAATCACAAAACGTTTCAATTCTACTGTATTGCATTTGTATGGGAATACATTTGAACCTAAGTTGTTTTCCTGAATACTTGGCAAAGAAAATTTTTGAGTACATAGAAAAATACGGAAGATAGATTTAATTCGAGAATCACAAAATGATTTGTTGAATTCTTTGAAATAGAGCTAGTTTTGTACGAATCGAAATTTATTTACTTCCTAGAATTTTAGTTCATAGTTTACCAAGGCAGACAAAGGATTCAACGAACTGGAAAGTTTGCAAAATTTTCCACCGTCTAAGAAATTTCTTGAAGACGAACCCTTCCCGGTAATATGTAGAATACAGCTATAAAATAAGATAATGACTTGAATGATACTATGTATTATTCCTATCATATTTCAAGTAATTTTTGGATGGATTTATGTGGAGTTTATGTGCATTACCCCAGAATATATCTGGTAAATCCTCTTTTTGAACATTTCAGCAGAATAAAGATACGCTATCCCTCAAAGGAACAATACGCTTTATCTTTAACATATTCTTTCAAAATCTAAATAGAATATACTCTAGCATACAAAATTTTCCATTTCTAATCCCCGACAAAGGTTATACTGAATTTAATCTACAAAGCAAAATCAATATAACCCTCTACTATCCTGTTTTCTATTCTCCTAAGCAATCCAGACCATGCCATCGTAACTCTTACTCAAAGCGATCCCGGCAACCCAAAAAAGCTTTCACCATATACACAATATTCCAGCGCCAAATTTGCCTGCCAAAAACATGGTCAAAGGAGTAGGAACAAAGTGGTTGTGGGGGGCAGAAGACTTTTTTCTTACATTTCCATCAAGTCTCTTACATCTAAATCCCACTCTTCATACACACAGAGAGGAAACCTCTTACTAGAAATGAAGGCCCTATGTACTTACTCCCTACCCAATCAACGTGAAGCAGAAGGGAAGACAGACACAGAGAGAGGCTCATATTGCTATCTAGAGCATTTTCTCTAATGGCTTTTATTGAAGTAACAAGAGCGAAAGGAGCGGAGCTTGAAAGAATCCTTCTCTCCGAGAGGGTAAGAAAAAAAAAGCTAGGAACGTCCACGTGCTTTTAGCGGCAATGAAATAGAAGAGATTAAGGCCCAGGCCAATCACTGGCACATGAAAGAAAGAGGCTATGACGGGTTTTGTAAGCAGTGGTTGTAATTCTTGGCGGAATATTGTCCGATTCTTTTCTGTTTCACATATATAAGATTTAGGCTACTTTACATTTTCATTAAAAAATATATAAATACATTTAAACATGACCAAAAAGAAAACAAACAGTCAAAAAATGCAAAGAGTGTCTAAAATTTTAAGGCTTTTCCAAACTGATAAATTATTGACTTATAATTTCATTACAAATCATTTAAAAAAATATACTAGCCTTTTTTGTCAATGTAGTGATAGCTGCTGTAGTGATAACTTGACTGTTTTCATTGCATAAAAGATAAATTAATTAAAGATCGAATCATCTATCGTACCAGAAAGAGGCTAAAACGAATTTTTTATGCAATGGTTGTTATTTCTGGCGGAATATTGTCTGATTCTTTTTTGTTTCATATATATAAGATTTATGCTACATCATTTTTTCTAAAAAATGTGCATATATTAAAACAGGAAAAAAAATCGTGAACGCAAATAATATAGAAAACGGTTTCAAAAATTTTCAAATCATTAAATTAAGTTATTGTATTTTCATTTACATACAAATAATTAAACGTATGTCCGCTTATTTTCCATTATACACACGTACGAATTCTGTTCTGCAGTAATAAAAATTTTCATTGACTGTTTGTGTGTGTGTGTGTGTGTGTGTGTGTGTGTGTGTGCGTGTGATACTTGAAAAATGAGAAAAAAGTAGATTTTTTTAAAAATTTGTTATAAAATTCTGGAAGAATATATTTACAGAGTTTTGTTCCTTCTGAATTTTTGAATAACATATTTTGAATACAAAAAAAAAATGTCTCATTTAATCGCAGGATTTCTGAATTAAATAATAAAAAAAATGTATATCAATTCATACAAAGAAATTCAACAAACAATAAAACAGTGAGAAAATAAAAATAAAAACTGAAAAATTATTTAAAAGAAAATGCATTGTATATAATAACAAAATTAAATAACCACGAAGAAAAAAGGCATGAACTATAATATCTAATAAGAGTACAATTGCAAGAACCATTCGAAAATAGAGAATAATGGCTATTTACACAAAACATTGAGATTAAAATAAAATTTTAATTCTAATTTTAAAAGCATATAAGCAGCAAAACATAAATTAATGAAATAAAATAAAAATAATCATTATTTGAATTTATAATATGAACTTATAGTATGGGTTATTTAATTTCTAATCTGTTCATTTTGAAAATGAATGCGTCGTTGACGCGTTTTTTGTTATTATTGTTACTATTATTATTATTTCGGATTTAACGCAAAATATTATGCATAGTATAATGAGTAAAAAATGTCTCTGAAAATAGGCCATATGTTCTGCTGAAATACATTTTAAGCTGCAAATGCTTTGAATTGTATGTTTAAAGATGTTTCGACAGAAATAAAATTATTAAAATATACAAATTCTTAAACAGCATAAAAATTAATATTAGCTGTGCGGTTAAGGAATAAATATTTCCTCCTTAAGGGAACGCTTCACTGAAACTCCCCGATCACGAAATATCATGCTAACATATGGAAAAACTTATAAGCGCGATTACTCATCACCTAATATAATTATTAAAATATGGCTTACACCATCAGAAAGTGGCCAATAGATGCGGACGATATGTTTTTTTAAAAATTTCTCCGTAAATTTGAAGTAGTTTTAAGAAAATGATAAAATTTCATCAAGTGGAAATTTAAAAATTTATTGGCTGAAGTTTGATCATGGATAGGAAAGCCTGTAATTAATTTATACTATTACTCTCTTTTGCTTTTATCTATTTATGTTTTATAGAAATAAAAATATATATTTGTTTTAATATTGTACCACAAAATTAATCTTGCAATATGCACGATTTTGACACTATTTTGAAGTCCAGATTTCAAATTTTTGAGTGGTCTTTTATGTATATATCTTTTATAGCGTTGTCTCCCCATTTATATCTAAAACAAAAACAAAATTAAATTTAAATATATATATATATCTTTATATCGTTTATAATGTTGTCTCCCAATTATATCTGAAACAAAAACAAAAATAAATTTAAATATATATATACACGTACACACACACACACACACACACACACATAAATAAATAAATAAATATATATATATAATATTCAAAATCAATACAAAATCATCATTTATTTTGTTATGACTTGAAACAGAAATGTTTGTTTTTCAGATACAAACTTCAGATATACTTTGTAGAGAATACATTTCCTTCATTAAATAAAAGTATTTATATATATATATGTGTGTGTGTGAATCTGTTAACTTTTCAAATGTTATCATGACAAAAACGGCTGAAAAACAGCGTTTCGAGATAATTGAATTTAAAGTTTTAGACAACATTATTTATAATTAAACGTCATTTACCTTAGTTACGTTTATACCGTATTCTTAAATGTTGAAATTTATTAAAAAAACAATAATAAGTAGTACATTTTTGTCCAAGCAAACCTCCCTGGTCCCATTAACTCCGTATAGAATGAAAATCTTTGTTGGCTCACAATTGTCTGCACTTTTCATGTAGTTGGTGTCAAAGTATATATTTTATTAAACATATTATTTCAAGAAATTTTAAATTTCATGTAATCACAAATAATTGTGTTTTGAAACACAAATGCTAAACTTATGTAAATACTGTACCATTTACTTATCACAAGTTGCATGCGAAAGCACATGAAGATTAAAAATAAAAAATACAGCAAATTTAATAATAATAATAAAATAAGGTTTGAAAATAAGGTTTTTCTTACCTTACTACGCACTTAAACAAATTCCTTATTTTTCAGTACACTACCCCTATTCTTTACGGAGGGTGTTAATTGTAGAAATTAAGTTAAATCTTACCGCATTAAGAAAGATGAGAAATAAACAAGACTTTTACAAGTGTTATCTGGCAAGGAATCTGGCTCTCAAATCCATATTTGGTTTGTTTCTTTCTGACACACGGACGAAATCATTTTTATTGAATTTTTGTAAGTAAAATTACCGTAATTCTACTGGTAAAATACGGATATATATATATATATATATATATATATATATATATATATATATATATATTAGTACGTATAGAAAAAAAAATACTTACATTAGAGATAAAAATATCTTTCTGGGCATATTTATATTGGAATTTAAAATGGAAAAAACATCTTTAATCTTTAATTACATTTTTTTATACTCTTTTTTTTTTCTTTAAGTCAGGTAAAAGTATAAATACATATATAAGTTTGTTTAATATAAAAATAATTCGATAATAAAAATTGATTGCTATTAGCAGTTTCATACCATAGATGAATTTTTTAATTAATAGTATATAACATAACTATATGACAACTTCTGAAATTTTTTTACATATAAAATCTTTTATGATCGTTGCTAATCCATAATTATCTTTTTGAAGAAATTTCTTTCAACAAAAAAACATTCTTAAAATAAAATTTCCTGGCCAAGATTTATTTCAAAAATTTTAAATTAAAAAACTACCAAAATAAGAAAGTAGCTGCTGCTTCATGTTCAAGATAATATTACATTTACAAAACATGAGGTAATATTAAGGACAATTTCATTTTGTTTATACTCTGTGTCGCAAAGGATTTTAATCTTGCGTTGCATCTCTCTTTTATTAACTGTCACTTTTGAAACAGATATCGAAGAAAGAAATAAACATTTCGGAACAACAGAAAGAAGTTTTTCAATTAGATATGGTCTGCAACTCAATTCTCTCGTCGTGTTATTCCCGATCAACACAGGAAATTTCCTGATCGCGGGATAGTCAGAGATTGGGAGATTTCCTGGATTTTTCTTGCTCTGGATTTTGTTGATTTTTGTTTTCGTTTGGGGTTTCTTTATTTGTTTAGTAGTAAGGACAGAGAGAGCAGGGTAATAATTTGAAATGACATCTATGCGCTTAATTCGTTTTTATTTTAATGATTGTCGAGAAATGTAAACATAACAGCAATCGAAAATCTGTGATGTTAAAAATCTATATTAATGTAATTTCTTTTTACTTCTTTTCTAATAATGAATACTAAGAGATCTTCAAAAACTAACAATACAATTGTTGTACAAGAGTTGACGTCAATGTTATATTTATGGTTGATTATAAATGTCTCAAACAAATAATTCGAAAAAGTTTCTTCCTTTATATGAATTATTTACACAATGTACTTTAAAATCACAGAAGTTATAGATACTAGAGGGAAAAAAAATCTTTTTACCATATTTAATTTCTTATGAATGAAAATTTTCTATAAGTCTAGAAGGTGATATAATCAAGTACCTAAAAATTCTGTAATTATGAAATTGTTGCAATCATAAAGAGTAATTTGAAAGAATAAAATTAAACATGAAGAGATTGTGAGAATTAATGCAATTTTCTTGCTCTGGGTTTTGTTTATTTTTGTTTTCTTTTTTGGGTTTCTTAATTTTTTAATAGTATGAATTTTTAATAGTATGAATTTTATAATAGTTGAAATGGCATCTATGCACTTAGTCGTTTTTATTTAAATGAATGTGAAGCATTATAACAATTGAAAATATGTTATGTTAAAAAGCTATATTAATGTAGTTTAATTGTATTTATTTTTCTTTCTTTCTATCTTTATTTTTTTTTTAAATAAGGTATGCTAAAATTGTATATATATATGATAGAACAATTAATCTTTTATGAATGATATATATTTTTTCAAATCTAGTATATTGAAAAAGTTATAAAAATAAGTGCCTAAAAATTTAACTTTCTTAGGTCTTTCTGTGATAAAGAAATATTTGGAAGAATAAATGTTAAACGAAATTTGTTAAGTAATAACTGAGTCTATGAGATTTCTGGAATTTCCTTATTCTGATTTTTGTTCATTTGTTTTTCCGTTTGAGGTATCTTTATATTTTTTAATAATATGGATAGAAAAAGAAGGTAATAATTTGAAGTCACATCTTTGCGCTTAGCTCCCTTTTCTTTAAATCTAGTATTTAAAAAAGTCAAATACATAAGTATTGGGTAGTCCGGAAAGTTCGTGCCGGTTGGGAAAATCAGTTCGTGCCAGAAAATTTTACCCATTAATTATTAGACATTAGATATCGGAATCAATGTCTAATAATTAAATGATAGAATTTTCCGGCATGAATTGATTTTTCCAACCGGTATGAACTTTTCAGGCAACCTAATACCTTTCACAGGGAAAAATAATTTTCAGTTTTATATTTTCATAAATGAAATAATTGAAATTATGAGGAATTACTTGAAAGAATTAAAGCTAAAAATGAAATTATTTAAGTAATAACTGAGATTGGAAATTTTCCTTAATTCTCCTTATGCTAAATTTTTCTGAATTTTGTTTTCGCTTGAGGTTTTTTTAGTTTTAATAATACTGATAGGGTGAGATGGGTAATAATTTGAGCTGACATTGATGCCCTTAATTAGCATTTAATATAATGACTGACGAGAAATTTAAACTTAACAGCAGTCTAAAATGATCGATGTTATAAACTACTATACTATTGAATTGTCTTGTTCTGATTTTTTTTTTCTGTTTAGTTTTAATAATAGATATTAAGAAATTTGACATTTATATGCTAAAATCAAAAATATGGATGACAATTGCTACGCAATCTCAATTTTGCAATACTTAATTGTGCAGCTGTACTTATACAATAAAAATTATACATGGAGCATGGAACAAACAGCAATAAACATATCATATAGATATCAAATTTCCATGGCTCGTTTAATTTTATTGAAAACACTCATTATAAACATGTACCGCACGCGTTGCTATAAATATATAATTTTGTTTTTGTTTTTTATTAATGATAGAACTAATAAGGACTCTACAATTACACGCGAAAGCATTAATTTAAATTATAATCCTTGTAATGATAAATTGGAAAACTATGATACCAAGTGGTAATTGGCTGTTTTAAATTTTGAAAAATGCTATTAATTAATAAAAAAAAAAAATTAGATTTACATGGATTATTTATGGTGGTTTCCAAAACCTTGATGCAGAAGAAAAAAATAATTTTGAAAATTAAATAACATATTTTATTTCTTATGAAAGAAACCCTACTATAAATCTGTGCATAACGAAGTTGAGATAAATGGACATCTAAACTGCCAAGGAAAAAATATTACGTAATTTTTAATTATTTGAAGGAACTAACTGAAAAAATGTAAACTATATTTAAAAAGAACAAAACCAGAAAAATAAATTAATTAATAAAAAGATGAGATTTAAAATTTATATTGCTGTCAAAGTTCTTGATATAAAATCTCTAAAGATAATAAAATAACCCTATTATAATAAATAAAGTTTTACAAAGAGCCTTTCGTAAAAGGATGTTCTGATTGGAGGCGTGTTTTATAAGTTTTAAAATGTACCCAGGGCAATAATGCGAAATAAAATCACTCAAAAATATCTAATAGTAATCACTCAGATAATCGTTTATTGAAAAGTTTTTAAGTTGAGCATATTTGCTTGAGTTTTCAGCTAAAGATTTTCCCCAAATCTGTAATGGAAGTCATTAGGTTAGTTTTCCCCATTAAAGAGAAATACTATTTTAATTAGTATTTATATGAAAAAAAATGCATACTAAATATGAGTAAATAAAATTTTATACCATGAAATGTATACATTATGGTAAGATGACCCCTGATTTAAAAATCTAATGCATTTTAAGTGGATATTATTTTTTCCACACAACACATGACATTTTAACAGTAATTACTGAGTTAAGTATCTGAAGTTTTTTTAAGCTAAACATAATTATTTAGCATTATTTTCCGCCAAATATTTTCTAAAGCGATACAAGTTTGCAATGGAAGGCAATAATTTAGTTTTGCACATTAAACAGAAATAAGAACTTTTTGTAATTATATTTTCTTAGAAATGCATACCATATATTTAAAAATAAAATTTTAAAACGTGAAATAGTTAGAATATTAAAATATTTTCTCATGATTTAAAAATCTACTGCACTTTAAATTGTATATTATTTTTTCCGCACAACACGTGAAAATCCACGTGCCCTTGGCTACAAATCTTGGCGAATCATGCAGCTGAAAAGCAACCCCAAAGGTGGGATAAGAGCTGAGTCAGGAATAGTAGTTCCGGACTGGCAGCATATCGAGATCCTTAATGGACTGCTAACCGCTAGCACCGGCTAATGGAGAAGATAGACCTTAGATGGGAAAAGTGGGGGGCTATAAATGTTTGCTGGACATAACCATCCCTCCCCCTTTGAATACACACTTCTTCTCTTTCCTTAAGTCCGTCTAAAAAGGGAATGTAATGATGGAATTAATGGAAACAGCTGTTAAAGATCGGCTCGATATGGGTTTTGATGAAAACGGGCTGAGAACAGTCGGATGTGGTTTGGGAAGAGATATTCCTTATTAGACAGAAGTTTGATTAAATAGAAGATGGAAGGAGTTTTAAAATTGATATATGCTCTCACATGAAACACTTTTAAAGTTAATATTGAAGTAGTTCGGGTTTTATTAATCTCTATGAATAGGAACACATTTCATCCAATATTTACGGCCTTATTAATTTACAATATTATTTTTTAGAATACGAGGTAATCAGGAAATAAATAATCTGTATGAAGTATTTAAAAAGTTAATGAAAAAGTAGTTTAATAAAATAATAATGTAGTATTTTTAAATATACGATTGGCATGATAAAAATAAATATACAAATAAGAATTTAAACTTGGGACCGACTAACTTGACTTCTGACCATGAGGCAAAGAGTTGAGTTGATTGAGTTGATTATTGACGGCCAATTATCTACACTTGGGATATAGGTCCGGGGGGAGTGCCCTTTGTGGGGTGTCTTTCTAAGGGAACCTAACGCGTATTTACGCATGGATAAATCCACGGCTCGAAGAAAACCACAAAAACTCCAAACGATTAGGCCGATGGGCGCGATTGGGATCGAACCCAGCACCTCCCGTCTACCAGCTTCGAGAGCAGAAACTCTCAGCCACTGGTGGGGCCCATGAGGCAAAGAATCAGTTGTGGTGCTCTAAATTATGCTTTTGCTGCCTCAATTTGCACTCATTTTATGAAAAATACTTGTTGTTTGGGAGCCCTTTAAAATTATGTGTATGTAGGGGAAGTGGGGAGCTGCCCCGTTCGTTCTTGCAATAACCAGGGTCTGGTTTGAATAAAGTACTTGCACATGCAACATACTTTTTATGCTGTTTCAGTTATTAACCCCATTTTATGTTTCGGCATTATGATAAAGTTTAAGTTTCAAAAGCACTCGTGCACATACGGATTGATTCTTTAAATTCGTTTCGCCTCAAATAACTGCACGACCGAGTTAGCTATAGAAATAAATGTGATGTCAAAGTGCTATAGTAAAATGGGTATGTACTACATGATGAGGTACACGACAGCACTGCCTAGACATAAATTTTAGAATTGAAGATCATAACGTATAATACGAGATGCGGTCAATACAATGACAAAGTTGTGAAGTATCATCAATTTAATAAGAAAACACATATTTTGCATGTGAATATGATAAATAGTTGCCAATACAGACGAAAAATATTCGAAAGCGATAAAATATATTTTGTTTGAGAAAAAAGAAAAATAACGGGAATATAATTCGTTTTTCAATTTTAAACACTGATTTTTGAAGATAAAAACGCCTGAGTTCTATAAAAAATTGTTTTAGAAACAAAAATAACATTCGGTTCCGTTTTTACTGACCATCATACGTATAAGGTAAGTCTTGTAATCGTTTTGAAAATCGAAATTTTTTTTTGATGGATTTAGACGTTTCAGACATTGTAGATTCCAAAAAACATATTTTTAGAAAAACTTTTTGCCGTCCGTCGGTCTGTGTGTCTGTAAACGCTCTATCTCCAGAACAAATTGAGATAGAGACTTGAAATTTGTTATGTACTTAGTATGTTATAATGGGAAGAAGCTTATTGAATTTCAATAATCCATAATTCCATTGTTATGATTCTTAGGTTTCATAAAAATCATTAAAAATTTAGCACTGTCACTGTAGGATGTAACACTTATAATGCAGTGCTAATACGCTATTTTTAAAAATTCTTGCAGAAATTTGTGATTTAGCTATTAAAAAGACAACACTCATTGTATAAAAAATAGTTTTCAATTAGTAGATAAAATACATTTATTAACTACGTGAACAATATTATTACATTTGACTTCGAAGACTTATTCAATAATATTATTTTAGCGTGTTAAAATCTGTTATTAATGAATTATTTATGGAATAGTACTCAATTTTACATTTATCTGATAATATTGATATTGATTACTCTAAATTTTAACTAATGTTTTACTCTATCGTAAATATATTTTACAAAAGAATGCTACTTTTTTCAGCATCAAGGAATACGACAAGGTGCAGCCACTTCTAGCATGTAATCAGACTAATAATTTTATTTCTATGAATTTATTTTTATGAACAAAAATATTTTACTTTATCGATATATAGATTATATAATTATATTTTCTCTCAAATGATAATCAATATACATCTCTTCCTGTAGCTTATTCTCATAATCTGGAGCTTAGTACTACCAATTTAACTAATTCTACTATTAATTTTATAAATGTTAATATTACTATTCAACGTAATAAAACTTTAACAATCAGTATATATTATAAAAGAAATGATTTCTTATTTAATGTAATTAATTTTAGTAATTATAATTCCTGTCTACATATTTCAGTTTACAGAAATCTTCTATATTCTACATCAATGTAATCGTATGAAACATTTATGTTCTTCCCAACATATATATTCGCTTGCTAAAAATTATGAGCTGTCTTGATCTTCTACGACGTTAGGAACATGCCGTGCGATTCTGTATTTTGAGTCTATTTAATGAGCGATTGAATTCCATAACACAGACCATTTAATTATCCTCAAAAACAAAATCATAAAAGTTGATCAATGAGAGATCATGATGACTGCATTGCATGGAAATAATCTACCAGCATAACAAAGAGTCACGCGAGATTGTTCTATGACTTTGAACACTGAAAGCCATCTGATCAGTTAAATGTTATAATAAATATGTTATCAGAGTGGCGGCCAAAAATAAAAACATATATAGCTTCGTCATCTAAGTGAATGTTACTTATTATTTACTATTAATGATACTCCTTGTATATTACGAGGAGAGGGATTGCATCGCAAAATTCGAAAATTCTTTCTTTTTTATAATTCTTTCTTTATATGTTCAATTGCTCTGAAAATTTAGTTCAATTTAGTTGCTTAAAATTATGTATGTGAAATGGAAGCTAGACTACTTCAAATGGTGAAGGGAGCCCAAATCAGCTCATCAGAGTGTTCAGAGGGCTGAAACTGGCAAATGGTGCATCGTAAACCATTCCTACATAGTAAGCTGTCAAAAATGCTAACTTAACGCAAAGTTAAAATCTTCCTATCTCTTACTGAAGAACTTTCAAACATACAGGCTAAAATATGAAAATTTCTTTTACATTTTCATATTACTCACTTACTCAAGTATAAAATTTCTACTTTCTCTATGTGATTAGTTCAGTTATGTACAATAGCATTTACCTTGATTCTATCATCCATAATAGCGATAGCGAAGACAGTTCGAACCAACCACGTACGCCAATAAACGTCCTGTTCAATCCTTCCTGCTTATATTTACTATAGTGATCTCTAAATCATTTTGATAACTTTCTTACATGCCAAGATCATCAAGAGAGCTATTAAATGAATTATGTCTAATAAAAAGACGTGATATTATAAGTTGAATTTGTCCCTTTTGTCTAAAACTGAGAGACAAAAATCTTCGCTGCGAGTTTTGCTTTTGCTGCAAGATTTGGAATTTGCCGGAACAGAAAGGAATACGAACACTTTTGCGATTTTGTGAGATAATGCCATCTCCTTAATGAATTCGTTTGTTTTCTATGAGACAGCAATTAAACAGGATTCGTGATTGCTGAAAAAAGGTCTTGAATTGGCTATATCTCTGATATCTTGTTGTAAATAATGAAGAAAATAAAGATTCTATATAGACCAGATTATAGAAATATTAAAAATAAGTTAATGATTCATTCTAATTCTATTTTTAACATTTAAGTTGTCCGAACAAAAGTGTTTGAGTTATTTTTGAGTTCATAATCAATGTTAAAGTCTAAGCTAATGGTAAAGTCTAAGCTAAAGTTTCATTTATTGTCGCAGTAGCCTCACTCTTTTTTCAAAGTTATCAAAAAAGTATTTTTATAAAAGTATTTATAATAAGTATTGTATTTATAAATATTTTTTACATATGTGATCCATTTTTTTTCAGATATTATCTTTCCCGACATTAAAAAAAAAAAAAAAAAAAAAAAAAAAAAAAAAAAAAAAAAAAGTTGTAAAACATAAATCTTCTGATAATGAAAAACAGCAGGAATTAAATCTTTAATTTTAGTGCATAACATAATGCAATGATAGATTTGATCTAATTATTCTAAAAATATTCTCTTTTGATTTACTTTAAGCAAGCGAGATATCAAACTGAAAACTTTACTAAAAGTCTGCAACATCTCTTTCCTACTAAAGAACTTATTGACATATTCACTAATAAAAGAGATAACATTTTCTTTTATTTTTCAGCTTTCCTGTAACTCTTTTATACAAACATAAATTTCTATGCTCTGTATTTAATCGACACAATAATATACAATGGCATTTACCTTGATTCTATCAACCATTACAGCGATGCCAACTCGAAACCAACAACCACTCACATTCTAAGTGCGTCAATAAAAGTCTTGTTCAATCCTTCCTGTTTATATTTACTACCAAGATCTCTAAACCATTGTGACAACTTCGTTACATGCAAGAGTCATCAAGAGAGGCCCGTAAATGGATTATGTCTAATAAAAGGACGCGATATTGTAAGTTGAATTTGTCACTTTTATCTCAAACTGAGAGACAAAAATCTTCGTTGCGAGTTTTGCTTTTGCTGGAAGATTTGGAATTTGCCGGAGCAGATTCACAATGGCGATAAGGAAGACAAACAATTTTGCGATTTTAGTGGGATAATGCCATCTCCTTAATGAGTTCATTTGTTACCTGTGAGATAGCGATCTAAAAGGATTCGCTGTTTGTTGAAAACAGGTTTCGAATTGACTATATCTCCAATACCTGAGAGACAACAAACAGTTGATATCGACCAGCTTATAGAAACATTAAACATAAACACGAGTTAATGTGTTCTATTTTTGGATTTAATTTAAACATTTGTAGTAAAAAGTAATCATCATTGTAGTAAATCTTACTATAATTATACACACAATTCTCAATAATATGATCAATTTCTGTGATTAAAAAAGTAATATCAACACGTTATTTGTGATTGCAGCAGCAAATTTATAGTTTAAAGGGGCAGCAGCAGTTTCAAAATCTTGTAAAAAAACAGTTGATATTTATGTACAGTTTTGGAAATATAAGTAATCACATCCTAATAAATCTGCCGTAAACCAACTTGTAAAAATATAACTGGTACCAATTGATTAGTTAAAAACGTATACTACTATTTAGCGCTATACTTAAATTTTGGTTAGGGAATCGTCTACATGGTAGAAATTGCATCAAACTAATAAATTTTCAATACTAACACCTATTTTTGACATAATATTTTGATTCCTTTATAAATTTTACCTTCGTATTAAAACGGGAAGTCATTCAGTCAAGTAGTTTAGGAATTATGAAGGCCTAAATTTTGGGACTCCTAATGTCAAATTCATATTTAATCGGTGCAAAACTGATCGCAATGCAGATTGTTTTTCAAGAATAACTCAAAAACTACTTGGTGAAATGAGCTGTAATTTTAAATTCACATACTTGAAGCTTCTACAAATACATTTTTGTTAAAAACATTTTATTTTACCATTCATTTTCTTTTTCCAAAATTAATTTCGAAAATATATATAAAATAAAATTAATTTTAGAAAAAAAAAAAAAAGAATCGTTTTCGATAAATAAAAAAAAAAAATCGATTTCTAAAAGTTCCAAATACGCCAGTACAAAATGACAGCCCATTCCGCCAAGTAGTTTTTGAGTTATGCTTAAAAAACTACAGGCATTTTGCAACTTTAAACATGCATAATTCATGAGCTACTTGACCTAATTACTTACTGATTGGTATCCGAAGGTTACAATTTACCGACGAATTCACATATTATGTCAATATAAGTGCTAATATTGAAAATTTCAGAGCTTGTTGCAAGTTCTGTATGTAGGGGACACACTAAGAAAAATTTTAAGTATAGCATTAAATAGCAGACGTTATTACTAATCATCTGGTACCGGTTACATTTTTATACGATGGATTGCCACATTAGTTAGTATAGGGTGATCACTTTTTTATTTCCAGGTCTGTAATTTTATCGCGGAAATTGCTGAAACGATTTCAATATTTTTTAGGTGCGTTCGTATTTATATAAACACGTAGCACCTATAGTCGTCGTCTGGTCCGTCCGTCTGTCCGCATATAACAGCGCAAAAACTACCCAACTGAATGGTTTGAAATTTAATATATATTATCGTTGTAGAATTTTGTCGAGTCATTTAAATTTTTATGAAAATCAAACTTAAAAAGATATTACACCCAGAAAAAGGAATTGATTAAAACAACAAAACATGTTTTGTTGAGTACATTTTGGTTGTTTCAAGCAAAATTTTTAGTTGAAGTAAAAAGTTGGTTTTGTTGCATTGACAAAAAAATATTGTTAACACGCTTACAAAATTTTAACAAAATTTCATCAATTTTACTTGAATTAACAAAATCTGTTTTTTTTTTTTAATTTTACCATAATTTTGTAATTTAAAATTATAATTTATTACAAAATTTAAATTGTGTAGTAGCCATAACTCTCTCACGTAACTTGGTTTATTTGACTTATATAGATATAGGATTAACATAATTTTTGGATAATTAAAAATTTTTTTAATTAGTTTAGGTAGTTTTAAAATTCCCCCTACCGCATTCATTACTTTATTCTATCTTTACAAGAAGAAAGTATTGGAGTCATGAAAATTCTCAAATTCTGGTTTCCGACGGATTTTAGAAGGTCCTGAACACGATTTGACTGTTTTTAGAAAATGACTGTCTATGACTCTGTCTGTCTGTATGTGACTAAAATTTTGTGGGCGCTCTATTTCAAGAACTAGTGCACGGAATTTAATAAAACTTTATATTCAGTTACTTCTGGTATAAATTAGTGCTGATTACTTTTTGGCGTAGATAGCGCAACAGGTGGCGCTGCTATGTTGCAATTTTCGCGATTTCTCAAGAACTAATGCACTGATTTACATCAAACTACAAATTGAGTTAGACCTTGACATAAATAGAAGGTAATTACGTTTTGGTGTAAATAACCCAACAGGTGGCGCTACTATGCTACTTTTTTCATGATTTTCACTATAAATAAATCTCAAGAACTAATGCACGGATTAATTTTTAATTCATTTTCAGCAGTGATTTACGTCTGTAATTCTTAAATAATAACCAGTGAATTTTTATCCTGCTTTTTTTAGGCGTAAACCGACAGAGTGAAAAATGTACAAAGCCGGGAATCGTACCCGTGTCCTCAGAATAGCGCTCTGAAGCCCCAGCATACGGCAGCACAGTTAATTTTTAATTAATTTTCTGCAGTGAATTACGCCTGTAATCCTTGAATAATAACCAGTGAATTTTTATCCTGCTTTTTACAGGCATAAATCACTGCTTAAAATGAATTAAAAATTAACTATATGTTGCCGTATGCTGGGCTTTGTATTTTCGTCTCATGTTTGCTGCAGAAATTTGCATGCTCATGCTGGGCCTGTTTACCGAACAGGCCCGAGAAGCCAGTGCTTACCCAAAGAAATACAAAAGTACCCCCAAATTTATTTTTCAGAATACCTTTTTACCAAAACAAAAAAAAAAAAAAAAAAAAAAAAAAAAAAAAAAATCAATCAGGGTTCTTAATGCACTTTTTCCTTACGAAATTTTTATCTAAGAAGCTCGCTCTTTCTAAATTGTTGTTTACTCGAAATTTTGATGGTAAAATTTCAAATTGTTGCAGCATACCAAAAATAGATTTAGTAAATAACAAAGCAATTGGTAGAGGGGGTCCCCAGAGTAACGTCGGGCTTCCCCTACTTTTATGTCTTAATAGGGCCCTGTGCTCATGATGACATTTCCAACTTGTGCTGCGGTTGCAGCCGGGTCCGACATATATAAGAGTGAGAAATTTCGAGTTTGGATACCGTTCCTTGTAGCTCAGTGGTTTTTATGGGCCTCAGATCGTTATTCTGAGGACCGGGGTTCTACTCCCGGCTTGGGACATTGTTCAATCTGTCAGTTTACACTTGAAAAAAATTCACTTGTTATTATTCAAGGATTACAGGCGTAATTCACTGCTGAAAATGTATTAAAAATTACCTAAAAAAATAGTTAAGTTTAGATTGGTTCTAATACAAAAAATAATTTTAAAGTAAATATTATAATTGTTTTTGCAACAAAAACCTTTTGTTGTTAAAACAAAGAGAATTCTTAAAATTACACAAAAAAATTGTTCTTTAAACAAAAGTTTTTGTTACCGAAACTGAAAAGAACTCTTAAAGTAACAGATAATTATATTTATTTTGAGAAAACTTTCGACAAAGGAATTTTGTTAATTCAAGTAAAACTGAACCATTTTTACTTGAATTAACAAAACATTTTTTTATTAATGATACAAATTTTTTTGTTGGAACTGCAAAAAAAATCAACAATATTTTTCTTGTTGATTAAAACAAAATTTTCATTGACCCATATTTAAACGGAAAGTTTTGTTGGGCCAACCAAATTTTTGTTGATTAAACAAAACTTTTCTCTGAGTGTAATAAAAGTTTTCTTTATTCTATTAAATCCTATCGTCCGTAATCTATATAATAAAAGCACAAGTCATGTGACTGAGGGAAAAAATACGGGCAAACCACTTCTTTTTTCATATGACAGGCGGCCATTTTTATTCAAAATTATTTTTTTGAATAAAATTGCTTAAAAGTTACATTTTTGGAAAGCTCGTTGAAAAATAAATATTTTTTTGAGAGATGAGTTACATTACAAAATGTATAGATATCTGACATAACTTCAGTGAAGATTACGTTAACAGCCGAATATCTCAATCCATTAGAGTAAATAAACACAGGAGATTCTTTCATTAGGAGTTATAAAAATATTAAACCATGGACGTAATCATTCACAAAGCAAGATCTCCATGGTGAATTTTACAGTGCTGTCTGGTGTGGAAAAAAATTCGCATTTGTAAACGTGGCCTACGTAATAAGAAAAAGAAAAGGCGTATTCATTTTACTCATAGCAAACGATATAATTCATTTCACTGAAATAATAAGGATGATTTCTTTACTTTGTGAAACTAGTTATAAAACGAACGCACCTCTTATGTCACGTTTAACGTACAATTTCCAACTTGTTTAGTATTATGATTAATTATATTTAGATCGCTTTGTTTTTCTGGAAAATCATTTCCTTTTAGAAACATTAATTTAAGTAACGGAATTATTTTGTATGTCCTAGGAAACAAATTATAAATGCTACACACTTTACTTTGAATAGAAAATTACATGGCAATCCGAGACATATAAAATTACACATAAAATTACATGGCAATCCGAGACATGTAAAATTACATATAAAATTACATGGCAATCCGAGTATATTTTCGAGAGAGTACGGCCAGATGGCCAAACATACAGACAAACCGAATTCATAAACACTTTTCAACTATATTGAAAAGTGTTAAAAATGTGCCTAGAATTATAAACGCGTAACTATTGCATTATTTTATTTTTACTTTTTGCCGAACGATCGCTGTATTAGTTTAGTTATTGCTAAAATTATAAAACAAAATTTTTGAATTCGCTTCATTAGCTCCCGAGAAAATGGTTCTTCAATATCAGCTGTTTTCCAGGGAATTTCAAGTGTTGTGGCTATTTTAAGGTATTTTCTCATTTGCCGAAAAGGCAAGTCATTTTTATTTAAATAAAATTCCGTTGGTTTCCAGTGCAATTTCTGTATTTTTATGGAATTTTTTTTCCAATGAAAGTAATTTCTCAAATGTCTCAAAAATGTGGATTTGAAAATATATTTTACATAATAATGATAATTTTTCATTTTATCTAAAGCTGTGTGATTTTTTATTATTATTACACTGCAAAAGAACAAACTCCGTAAAAATAAAGAAATTGTACTGGCAAAATACAGAAATTCGGTTTAGAATGTAAAAATATTAAAAATCCCAAAGCTTGAGCAAAAACGATAAAATTTCCATATTTGCTGATTTCTGACACAGTCCCGAAATCACTTCATCAAACAAAAAAATTCCGCAAAAATACAGAAATTGTAACGATTTTTTAGTGAGAACCATCATACCGCAAATTCTTCTAATAAATTCTTATAAAAGCCAATACAACCGTTTATAATAAAAATTCTTATAACGTAAAATGTCAATAATGTCTAAATCAGGCATTATAAGCCTCTGAATCATCTTCTTAACCCCACAGTCAAAGAACATACGTTCCACAGATTAAACATGTATATTCATCACACGCACATTGCTAAAACAAACAAATATTACTCAAGGTATTCAAAATGAAATTTTATATTTTTAGACTTTTTATCACGAACTTCTGGTAAAATTTTTTTCTCAGAATATGAATTGTTTCTAAAATATTTTATAACTTTCCCTAAAAATTGTTCTTTGCTATTAGTCATATTTTAAGAGTATAAAATGTATGCTGTCTTGATTCTATAAAGACGTATTCTGCCTTAATTCTACAAAAAAATGTATGCTGTATTGGTTACTATAGTGTAGTGATATAATATTTACTTGTAATCGTATAAAAGCTAAATTGAATTCAGAAATACTCGACAATAGAATTAACTGTGTGTAGTATGATAAAAAAGTATTCTGATAAATTTCTTTTGTGACATAATATTTAAGTTAAGGAACAGAGAATAACAAATCATATGCTTAGATCGAATCCAATTAAAACTCAAGAATTCTAATAACTAGTACTCGAGAATCATATAATAATTCAAAATTAGATATACTATACCAAAGTTGAATTTAAGCATATAAATCACAATCAGTATTATTCAGTTACATCTTATGACATATAAAAAAAAAAAAACTTTCTTTTAGTTTTTATCAATACCTAGTTAAATATTTTTGAAATATTTTATATTGTCAATTACTTTTAAAATATTCACGACTGGATTCGTTTTTTTTTTTTTTTTTTTTTTTTTTTTTTTTTTTTTTTTTTTTTTTTTTTAGGTTGCTTTAATTATTTTTGAAAAAAAAAGTTAAAAATATTATATTTTTTAAATCAAAGCAAATATTGGGTTTCCAGAATAAACTTCCAATAACAATATATGAATTCACTTTGAAACTAAATCAAATCTATCAAGCAGCAAATATTTTATAACTTTAAAAATATTGTTGTTATACTATTGTTACGTCTTTAATATTCAGATTCTGTATTTTTTAAATTCAACAACTAGAACCTTTTCCAGAATTTCTTTTACTCTTATAGAAGTATGCAAGTTTATGTTACATCTAATGAACGTAATTATGAATTAATTGTTCTTTAGTATACACAAATATAGTCGCAGTTATTCTTACTAAATTCTTGTCGAGTTAATTGCTAAACACCACATAGTCGCTTTTTAGCAAATATTAAGATAATAAACATTTGCTTAACTGAATACCAAAGAAGACTCGTAAATATCATAATATTCTCGAAAATATAAACAATATATTTTGATACATATCTGATATTACACGCACATACACACACACCACAGACACACACATATATATATATATCCGATATTTTGAAAATAGTCAACATACTGATGATATAAATATTTTAAGACTTAGAAAAAATAATATATATTATAAATTAAAACATATTGCACTTATCATGAGAACTTAAAAAAACAATATTCTAAATGTCTTTCTCTTAGTTTGTTTTTTTCACTTACGAAACAAAATATAAGATCAACGAGTTGAAAACAGACACAATTCCCTTTTTTAAACTCACAAAAAACAAACTATAAGATTTAGTATCCTCATTAAAATAATATTAAACATCAAGATTGGTTGCCCATGCATTGGAATTTGACCATGTGCCTGATTTTTAGAACGGGCAATTTGCCTGTTCAAACTGTTGCGTGTACAGCAGTCGTATCTTCCTGGAGGGTTGGATGACTGTTTTATCTGAATCTCCGATTAACGAGGCTGCACAGGTTCAAGCAGAATACAATGTTTTAACCAAACTGTGACTTTAACTATTTTTCTTGTTTTGGTTCTAGTGATTTTGTAGTTGTGATCGTAATACTGTTGAGGTGTACGTAAGTACACGAAACGTCGAACCATTTGTAATTTTAATTGTTTATCTGTATGTTTTTTAACATTAAAAGTATGTAGTTTAATATTATTTTTATGAATTTTAGTTTTAAACAGACGTAATTATGTATGTGTTTTTGAATTTAGTATCCTGTATAAAGAAATTTTTATGTTTTATACAACGGAATTTAAATACAAAATAATTCGTTTTAATTCAAAATTTTTAACATGAATGTAAGATTGTCTGCTTTTTTATTCCCTAACATGTTCTGCAGTTTAAACTGAACAATGCCAAAAACGAGAAAATATGCTTTCTAAATGAAGATATGACTCATTATCTAAATTAGACAATTTATGTTTCAATGGATGTTTAAGTCAATATTCTCCCATATAATTATTGCTCCCACATTTAAAAATTCAACTTCAAACGTAAATCTTGGATTTATTTATTTATTTTATTTATTTATTTATTTATTTATTTATTTGCCAAAAAAGTCATTGTTAGAGCAAAGCTTCTTTATCTACAGAGCGACATAACAGAAAAATTCATTTACACTTGTTTTGACTGAAAATGTCAAACATCATGATATTTTGAAAATAAATAAATAACATATAAATAACATATAAATAACATATAAATAAATAACATATATATATCATGATACATATCAAATGATGTTATATCTCCTAATATGAAATTTAAAAATTATATAAGAAAGAATAATCTTACAAATTTATGCGAATTTAAAGCAAGTATTCTCGTGATTTCTTTTTGTATGTATTTGTGTGTAAAAGAACGGTTTAGGCCTATTCAGTTATTTTTCAGTTCATTTTCGTACATTCAAATTGTATATTCAAAAAGAAAAAAAAATGCATAAATTATTTTTATTTGATCAAATAGACGGAATACAAGCTATATATTTCGAAATTTTTCTTTCCTTTATTGAAAATTTTCTTTTTTTTTGTATTATTTTCTTTGTATTGAACTTAAAAACACATGAAGTATCTAATATTTTTGCGATAAAACAATAAAGTATATCTGACAAGCTTACATGTACCGTTTCAAAAATCCCCTTTAAACAGCATTATTGATATTTACTATCTTCTTATGCATATTCAAAAATTTGATCGAAGACAGGTAACTTAAAGAACACCTTGCCTAGCAGGTGAAAAATGAAACGGTGTAAAATCTCTCTTTTTTGAAAGAAAACCAGCTTAACAAAAATAAAAGACTTTCAGAAATCTTTTATATCGCCCGAGCTAAGTTGAGAAGTTACGAGCCCTGGGCATTAGAACAGCATTATCTTGGTACTACATTTTGACTATCTCATACCACACACAGCTATGCTATTCCCTTACCAAGACAGAAACTTAAGTCATTTTTTTCGTTCTCTTCAACTTAAACGCTAGCAGATCGAAGTTTCGATATAAGCCAGAGCAAACTTGGTGTTATCCCCAAGCCCAAAGCGCCAAACTCAGCCAGCTATGAGTAAAGATACCAGCACCCACTGAAAAAAAGAATCTCAGCTTCAGGGTTTCAGAGTAGTTTTGAAGATAAGGTCTAATCCATCATTATGTCTTTAAATGCCGATATTTTGGTGCAGATTTTTTGAGTGACACCTCATTTTTTAATCGGTAAGAGAGTGTAGATTTTTTTTTCTTCTGCTCTGTTTCTTTCTTAGCCCTTTAGCTACTGAAAAAAATTCAGTGATATCACTCAAATTTTTTGAAACGCTTTATCTAAACTTTCTCTTTTCCCCCAGATGAGACCTATTTTTTAGGTGCCAAAGGGGTTTAGACATATTTTACAGCGGGACGGTTGACAAATGGCAAAGGATATATGCGTATTTACCTTCCCAACAGTGGGGGATATGATTTAGAGGATAATGCTGATAATAAATCAACCGCTATCTAATCTCAAGATATAATGGTCTGTAGCACCAAAAACATTTTTTATATTAAAAAACAAGTATAATAGCATATTTTTTTATAAATGAAATATAGAATATTCTTAGTTACAAGGTGCTTCAAATAGGTGATTAAAGGAAATTTTACAATTGAGAAATAATTAAGATTTTATTTTAAGACAAATTACAAATCAAATCTAATCTCAAGTTATGTTTCTCTTTAATACCTATAGAACATTAAAAGAAATAATTGAGCCCCATATTTTTATAAATATTCAGATATAATTGCGTTAGTTACAAAGTATTCTAAAATGGGAATAGATTAAAGAACGCTTTGCAATGATTGAGTAGTTTTTTTTTTTTTTTTTTTAAATGGCCTTTAAAAAATAAGCTTGTTTGGTATACATGCATACAAATATTATACTTTTTCCAGGTAATTTTTTTAATGAAAGGGCTAGTTAAAATTAAAAAAAAAATTGTTAAAAAAGTTTCGTTTTTATCCAGTAGAAACAATTCTATTTCGAGCCAATCGGAACACGAGAGAAAAAAATTTCGTCAACTCGATACCCAACCAGAATTTGTCTTGAACCCGAAATGACAGAAAATTAAACCAAAATGTTATACCATTATTTACAAATAGTCTATAATTATATCTCTAATATTAATTATTAATTTTATCTTTTATTTTGAAAATTTAACACATATATATATATATATATATATATATATATATTATACTGATTAATGTTCAAATATAGTTTGTTTGTTTTTTATCCGAAAAAAAATATATATATTCTAGATTTTTTTTTAAAATTAATTAATTAATTTATTTATTTTTATTTTTTGTGAAAAATCGGGTCAACCTGAAACCGATCGGAAATACTCATATCCCAACACGAAACCTACCCGAAACAATTAAAACCAATCCGACACGGGAAAAAAAAAAAGTTAGGGTCAATTCGAACTGATTAGAACCGCGGGTCGGTTCGGGTGTTGTTTGCCTATCTGCTTACTTACTATTTGTGCACCTAGTGTGTTACCAAATTTGAATATGCTTTTACAGATAGTAAATATTTTACATTCGGTTTAATCTTTGAAAATAATCATCTATCATAAAATCATAAATCTATATGCATTAAACCTATCACATTTTTATTTTAAGAGCCTCGCATGGAATTCAAATATTTTATCATCTACGGTCATTATTAAATAGCACATTTAGAGTTCGAAATTGTTTTCTGTCTATCATAAAGGTTTAATGTTAAGAAGATGCTTCTTCAATCATCGTTGGTCGCAAAATATCAACCTTTGGAAATATTTCAAATCGAATATCAACATACTATGTTAAAAAATAAAAATAAATAAAAATAATTTTTGTATTATTATTTATCCTTCACATGTTAATTTCGAAAAAAAAGTAACTAAAAATAAAAATAAAATATTGTCTTTAAAAAATACGAACGCATTTGAAATTTAGAGGGAGAAATTTAGAAAAAGTAGATGAAAACCAAAAATTTAAAAATGTATTAGGTATTGAGTAATCCTGAATATTCATTTTGAAATTTCTTCGCAGGTTCACATAGGATTTCGGTAACCATGAGGATCGCTGAAGCCGCATAATAACCTCACACTCAGCTTTTGTAGCATAACTTTAGAATAATCAGTGATGTTGAAATTTCCAAATTCTAACTAAAGCATGTATTGAAGAAAATGTATTTTTAGATGTTCATGTATATTTATAATAGGTGCTTGTGTTAACCTTCCTGTGAATGAACTGTTATAAATTTTACGACCAGCATTGAAACTTTTTTTCTCAAAAATGGCACTGAAATTAAAATTCGATTTTACTACTGATGAGTATAATTTCTCTTATAACATGTATTTTATAACGTTTATACAATATTTTGCATTTGTAATAGCGTAACTACTGTGTGCAAAAATTACGTCACGTGCATGCTCGTGCAAAAAAATTAAGCGCGCCTATTAAAAGTTTCATGAATAAAAATGTATCGGATTATCAATACTTTTTTTTTTTTAAATTTCTTATGTTTAATGTTACAAGTTCTAACTGGAATAAATATCCAATTTATCTTTCAAAATTGTTTTGTTGCTTAAAAACAAGTACATTTTAAGTGACTACGCTGTATTTTGCTAGAAATTACTAATAAAAAAGAATTAAATACAGATTAACTCTATTTGCTGGAGATATGTGAAGCGTACGATACATGTTACTATATACACTTACTTCGAGAAAAACATCCTGTAGGTGACTGTAACAACATACTAACATTTCATTACCGTCAGCATTCTACAAATCCCACATTTAACATATATTCGTTTCATACATTGGTTACATTAGTATTTTTTTGTGTGGCCTTGTAAAATAACTATAAATGATATAAACAACCTCTTCGAAGAAAAACATGCTGTAGGTGACCGTAACAATATTCTCAAATTTCATTACCATCAGCGTTCTACAAATCAGGCAATTAACATATATTTGTTTCACCCATTTGTATTCTTTTGTGCGGCCCTGTAAAATAACTGCAAATCCTATATTCATCCTCTGCGAGGAAAACTATGCTACAGGTGACTGTGACAACATACTAAAATAGCATTAAAGTCAGCGTTCTACGAATCTCGCAATTAACATATATTCGTTTAATAATTCTTTTTTTTTAAACATATATTTGTTTCATCCATTTGTATTCTTTTGTGCGGCCCTGTAAAATAACTGCAAATCCTATATTCATCCTCTTCGAGGAAAAATATGCTACGGGTGACTGTGACAACATACTCAAATAGCTTTAACGTCAGCGTTCTATGAATCTCGCAATTAACATATGTTCGTTTAATCGTTCGTTTTATTCGTATAGTCAGTCGTTTCATAAAATCGTTTCATTAGGATTTTATATATATATGATAGATATATATCACACGACTTGTCCGGTTGTTTTCTAAGATTCTCTTTAGTACGTGTGCAAATGATAACAGGAAACGCCCGTCTTAGACCTCGAACAGTAAGATTTCTCTATATCTTGAAACTACTTACATGATTGAGAGGTAAATGCACATAAGTGACATAAGGTCTTTGACTATTCTAACTCTTATAATGCAAAAAATAATTTGTCATAATTCATAAATTTATGAATTATTTATAAACTTATTAATAATTTTCATAAACTAATTAATAATTTTCATAAATTTACTAATAATTTCCCTATTTAAATATGTGATTTATAATTTAAATAATGGCCTAGATTATATTTGGGTCCATTCATTGTATCTTTTACAGAAGGAAAATTTTCAATCAGATGATTTTGGAGAAGATATAAATTAAAGTTTGTCACATGGATTTAACATTAGCATTCTGAAATTTTGATACCTTCTATTTGTATGAAGATCTAAGAAAAGGTGCGGATCAACTGAATAATTTTTAAGGCTGATTTGATCCAGTGAACTCAAATAAAGTATCAAAAGTAGGTGTTATCACCTGAAAAAAAAAGTTGGTGCAATTTTTAATAAATAGATGACTTGCAAACAATAATCCATGCATAGCTTTCAATAGTGACGTTATTGTTGTTATTAGTAGCATTTTTATACAACGTTTTGCGACAAAATAAATAGAAGAGGGAGGGGGAGGTACATTTTTTACACATTTCTAACATTTTTAAATATTTATTTTCATAAAAGTTATTATTTTAATTCTCATTGGATTATAACTATAAAACTCATTGTTTTAGACTACAGTTCCAGTAGCCTGTTTTCAAAGCTAAGATATAAAAAAATATTGGAAAAAGTGATGAATTGTTCTCACTGGAGAAGTAAGATCATGATTAAGTCTTGACCGCAAGAAGAAAAAATTGCCGATAATTATTTTTTTTCTCTGATGAAAATAATACTTTTTGTCTTGAGATTAAAACTAAAAATATCCTAATAAGTGTAACCTTAATTACTTTAATATATATAAAAAAATATATTACTTTAAACATGTGGCAAGAAAATATTCGAAAAACTAAAATTTTGTTATATTATAAGTAAACACACAACTTTTAAAGTATACTTCTTATCAAAATATTTTTTAATAAGATTTTGGTTCAATTGATTATAAATAACATCAAATCATCAAAAGAGTAAAGTTGCGTTTGTGACAAACCCTCTTCTTATTAATTTTATAGTTATAAATCATTATAACTTTCTAATATAAACATCTTATTCGCCACCACCTTTTTAACTGTTATTATTTCCCAATAAGCTCAGAATAAGCCCAAGTTTTTCATTTGTAAGGCTAAATTCGAGTTTTATTTTCTTCCTCTTACATAACACTAACAATATATTTTAATAATATAACTATTGTTTCGATTGTCATTAACTTAAAAGTATTTAAGCATCTAATTCAGTCATTTTTAAATAATATTAATCAATAAAAATTTTGTTTTAATAATAACCTGAAATTTATATTATAAACACTTTATTCCTGATTTCACGTTTTCATCTATTTACGAATCTGTCGCGTAACAAATTCAGAACAACTCATTTCTTATAATTTCATTAGTGAGCTAAATTTAACCTTTATCTTCTTTATTCGAAGAAGTCTTACAAAAAGACTAAAATAATATTTACTAGTGAACAGCAAACTTGCGTTTTGATGATTATTAATTTCAGAATTAATATATAATGTGCAAGTAATTTAATGAACTACAAATAATTTAAATCAATTTAATGTTTTATGAAAACGCTGTAATTCAGTTTCCACTGATGATCGAATGCATCACATAATCAGGAACTCGCAATTGTAAATTTGATATCTAAGTTTAACATTTTCTCTTTTATTCTGTTGAAAACTAAATAACGATTTATTAGTATTAAAATAATATTAAATTTTGAGTTACAAATGCTGTTATTTACTTAAAATATATTCAGTTTAATCACCTATCAATTTTTTGATATTTTCACTTAATATATTTTTTCAAAGATAATTTTTTATTTTAATAATATGCTGTAATTTATTGATGTAAGTTTTTTTCTTCTTCTTCATTTGTTGAATATACCATGTAATAAACATAGAGTAACTTCCATTTCTTCATTGGCAGTCTAAATTGAACCTTTATATTTTTTAACTAACAATGATTGATACAAAATTTAATAAACAAACAAAAAAACATTTGTTAGTGGCGGAGAAATTTCGGTTTTTAATTTTCACTAATAACTTCATGTTATTTATATATGTGCTTTGTTCAATTTGCTATAAATAGTGTCAAGCAATTTATTTTTCATATAAATAATATGGTGGAATTTATTAACTCAAATACTCTATTCTAGATTTTCCTCAATCCTCATTAGTGTTCAGAAATTAAGGATTAACGCGAAAAATATAACTTAAAAAATATTCAGACTTTTATATTTAGATTCAGTATTTTTTTATATTAAATAACTAAAATCTTTTCAACAATTTCTTCTACTCTAAGAGCAGTATGGCCACGGTAAAAAAGAAAAATGTTTCGGAATCTAGGAAAATATAACATAACCCTGAACGAAAATATACAATAACCTCTTTCGAGTTACCCATTATTCCCAAGAACATTCTTTATCTTTAGAAACCTCAGAAAACAATGTACAGGGTGGTTATAATATAAGTTTCCCTATTTGGAGCTGTCTGTAGCTCGAAGGAATAAACCGAATGAAACCAAAATCGGTACACGTACTATTCGAGAAGAGGGAAGAAGAATGGAATAATAAAAAAAAATTGCAATAATCAACGACAGATGGCGGTACTGAGTGTGAAATGTAATGGGTAATACAAGAACAGAGAATTAAGGAGTTAAACCGGGTGGCATACCAAATTTATTGGAAAATGGCACAGTGAAAGTGGTTACGCTTTCGCACAGCGGTGCCGATAACTTTCTGGTTCCACATGGCCATTGTGCTGGAGGACACAATCCAGGCGGTGCACGACCTGCTCAACTGCAGAATGTAACGCATCACGAGTGATGTTTCGCACATGTTGTGATATGCTGTAAAGTCACTGAGGTTTGCGACACCTCCACAGTACACAATATTACACATTAAATTTCACACTCAATAGCGCCATCTGTTGACGATTTGTGCAGTTATTTTTTTTTTCTTGTTCCATTCTTCTGCCCCCTTTTCGAATAGTAAGTGTGCCGAATTTGGTTTCATTCCGGTTATTCCTTCAAGCTACAGACAGCTCCAAATAGAGATACTTATATTATAACCACCCGCTATTTTCGAGATTTAAAGACGCATACTATTCTATATGAAAACAAAGTTTATGTTGTTGTCACGGATTTTCAGGAACATTTTCGAGTAGTTTTTATAGTGTATGAATCAGTTTTCTCAACTCGGAATATAGATTTTTGGAATGCGATCAACTCTCAAGTAGTAAACATTTACATGTTCAACAAACATATTTTACAGACAAACATGATAAATTAGAAGCATTAACATTAACATTAATATTCCATTGTTATACTTGCATGCATAAATTCAGCTACGCAGCTAAGAATGTTGACTTGAGAATTAATAGCATCCTAAAAACCGATATTCCGATTTGAGAAAACTGATCAATAAGCTATAAAAACTACTCGGAAACCTTTCCAAAAATACGTAGAAGGGAAAGAAACTCTATTTTTATAAATTCTCTTTTAAATCATGAAAATATATTCCTTTTTGAGGTTTCTAAAAATAAATTATGCTCTCAAAATCAGGGATAACTCGTAAGAGGTTATTCTATATATTCGATCGAGGTTAAATTATATATTCATAGATTCATCTGTCTTTTTTTGCGGTGTACAACGCCTGAAAAATAGATGATTTCTGATATATATATATATGTGTGTAATAATAAAAAATTTTCGCCATTTTTCCTTAGTTAAATTATTCCAAATTCTTACAATTCTAATTTTTCCCTCTCTTTTTAAAATATCTCTTAAATCTATTTTATATTTTATTCCATAACTTAATCAAAATATTCTTTTATTTATCATTCTAAAAATCTTAATCTGTTAAAAGCTACACGTATTTATTAAAACCTTATTCTATTAAATTGCAACACTGCCTCTAAAACGCACCTGCCTAATTTCTTCTTTTGAGAGATTGAATTTTTATTCTTTGGAACTTTTGTAATACCATTTTTATTTCTATTTAATTATCATTCGGCATCCCAGGATTCCTGGCGTTTTCGCTCCCAAAGGCTTTTTTACCTTTTTAAATTGCCGCTTCTGATAAAGAGTTTTGGTCATACGTCAGAGACACACCCTCGTGGCCTCATTTTTTCATCCATTAGCGATCAGGCCCGCCTTTTCTGTCCCCCTTGTTTCCCGCCGAACATGGCTGTCAGTGGACTAGCATTTCGCGCGTTTGTAACTTTGAGCAGAAATCTCGGAATATTTATACTGTTACATTGGCTTCGGACACAGATTTTTGTACGCTTTTCTTCTGTCAACTAGGCCCTGTCACTAGGGGGGTCAAAATACGTATGTCATCGGTAGAGAGTCTTCAAAAAACATAGCTTTGTGCTGTCATCTAATGTATTAAATATCTTCGAGTTTTTGATGAGATTTAGTGGAGTTGTTACAGCAACGTCATCTAATAAACGGTTGTTTCGTCTATACCATTTGTCTTTCTTGAGTGGGAAACTGCCTGGATTCATTTACTTAGCCTGTTCTCCGGTTACATGCGACTGCCTCTAAGAAGTATAATTCATCATCATATAGCATGGAACAGCGTTAGTAATTTGTGGCGGTGGAATAATAGTGCTATGATCTGGTGTAAATTTATAGAGATCGTGGCTGGCCTGTCAACGGTTGCTGGATCTAGAAAATTTTATATCATATATATATATATATTGAGAAATTGTACATTAGAATGAAAATTGGCTTGAAGGTATTTAATATATCAATATTTAACATCATTAATATATTTTTTGTTTTATATTAAAAGTCAAAATGGCGGAGCTGAAGTTGTGGCAAAGTGATGTCAAAAGTGTAACCCTCCACGGCTTGAAGCACAGATGCTCCCCAAATGAATCTGGAACAAAATGGTCTTTGTTGTTAATGTACATCAAATTTGCAAAAAATGTACTCAGAATCATTAAAAAAGTATAAATATTTGTAAAAATAACAAACGTGCAAAAATAAGTGCGATTTTTCATATAAAAATTCGAATTTTTACATTGTTGTTTTAAACAATATATTTTATCAATCACAATAATCTTGTGTACTTCTATAGAGAAATATATTGAGAATATGTGGTTAAAATCTGGAGGTGATCCGATGAAAATTCTTAAATTTATGACGCAAACTATCTTTTTAGCGTTACCATGTTGTCGCAGCTACAGATCCGCCATTGTGATTTTGTAATTAAAAAAATATATGTGAATGAGTTAAAGATTGATATAATAAATACCTATTAACTAATTTTCATTCCGGTGTGTAATTGTCTTAAACAAAATCACTAATCAAGGATTTTTCACTTGTCTTAAGTAGTGTTATCATTTAAGGGGCAGACATAATATTCTGATTTTCCTACACAAAAGTAAATTGTGAGTGATCAAAAGAAGATGTCGCAAATGACAGTTGTAATAAATAGGAATTACGCTAACAACAAAGCCACTAGATGTGACGTCACAAATTGTCACAAGTGTCACAATCATTACGCTGAAGTCAAGTATGCAATAACTTTGTGATATATTTAATTCGTCACATCAGTAACCATCTCAGCAGTGTTTTAATTTTAAAATCCCCATGACAGTTGCTTTATGACGAGTCACTTGGTGACGTTGCAATAAAGACCCCTTATGATTCTCGGGTGACCGTTATTTGGAGACTCCACTGTGAAGTCATCAAGACCGTAGCTTTGTGACAAGTCACCAGATTATATCACGTTGATGTCAGTTGTTGACTCGTGAGAAATAGACGATCAAAGCGACTTCATACTGGAGGCACTAAATGACAGTCGTTTGAGAGTCAACAGATGATTTCATTGTAACTTTCATCTGGTTACTCCTCACAAATCAGTGGTCAAGATGACATCACAGTGTAATCACCAAATGACGATCACACTGAGTCCTAATGAGACTAATGAAAAATATCATATTTTGGCCACTGTAATGATTGTGACACTTGTGGCAATTTGTGACGTCTCAGTGACGTCTCAGTGACATCACATTGAGTGGTTTTGCTATAAGGGAGTATTGATTCAATTGCCGATTTTGTCAGCATCCTTTGACCCCCGACAATTAATTTTTGTGTACAAAAATTAGTATTTTTTTGTTTCTCCCTTAATTTATGGACACCAGTGTAAATCTGCCGTGTAATAAGATCTGAATAAGTTCCATTTCTTTTATTTATAGTCTGTATTTAATCGTTACTCTTTTATCCTTTAATGTGACTAAAATAATGCTAGCTACAAGCAAAGCAATCCAGGATTTAGATGGTCATTACTTATATAAAATGTATTTTATTTAATCTACTGTAAATAATGTCAAACGGTTGATTTTTTATATATGAATAATATGGTAGAATTTAATAACATTCTATATTTTATTCTCTTCAAGTCCCATTTCCAAACATATTATAAAATAATCTCTGAGTAAATCCCTTGTCTCTATTTCCAGTCTAAATTGAACCATATTATCCCTTTATCCTATAATGATACTAAAATAACATTTGTTAGTAGCGACACAATTTTAATTTTCAATATATATTCAATTTGCCATAAATATTATCAAGCAATTTTTTAATATTAATAATATGGTTGAAGTTATTAAAAAACACTGAATTCTGAATTCCCTACAATTTTCAATTTTCATTACCAAATCTGTTGTGTAATAATTTCTGAATAATCCCCTTTCCTTATTTGCAGTCTAAATTTAACTTTTATCTCTTTTTTCACAATTATACTAAAATAATATTTGTTAGTAGCGACGCAATGTTGATTTTCTATATTCACTAATCCCATATTATTTGTATAACATGTATTTTATTCAGTTTGGCTGTAAATAATGTTTAGCAATTTATATATATATAACAAGGTGTTGTGGAATTTATTAACACAAACACTCTTTATTTATTGCTTCTTCTGAGCCTCTTATTACTATATCTATCATGTAATATGGTCTAAATAATTCTCTTTCCTTTATTTATAGTCTAAATTTAATCTTTATCTTTTTTATCTTTCAATGAGACTAAAATAATGCTTGCTCGCAGCGAAGCAGTTCTGGTTTTCTATGGTCACTAAAATTATTTATATAAATAAAATATATTTTATTTAGTGTACTATAAATAATGTGACGCCGTTTATTTTTTTTTATGTGAAAAATACGTGGAATTTATTAACATTCTATATTTTTTTTCTATTGAATTTCATTATTATATGATAGCCAATTATGATGATCTCTGAAAACTCCCTTTTCTTTATTTCTCAATCTAAATTTACCTTTATCTCTTTTATCCCACAATGATACTAAAAAACACCATTTGTTAGTAGCGACTCAGTTTTGAATGTTACTTACAATCACATGCATTTTATCCAATTTGCTACACTGCAAAAAAATACAAATGTTTCTTAATCTAGGGAAATATAATATAAACACGAACAAAAATATGCAATAAACTCTTCCGAATTACTCATGATTTCAAAAAATCCTTCTTTATCTTTAAAAAAACTTTGAAGTATTTTTTTTTTATATTTATTTATAGATTTTCATATTTATTTTTTCATATTTATTTATTTATTTATTTATTTATTTATTTATTTATTTATTTATTATTATTATTATTATTATTATTATTATTATTATTATTATTATTATTATTAATTAATTAATTAATTAATTAATTTATTTATTTTGCTGCCACTGATTTTCGAAAACGTTTCCGAGTAGTTTTTATAGTGTATTAAACAGTTTTCTCAAACCGGAATATTCATTTTTAGGATTCTATCAATTCTTAATGAAACATTTCCAGTTGCGTAATTGAATTTATATATGCAATAGTAATAAAAAAATATAATTTTAATGTTAAAATACTGTTAATATCAATTATGCAAATCATGTTTGTTGAATATGAAAATGTTTAATTGAGAGCAGATAACATGCGAAATCATTGTACTCCAGATTCAGAAAATTGATAAATGCACTGAAAATAATTACTCAAAAACGTTTCCGAAATTCAATTGCAGCAAAAACTTTGTTTCTATAGTGCTTTTTTTAAATCTTGAAAATATATTTGCTACTGATATTTCTAATGATAAAGAACGTTTTTCAGAAACATGCGCAACTGTAAACAGGTTATTTTATATTTTCGTAGATTATGAAACTTTTGTCTTTTTTTACAGTGTATAAATAATTTCAAGCAATTTCTTTTTTTATATAAATAATATGTAGAAATTTAAAAACTTAAAAACATAAAAAAACCCACTAATTTTTTATCCCCTCAATTCCCCATTTCTAAATCTAACATGTAAGCTCTAAATAACTCCTATTTCTCTATTTGTGGTCTAAATTTAACCTTTATCTATTTTATCCCCTAACATGACTAAAATAATATTTGTCAGTGGCGAACTAAACTTGGTTTTTGATGGACACTGTAATTATCTAACGTATCCAAGCAATCAGATCCAATAAATCCACTTTCTGAGCATCGCTCAACAGATGGACCTGACAGCCTAATGGACATTTTTTTATTAGATGTTAGCCTTTTCATGTTGCCTTTATCAGAAACACTATAAACCCTTTTAGCCTTTTTATTCAAATCCTATGTTACTTCGCTCGAAGAACAGAGAATACATTTTCGCCCTTTTTTTATATGTATATGCATGGCATTTGTGTTTCATATATGGAGGATCGTATGAATTTATCTTTAAATGGTTAAAGATATCACACTAAAAAAATACATATGCAATAAATAGTGAATACTGTAGAACAGCGTTTCCCAACCTGGGGTACGCGTACCCCCAGGCAGACCAATAAGGGGTACGTGAAAATTACATCGGTAATGGTGGAAAATTAAAAAAATAAAAGGTTAGAATGTAAAAACAAGCAAAAAATTGTAGAATTTTCATTTACAAAGAGAGATTTTATGTAAACTCTTGTATGCTACTAGTAAAACAAAGGAAAATGTCTAAACCTAGTAATTGATTAATAATGCATTTCACGAGCCAAACCTGCATCGTGAGATTATGTATGTGTCCCTCTCCCACTTCGCTAAAATTGTCGTTTTATGTAGATTTCGTAAGAAATACTACCTATTACATTCTCCTCTAAGTGGAATTTCTGAAAAATTTTTGCAGATCTGCGCCGATTATGACTCCCAGAACTCAAACCACCCCCATTTCAAAACTTTATCTATCTATCTATCTATCTATCTATGTCATCTTTTTATGGACACGATAACTTCAATAATTCTCCACAAATATCTTCCAAAGTGATACATAAAATCAAGGGGCATAAAATCTCGATCAAGTACGGTAATGGACAAAATCGAACCAGGGGGGGGGGGGGGATGGGTTTTTTTTTGTGAAAACAGAAAAACCTATTACTTCTTAATTATGATACGTATCGAATCCGTTTAGAGTTATTATTACTTGTAGGAAAAGAACCGAAAATTTATGTATGGCAGATTTTTGATATCATAAAAAATGGCGAAATTGGGGGGGGGGGGGGAGAAAGAGGGGTTTCAGAAGAAAAAAAATCATATTTTCGTCAATTCACAATATATCAAATCCGCTTAAATTTATTATAAATGCTCTTAATACACTATATTGCCAAAGGTGACCGGTCACTTGCGATTTTAGACGTTTTGTTAACTATCTAGAAAAATACATGAGGAATTAATCTGAAACTTGCAGGTGTGTAAACAGTATAGTATAGGTTATATATTTCCGCGAAGATTTTTTCACGAAACGCCATAGGGGACTGTCAACAAATTAAAAAAGAACGAATATCTTTTGGATAACCCTGTAAAAACTAATGTAGCTAAAGCGTTCAAACTCGAGATTATTAATAAGTGGCTTATTCTAATATACTGTGTTCATTTTTATGAGGATAGCATGTATACTCGTAGAGAAATTAAGGTTTTTATAAAAACAGTCCCAAATTTCGCCTAGTTTTTTGCTTATAATTTGCAGAGTTCTTAATATAAAAAAAAAGTTATTTTCAGAAAATATGACAAACAACATTATACATAATACTTTGCAATCAGAATTAAAAAATAATAAAAAATGGATGAAAAATGAGCAGGTTTAGTAAAACCTGTTTCACTGCGCATGCGCGCATGCAATCAAAATATAATATGCATAATGTATTAGCTAAGTATATAGAGCAACTTTTTTGAAAGTCTCAAAATCATAGCTTGAAAATTATCGAATTTTATTATCGAAAATTGCAAGTGACCGGCCACCTTTGGCAATATAGTGTATTATCTAGAACTTTTATATTGACAAGTTTTTTATAGGATCGACCCTTATAGCAAAAGTAAATAAATAAATAAATAAAAATAAAAATAAAAAAATCCCTGCCGGCTCCGCTTACAAACAAGGTAAATTTTCGAAGTGGGTGGTCCCAACTGCCGCATCATGGCAAAAAGGTCCATTTTTCTGCAATTCTCAACAAACAGACACCCCACGGTCTGCGTCTTCGAAATCTACCTGTGCCTATAGGCAGAGCCGTCAGGGATTTTTATTTTGAACTGTACTTTGTTTGCCCATTACCTTTTCATTTAATGTCGTTTCTATCTAGTGATTCTAGAAAAATGAACAGAAATAAACCCAAATAGTCTCATTTTAATTTTCAACTCTGCGGCATCAGGTCAATACCATATGCATTAATGGGTGTAGTTTCGTAAACTTTATTAGATGCGTTCATAATTATATAAATACGTAGCACCTATAGTCGTCGTCTGGTCCGTCTGTCTGTCCGTATATAACGGCTCAAAAACTACCCAACCAAATGATTTGAAATTTAATATATATAATCGTTGCAGAATTTTGTCGCGTCATTATAAATTGTATGAAAATCGAAACTTAAAAGGATATTAATAAAAGTTTTCTTCATTCTATTAAATCCTATCATACGTAATTAGTTGAATGATATCCCATGATAGGTAATGATTCTATGTTTCCATGGTGATTACGTCCTATTTCAGATGGAGTCATATTATTTCCGTATTACTTAAATTAAAAACCGATTTTTTTATACTAAAATTGTTTAATTATAGCAATCATATAATCTACCGATATATATATATATATATATATAATTATAATATCTATGAATTTCAAAAAACATATCAAGTTCTATTCTACATAAATCTCCAAAGAGATAATCAATGATACTGTGTATACAGAATACCACATAGCTAATAATTAACATGTGCAAACATAATATTACCATAGCTGATGCTTCAATGGTAATTGGCCAAATTTTACTCATACCAAAAGAATATTGAAAAAAGAAATAGAGAGAAAGGGGAAAAAAAAAATTATAAATTGGAGTTGCAATTAAGTAAACACAAATGGATTAACAAATTAAATATGAACCATACACAATGGAAAATTGGACCACATGAGAATTAAATATGAATTGGACATGGAAAAACACATGCACATGTACTCATCAGCCTGGATGCACCCACATGTGTTTTAAATAATAATTCAGTGTTTCATAATTCTACTGGCATAATGCTAAGATCAGTAGAATCATCCAGGTACACTGAATTATTACCAGACAACAATTGGAAATATTAAAATTTGGAAATATTTAAATAGGAAATAAAAAACCATTAAGAAAATACAATATATTTCACTCACATCGATTATCCAAAAAACTGTAATTAACACCTCACTAAATTACCACGAGATAACAGTTTTGAAATAATAAAATTGGAAATATGAACGCGTAAAGTGTAGATAAAATATTTTACTCACAATAATTATACAGAATCCTTAAAATGTCACAACGTCTACATAATATTCACATCCACATGGCAATGCATCATACATGTTAACTAAGTCGAGTTGAGAGAAATGATTTGTAAGACAAGTTGAGAGCACACTTTTTTTAAAATACAACCCCATAAATGACACCCAATCACAAAATGATTCAAAAACACTCAAAATAATTCTGGTTTTAATACACTTATAACAAATTTATATCCGTGAATATATATTACTCCATCCAATTTTAATTCCTGAAAGTAAAATTAATATACAATCAATAGCTCCCTCTATAGTTAAATTAAATATAATATTAACAGTATTATCTACAACTACCTGAAAGGTAAAGTGTCGCCATCTATTGGTATTATAATAGTTCATAATTAATATTTAGTTAAATATCCACTTTATTAGTTACATACTCACTTCATTAGATTTATTTATATAAATAAACTTTAAAGAACAATACTAACTTGTAGTTTTACTTAAAATTCAAATAAAATATAATACTACTATATGAATAAATCTACACAGAATTAATTCAACTTGCACAGCATTTCAGATATTCTTAACAAGAATATATTATGTAAAAGAAATATTATTTTAATTCAAATTATTTTTGCTGCCAGCTGTGTTAATCCACTGATATTATAGACATTTATTAAATAATTAATGTTTTATTTTTACTACTACTTAAATATATATTAGACTTGTTTTTAAATAATTAATGTTTAATTTATACTACATTGTAAATATATTTTATATTTATAGATTAATTTAAATATCTAATTAAATAATTCATAAACAATTCAAAATATCTCAAAATTTATAATGTTGATAATTAATAGTATTACTACTGTTTTTCAATCAAATTAATGCAATGCAGTAATTAAAATACTTGTTAATTTTAATTATTCATAGACAAAAATAAAAACTATATATATTTATTTTTATATATATTGCAAATAGATATATATATATGAGTTATAATCACCAATGTTATCATTGTATAATTTAATTTGTTATTGTATAAGTTAATTTATAAATGTATGAAAACTGCACATCAATAATACCTTAAACAGAGGTGATCGGCAACGCACAATCACAACTATACAAAGTATAAATAATGTTCAATCAAATATTAAATTTCCTAATATGTTATAATTGTAATTATGTATGTTATATTTGTAATTTTCTACATAAAGTGTATATAATGTTCAAACAAATATTAAATATTAAATTTCCTAATATGTTATAATTGTAATAATGTATGTTATAATTATTATTTTCTATATCTTTTGTTATATGTTATCGCACACTAAAACAATAATTTATTACATACCATGTTTATATTTAAATTATATAATAAATGTTATTTAAAAGAGTTGATGATTGAATTTATCATAAAAATAGGATATCCATATATTTTTGCTTGATCTCGAATATATCTAATATTTTTGTTTTTATTTATATCTGAGTATATATATATGTGTGTGTTTATAGATGTTTCCGGAGAAATAGATATCAAATGGAAAAGGAGTCTAAATATGGATTACAGGTTCTGAAATTTTCAAAGTTAGGCTTAAGTCTCCCATTGGATTTTGCAGTAAATGTCAACAAAAGATAAGATGTTGCCAACCTAAAATGTATTCATTTTATTACGGAAATTAATCATATCATAATAAGAGACCATATAATTCATTTTTTCAGTATGTCTATAATATGAAAATCTCCACATAAATTTTTTTTTGTATTCATGCATTTTTGCATAAGAGTGTAACAGCTATTCTCCCAAGATCTGAATATTTATAAAACTAGTTATAGTACGAACGCCCCTCATTTGTCACGTTTCACGTAAAATTTACAATTTGTTATATTGTAGCGGCGTAGCTTCAGAGTGCTTAATTTGGAAATCTCTGTCTAATATTTATTGTTTTGAATGATTTTTTGCTGATATTTTTTATGTGTCATAAAAGATAAATGTTTGAATGCTGCTGTAAGAACTGCAAGTAGCATTAGTAACTAACATAAGAAGCCGGGGTTATTCGAGAAAGGGTACGCATATATGGAATGGCTAAGAAAATTATACATGGGGGAGAAAAGATTGGGAACCGCTGTTCTAGAAAATATTTTGAATTCGTATTACCGGATGATCAAAAAGCCAGGAACAACTTTTAAAATTAATAATTTGAAAACGAATAAAGATAAAAAAAAAAAAATTAAAATTAAAAATGAACATGCCGTTTGAACCAAACGGATGAAAAAGAAGACGGATTTTTTCTACGACGAAAGTAAAAACGAATGCTTGAATAGTTCTTTTTTTTTTTGACTAACTGATGACTTACAAGTGACAAATCGCTCATAAGTTTTAAGTAAGCTTACAAGCATCCAATGTGCTGTTCGTCATTCAGCAATACAGCTGTCAGACGAGGCACCACACCGTTCACGGCATTGAGCAATATTTCTTGTCGTATAGCATTCACATATTGGGGAATGGCATTTTTCAATGTTCACAATGATGGCGGTTTCAAGCATTCCTTTTTGCTCAAGCATTTGCATTTATTCAAGCATTCTTTTTTTGCTTTCGTCCTAAAAAAATGCGTTTTTTTCCATTCGTTCGGTGCAAACCGCATCTTTTTTTCTTTATTTGTTTACGAATTATTATATATATATATTTTTAACTTGTTCTTGACTTTTGGATCATCCTTATTTAAAACTATGTAAAATTTATTAAACATAAATCATTGTTTATTATGTTACTTTGTGTGGCGTACAGTAAATACATTTGCCTTTACTACGCATTCAATATTATGTTTGACACGTTAGGATCTTACTAATTTATAATTAATAATGATGATATCAAATGATTTTAATTCAAAACATTTAAAATTGTATTGAATTTATAAAACATAACTCACAATATAATCCTCTTACTTGTTTGATTTCAGTTATAGGACTGAAATTAAATTAATCACACTGAAATCAACATTATGCAGTAATTTTCGTTTAAAACATTCCGTTATTAAGATAAATGCATAATAAACTTACGGAAATAATAAAAACAAAATAAATTTCCTGAAAGTGTACATGGAGGCTTGGTAAAGTTGTCACTTAAATTTACAGAGAATTTTTCAATTTTTCAATTTATTATTTATAAAATTAAAAATTAAAAATATTTATTTTAATATGTATCTCCTTTTAAATTCATTATCCTTAGTAGTTTTCCCTTTCTAGCAGAAAGATTTTAATTTCAAAGATTTCCATTTATATTTTTTATTTTTATTTATTTACTTTTTTACTTATTTTACGAAAATTTACTTTTTCAGCTGTATCAGTGATAAGGAAATCATTGTAAGTTTAAAAAGTGATGAAATTATAAAAATACTTATTTATAGATTAATCATGTTTATCTGCATTTATCTAATTATTAATATTATATTTAATTATACTAGTAGCAGTATTTAATTCATTTGAGCATTCGAAAATGACAGTATAATAATGCTGTAATCTTTTCACTCGACATTTTAATTTTTTATGCACCTTAATAAATATTCTGCTTTATTTATTGACAATAGTAATTGAATTTTCTGGATATTTTAATAATATATACCTTTGTATTATGCAAAAATTTTGAAAACAATATATTATTTACTTTTTTAAACTTTAAAATCTTAATGAATAATGCTTTTTTTTATATACCAGCATGGTTTTGAATTAAAATGTTAGTATTAGTTATTCTTTATTTCCTTTAATTTTTTACAATTTTGTTACACAGCATATATTTAGTCAGCATATAGTACGCCTGATAAGTTATCAACGAACAACGAAAAAAAAAATTCATCTTTCGCTCCGCTTTCTTAAAAAAATCACCGTCTAACGAAATTGACAAAATAACATTTCTTCGGCGCAAATACGTGATAAATTAAATAAGCTACAAATTATTACAAGAATCTTTGGGGGACAAAAAAACTTCCCTATGAACTTTGTAAATAATAAAACATGTTTTAATGAATGAACTGTCATCAATTTTTTACTGTTACAGGGAACAAAATTTGACGGGGAAAATTACTAAAATTTAAAAGTTGACCTATCTATCTATCCGAAATATTTATTATATTGTACACTAAGTTCCAAAAGTTAAGCAGCAAACAAGGAAACACATACATCCTGTTTCTAATTTCTGAACACATGAATACTCAAAAGAAAATTATATAAACGGCAAGTGCAGCAAATAGCCACTATCCGATATGACGTATCTTTAACATCACAAATATCACAAGTGTCACAATCACTAGAATGAACTGAAATGTGATATTCATTCGTCACATTCAGGTGACCATCATTTGATCCCTCCACAGAGAAGTCACTGTGGATACTGGACCGTGGAGCGCTCCACGGAGAGTCATTTTGTATCGAGTCACATTGTGACTCTCATGTGACAGTCGAATGGAGAATATATTGTTAAGTTGCCGTGATAACTGTTTTCTGACAAGGCTGCAATTGACAGCAAAATAAAGTCATTTAATGACTTTTCACAATGAAGCGCAATAGTGACTTCACAGTAGAGTCCCGTCAAATGAGGGTCACCGTGTGACTTTATTATGATGTTATATGGTGATTCATTACAATGCAATGCTCACCATGACTTCAAAACTAAGTCTCGAAAGCACAGTAACAGGACAGTCACAAGATGAATTCATTGTAACGTCATCTGGTGACTTGTCACAAAGCAGCAGTAATGTTGATTTCTGAGTGGAGTCACCAAATGACGCTCATTTGAGAGCAATAAAAAGACGAATGAAATACACCATATTTTCCTTCACCGTAAGTGACTGTGACACTTGTTTCTTGCTACGTGAAGAGACATCCCGTCTACTAGCTGCCTGCAGGGATAGTACCTATTTGGTGCACCTGATGTTTATACATAAATTTCTGTTGATATTTACGTGTTTGGATGGACTTTCGAAAATTAGCATTTTTTATTTGTTTCTTTTTGGACATCAGCGTACTTCTAATCTTTCTTTTAAGCATAAAAGTGTAGAAAAATAAATAACTCTTTTTAAAAAACACACATGACCATTTTGAAGTTCATTTATTGATGTTTACCGTCAGAAGTAATTAGAAAGTTTTAAAACAACGAAGAAAATATTTATAATAGCCAATGATTAAATATAGCAATGGCGATTATTTCTAAAATTGATGACGTCAGAAACTTACATCTGATTACAAAAAGCTTACAAATAAAGTATAGTTTTCAAATATGGCTTTTTATTTTATTCATTTTAATTTTTTTAATTAAAATAAATTAAGTAACTAAATAAATAAATTTATTTAGTTAGTTAGTTATTGAAAGGCTAGATTATTAAAAGAACGAAATTTGTGTTTTCAGGCACTAAAAACGACTTTCCAGTTATATATATATCGAATTTTGAAGAGATGAAATGAGAGAAAAATATCTAAAGTATGATTTCTCTTAAACTATTGAACTAGAATCACTAAATTTGATATGTACGTTATTTTTAAATCACAAAAGATAGATATGAATGAACTTTTTAAAAATCGATTTAAAAAAATGAAAAAGGAAGAAAACTTGGAAACATGAAATGTGGCAATAAAAAATTTCGTCTTTAAGAATGTAATTAAGGAAGAATTTTTTTTTAATCCTCTAGAAAACCGCTATTTGTCTTTTTAAACTATTAGCTGTGCAAACATCATTTTGTATGTATGTGATATTTAGGAGTACATATTTATTAGAAATAATATTTAATACATTGAAATTTTAAAAGTGTGAAATGAGAAATAAGAAAAAAAATATTAATGTTTTTTTTTCTTTCTTTTTTCTTTCTTTTTTTTTTTTTTTTTTTTTTTTTTTTACACAATGTTACGTTAAAATTCAATAAGATTTGCACCAGATTTTCTGAGTTACGAAAACATGCAAGAACAATATATTATAATAACACTAACAATAACAATAAGGAAAAAAACTAATTAGCAACCAAGTATGAGCGTTTTATTCACGTTTTATCCTTTGTTTAAAAAAATTTTAACTTAAACTTAGTTAAACTGCTCTCTTTCCAATTTACTATTTAATGATCTCTGGATTTTTATAATGATCCATTTATAATATATTAAAAGAAAAATGTTTGTCCGTCTATAAAAATAAAAGAAAGGCTTGTCTGAAAACAGTGTAACGCGACGACAGGAAAGCCTAAAGGTACTAAACTAAGCAGAGATACTCCTAAGTAATGGTATTTCTGAGAATAAGTCCCATAAGTACCGCAAAAGAAATATATAAATATGACTAAATATGACTAAATATTATAATTGTATGGCATTCTATTAAGAGTTTAACAAATATTGAAGTGATAGTCGCGTATAGTTTATAATAACGCATAATTTCATAAACAAAATAATAATTTACAATTGAAATTATTATATTTTCAGATGTATTGCTTTTTGGCTAAATAATTTTCAAAGAAACCCATTTACAAAAAATTACATGCATATCATGTTGTTCTACTTATGATATGTAATTAATCTTTATTAAGAATACATTCCATCTCTAAGTTTCAAGAAAGCATTACGACAGGAAATCAGATCTTGAATGAAGCGTTTCTCTTTACTTGACGAAATTTTATATTCTATAGCCTTTTATTAAGAGATTAATCAATATGAAATTAATAGAATAATCATTTAGAATAAAACATAATTTTATTAACAAAGTAATAATTTACAATTAAAATTATTGTATTTCCAGATGGGTTGTGTTTTAAGAAATTAATTTAAAGAAAAAAAACTTGGTACTGTGTACTTATCATCCGTAACTGTCGTTATTAAGGAGATATTCTCTCTTTAATTCAAAACATAAAATCAGACAACATGAAACCAGATCATGAAAGAGGCATTTCTCTTTACTTGGCGAAATTTCATAATTGTATGGCATTTTACTAAGAGATTAATAAATTGAAAAGTTACACTTGGGTTATTTAAAAATTAAACATATTTTCATAAACAAAGTACTAATTTAAATTGAAAGTTATCATATTTTCAGCTGGGTTATTTTTAAAGAAATTATTTTTTGAAGAAATCCGTTTGAAAAAAACAAACAAAAAAAAAAAAAACAGTTTCATGCATAGCATTATCATCTGTAAATATAATTAGTCATTATTAACACATTGTTGAGCAGCGATGAATATATTCGTTTTAGGTAGATTTCGTAAGAAATACTACCTATTACATTCTCACCTAAGTTGGAAATTTTGAAAAATTTTTGCAGATCTACACCGATCATGACTCCCAGAACACAAAACCACCCCCAGTTCAAAAGTTTATATATCTATCTATCTATCTATGTCACTTTTTTCTGACCACGATAACTGGAAAAATTCTGCCTAAATCTCTTCCAAACTGATACATAAAATCAAGGGTCATAAAATATCGGTCAAGTTCGTTAATGGGCAAAATCGAACCAAGGGGGGGGAAATGGGGGGGCTTTTTGTGAAAACAGAAAAACCCTCATACTTTCTTTATTTTTATACGTATCGATTCCGTTTAAAGTTATTATTACTTCTAGGAAAAGGGCCAAAAATTTATGTATGACAGATTTTTGATATAATTAAAAATGGCCCCAAGGGGGGGAAAAAGGGGGGTTTTAGAAGAAAAAAAATCATAGCTTCGTCAATTCACAAGATATCGAATCCGCGTAAATTTATTATTAATCCTCTTAGTATTATCTAAAACTTTTATATTGACAAATTTTTTATAGGACCAACCATTATAGCAAAAAAAAAAATTAACAAAAAAAATCCCTGCCGGCTCCGCCTGCAAACAAGTTATTTTTTGAAGTAGGCGGTTCCAACTCCCGCATCTTTTCGAAACTGATACATAAAATCAAGGGGCATAAAATCTCGGTCAAGTTTGTTAATGGGCAAAATCGAACCAGGGGGGGGGATGGGGGGGCTTTTTGTGAAAACAGAAAAAAAACATAATTTCTTAATTATGATACGTATCGAATCCGTTTAAAGTTATTATTACTTCTAGGAACAGGGGCAAAAATTTATGTATGACAGATTTTTTATATATAATTAAAAATTGCCTTAAGGGGGGGAGGGAAGGGGGGTTTTAGAAGAAAAAAAATCAGAACTTCGTCCATTCCCAAGATTTCAAATCCACTTAAATTTATTATAAATCCTCTTAATATTATCTAAAACTTTTATATTGACAAGTTTTTTATAGGACCAACCGTTATAGCAAAAAAAAAATTAAAAACAAAAAAATCCCTGCCGGCTCCGCCTGCAAACAAGTTATTTTTCGAAGTAGGCGGTTCCAACTCCCGCTTCTTTTCGAAACTGATACATAAAATCAAGGGGCATAAAATCTCGGTTAAGTTCGTTAATGGGCAAAATCGAACCAGGGAGGGGAATGGGGGGGGGGGACTTTTTGTGAAAACAGAAAAAAACCCATAATTTCGTAATTATGATACGTATCGAATCCGTTTGAAGTTATTATTACTTCTAGGAGAAGGGCCGAAAATTTATGTATGACAGATTTTTGATATAATTAAAAATTGCCTTAAGGGGGGGGGGAGGTTTTAGAAGAAAAAAAATCATAACTTCGTCAATTCCCAAGATTTCAAATCCGCTTAAATTTATTATAAATCCTCTTAATATTATCTAAAACTTTTATATTGGCATGTTTTTTATAGGACCAACTCTTATAGCAAAAAAAAAAAAAAAAAAAAAAAAAAAAAAGCTGGCTCCGCCTGCAAACAAGTTTGGTTTCGAAGTAGCAATTCCCGACAAACAGGCACCCCACGGTCTGCGTCTTCAAAATCTACCTGTGCCTGTAGGCCGAGCCGTCAGGGATTTTTTTTTTATATCTGCAATCTTTGATACTTTTTTGTTACCAGAAATTTTAGAAAATAGTCTTAGCCTTTCTTAATCACGGAAATCTACTATTAAATAAGAAGAAGATTATTTCTAAAACATCATTGTAACAAAAAAGAATTATAAAAAAGGGATGTCATTTTAAATTGCCGGTCAAAAAAGTGCTAAGAATACATTCTCTCTCTAATTCTCAGCATAAAATTCCGACATGAAATCAGATCTTGAAAGAGGCGTTTCTCTTTACTTAGCCTTTAACTACGTCCTTTCCCCTATTATAGCCAACTCATTGGTAGAAGACAAGAGCCTTTTTTTGATAGACACAGTAATTATCCAAAGTGTCAAGAAGATCAAGTCTAATCGAACTATACCTCCGATCTTTTGCTGTGGAAAGCTGAAACTGACATACATGCAGACATCTCTTCATTAGAAAGATTCCATTGTTTTAGTTCTTCCTTTTTTTTTCAGTTTCTTCTTGCTTTTTCTTTATTGGTCATTTTGTGTAAATAACGCTATGAACTATATTAACATTTAAAATGATTGCTTCGAAAGAATATTATTTTATGGGAGTTTCAGAAGGTATACCAACGCTTTTTAAACTTTAATGCATAGATTCAAGTAAACTACTCTAAGTAAAATATGTTAGATACAGTAGAACCCCAATTATCCCCATCCCGGTTATCCGGAAATCGGCTTAACCGAAAGATCTCAAAACTGTTTTTTTTTTTAAATATGAAAAATTTTATTTTTAAACAAGCACACTGTTTATGAAATAAATAAGTAGCGTCATTTTACTTATTTGGACCATTGGGTAAATACAGGCATTTTTTACATAGGCACATTACAACATTTCATTTCTTTACAAAATATGTTGCGATTTTTTTTTCAACTTTGCATTACTTCAATGCTAGAGAACCTTGCTGCCGTATCACGCCACCTTTTAAACAACAACTCAACTGACGCTGTTGCATCTTCCTGTACTTCAATATATTGAAGTGCAGCTCAATACGTGTTGAAAAGAGGTATCAACTCTTTTCAATGCGTTGAGCTCTTGTCTTCATGCTTATAAAAACCTGTTTGCGCTTTAAAGCATTACTCATTGTAAATAAAGTTTGGATGAAATTAAAACACGTGTAAACAAGAAGGGGATATCGCACATAGTACGGACTATTGCTTCACCTAAAAGCACGAACGCGTTACCTGGCTGTGGGGAAGTGAGAAGCATGAGTTTGAGTAGTGCCATCTGGTAGAATAAAAATAGGAAGCTCCTGGTTATCCGAAAATTCCTATGGAACCCCGGTCAACAGAAAATCCTTTGGTCCCATGCTTTTCGGATAACCGGAGTTTTACTGTATATGGTTTTTAAGGTGTGATATCAAACTATTACATGTTGGGAATATCCAAATTCGAAATAAAATAAAAGATAAATAAATAAACAAAAATTGTAATACAAATATTTCGTATTTTTCTTTCATTTATTAATTTATGTATTTACTGGTACCAGTTGACTAGAAATAGAAAGATGCCACAAGTTATTGGATATGAGCTATTTTAATTACTTTCATTAACAAAAAGCAACAAATTAATTAGATTTAATTACTAAGATATAATTTTCATAGTGAACTTAATTGCTTGATAAAACCACACCAAACTTGACGCCTACTTGTCCTTCCTTTACTAACATATATATAACAAAATTTAAAATTTATCGCGATAAACCAAAGTATTTTTACTCCATCCTAGTCTAACTTACTCTATAATATTTATTTCCTCCGTTTATTAAAATATTTTAACTCTATGTATTCCGAAAAAACCTCATATCTAAATTCAATATTTCAATGGCTGCTAATTAGTTCAATAAATCGCGTCTTTATCTTTAAATTATAAAACTCCCTAATATTCATACTTTAAAAAACCCGCATAATTCCCTTTTAATTTTCTAAATTCCTAAAAAGACTGTATTTATTTTAATCAGTTCCGATATTAAAAATAATTCGCCAGATCATAAAATCTTTTTCTTACCTTACATGTAAAAGCATTTATTCTAATCCCATTCTGGCTATGTTCCAAATTCGATAAACCATTTCTCTTTTTCTTTTTTTTTCTTTCCCTAAAAGTCAAAATCATTCCATATTCTCGAACCAATTAACTAACGATAATCAATTAATCTAAAACACTCTGGGTCATAGCTAAATCATCGAACATCATGGAACTTTCGAGAATTTTCTTTCGCGCCAAAAATTAGCGGAAACCATTTTATTACCATATTCTGGAGCCAGCGCAAAGAATCCCGGTTAGATCCCAGCTCACGATTGGCGCACGTGACCATGTATTCCTACTCTTACTGAAAGAATATATCGTCGCCTTTTCCGTTTCGGAGAGCATTCTATGACGTATTCTTATAAGAACATTCGAATAGAGAGACGCTAGTTCGAAGTTTGATTTGTTAGGTTAATGATGGAATCTCTGCCTGGTAATGGCGTGGAGTCCAGTATGTTTTTTCTAATATGCCTGCGGAATGTTTATTTTAAATAAATGGCCATCGTGCTCTGCTGTAGTGGGAGCCGTGATTGAAACGAAAAGAGGACTCGAGTGAAAGCAGATTCTTCCCTAATGTCAATTTAAGCTTCAGAATAAAAACTTCTGTGTTCTTGAATGAGATGCTTAATTATGATTACGTACACACGCCATCTAATGTGGAGTGCTGGAACTTCCTCTTCGGTTGATTATGTGAAAAGAGCCCATCTTATTTAAAAAAAAAAAAAACATTTATTAAAAAATGTTACTACTCAAGCAACTCGGCCTTAAAAATCACCACAGAATTATTTTAGTCGACAGGATTTTTTTATCTGTGTTTCAATGGATTTCGAGTTTAATTTTTGAAGGAATTATCGAGTGATGGAACATTTTCATAGTTTTGTTCTGACCGAAGACGTCTTTTTACAGTAAGCCAATGCACGAAAGTTTCGGTGATAAAAAGATTTCGTAAAGTTGATCCAAAAGGATTAGGAAAGTGTACGACTTGGTATTGTCAGGAAATTAAAGTTTTTTTTTTGATTTACGAAATCTTCTTGTGAAATATGTCCAGAATGACTGTAAGTTGGTATTTTTATTTATTGATATTTTTATATGTTGATATTTACTACTTGTTATTTTTAAAATATTTCATTTTTCTTGTTCTTCATTGTTTATTTAATAGCAAACTAAGTTTTAATCTACTCTGAAAATTACAGGGTTTAAATGCTATTATGTGTTGATTAGATTACTGTTTTAAAAATCATTTCTGTTGCAAATATAGTTGTATACAAATATTTAAGTGTTGTTAAGGTTAATTAATTAATTTATTTGATGATTTAGTATGATACATCATCGTAATGTTAAAGACAGCGGTATAAATTTTATATTTTCATGTTTTAAGAACAGATATTCTTAAAAAAAAAAAAAAAAAAAAAAAAAAAAAAAAAAATTCTATTTTTTTTTAAATGTTACTGAGATCGTAAATAACATATTTATTTACTATTTTATCTATTTCGTTATTTGTATGGTATATAGTGTTATAAGTTTTACATTTAATGTTTTTAAGATCCGGATATTTAAAAGAAGATCGAGTTAACTCTTTTGTTAGATTAAATATTATGGCAGAACCAAAATTTATAGCATTTGATCCAGATTTAGGAGTTGAGATACAAGCGTGGTTAAAATACTTTGATGATGCTTGTGAAAAAGAAAAGAAGGATGATGATTGGAAGTTTAAAAATATTTCTCAAAATTTAAAGGGATAAGCTCTTAAGATTTACATTAATGATTGCCTTAATTGCACTAAATACGAACAGATAGCTGATATCTTAACTGAGAATTTTATTAGGGTAAATATCCCGAAATTTTCTGAATTTTCTGCTTTGAAATTGGATAGTTTAAGTAACTTAGAAACTTATTTTAGAAAGAAAATTGAAATTGGTAGGAAATTGCATTTATGTGAAACTATATTACTACAAGAATTAACCGATGGTTTAAAACGAGAATATCAAAATTATCTAATTGTTAACCCTCCTGAGAGTACGACAGAATGGTATAGAATTGTTAAGCAATTTGTGGAAGTTTCCACCCCTGCTGTTACAAGTCCATCATTACCAAGTAAACCTAATGCAACTAATTTTGACATTCCTCGATATAGTGTGCAGCCTAATAGACCAAATTTTCAACAAATTAATACTTCTAGGCATTGGATTCAGTCAAATCGGCCCAATAATCAATTTAATTCTCTTCGAAACTGGGTTCCTCGACCAAACTGTAATTTTCAAAGACCTAGAAATTTCCAAAACGGAGTACAAAACAATTATTTTCAGAACCAGTACCCATCTAGGCCATGTAGAATTTGTGTAAACAAGGGTGTAATGAATGCTTTTCACTGGGAAAAAGAGTGTATTTTTAATAACAACTCAACACCCTCTGATACTCTTCCAATTGGTACTCCTAATGTTTGACAATTAATTGTGTATGGATATACGAATAATTATAATTTACCATGTGTCGTCGATACCGGTTCAACTATCGCAATTTTACCATTAAAGTTTGTTAAAAAATTGAATGCTAAAACTGAAATTGTTCCTCCAGTTACTATTGGTCAGGCAAAGGGATTTTTACAAATTAATCAAAAGTGTAGTATTCTTCTTAAAGTGGGTAAAATCCAAAAATATGTTAACTTTTTAGTATATGATACAGATTTGGATTACTGCATCTTGGGGTTAAAAGAATGTTCTAAATTTAATTTAAATATAAATTGTAAGAATTGTACAGTAAAACAGGGAAGGAAGATTATAAATAGGAGTATATCCATACATGATGAGAGATCACTTCATTTTAATACTGTAACTGTAAAAAAACTACAACAAGGTAACGATAACTTGATAACTTCTGATTGTGACAGTTTGAATTTATTTAATGATGGTAACTTGATAACAACTTATAATGAAGATATTATTTCATGTAAAGATGAGTTATTAACAAATGGTGATAGTAATGAGAGTTTAAATGGATATAATGATGACAAAGTATCACCATATACTAATGAAAATTTTGTGAATACTCAGGACTTTTTTGCAGCTAATTACAATGATTGTAACGTGCAGCCTGATTACAGAAGTTCAATGACTCCTCAAAATTTTCGTGATATTAATGATTATGATTCAGATTTAATTGGGGAAATAAATTTAATTGAAAATGGGGATTTAAGGGAAATAGTTCAAAATTATAGGGATATTTTTGCAAAACATAAATATGATGTGGGTAAGATAAATATTGAACCACAACGCGTTTTACTAAAATCTGACCTACCTATATCTTTGAGGCCCTACAGAACTTCCCCCTTAGAAGAAAAAGAAATAAAAAATCAAGTTCAATCTTTGTTAGCGGCTGGTCTCATAAAAGAAAGCAATAGTCCTTATTCTGCCCCCGTCACCTTGGCTATGAAAAGAGAGGAAGGTAAAAAGACCCGACTATGTATAGATTATAGGAAATTAAATGCAATAGTTAAAAACGATGCAGAACCTTTACCTCGTATCGATGAAATTTTAGATAAATTGAGTAGTGCCCAGTATTTTTCCACTTTGGACTTAGCCTCTGGCTACTGGCACATACCAATACATCCATCCGATACAGAAAAATTAGCTTTTGCCACCAATTTTGGCCTCTTCGAATGGCTGGTGCTCCCCTTTGGTATAAAGACAGGGCACCCGATATTTAATAGAACCATTAGAAGAATCCTCAATAAGTATAAAATTGATTTTGCTTGCCATTATTTTGACGATATCATAATTTTCTCCTCCTCTCTAGAAGAACATTTAAATCACTTAGCAAAAATCTTTGAAATCTGTAAACTAGAAAACCTTAAACTTAAACTTTCTAAATGTAAACTAAATCAAAATAAAATTAATTTCTTAGGCTATGAGATCATCAATGGGACTTTAACTCCAGCTAATACCAATATTGAGACAATTAAAAAATTGAAACCTCCCTCTAATGTTAAAGAACTACAACGATTTTTAGGTTCCATTAATGTTTATCACAAATTCATAGATAAATATGCTGAAATTAGATACCCCCTCAATAAATTACTTAGGAAAAACACAATATGGGAATGGAACTCAGAATGTCAAAACTCTTTTGAGAAATTAAAAAATACTCTAATTGCAAAACCAATTCTAAAAATTTATGACCCAAAATTACCCCTCCACATGTTTGTAGATGCCTCTCAGGTAGCAGTAGGTGCAGTTCTAAAACAACCAGGGAAAGATAATTTTTTGCATCCTATTGCTTACCATTCTAGAATTTTGAAGAGTTATGAACAAAATTACTTTATAACTGAATTGGAATGCCTTGCTATCATAGATACTCTTGATAAGTTTTATCACTATTTTCATGGTACTAAATTCACAATCCATACCGACCATGCATCTCTGGTATGGTTAAAGAATGTTAAAAATCTAAGAGGTAGACTTTTTCGATGGTCTTTAAAACTTAGCATGTTCGATTATGAGATCAAGTATCAAAAAGGTTCTACAAATGTCGAAGCGGACATGTTGTCACGAAATCCTGTTGCTTATCTTAATCAACATGTAAGTTTATTATTGGACAAAAAAGAAATTATAGCGATGCAAGATAAAGATAATGTTTGTGACAGAAAATACAAAAAAGAGAATGGGATTATAATTATTCAGAGAAAAGGATTAAAAAAAATAGTAGTACCAATGTCACTCAGGAGAAAATTATTACATATTGCTCATGATAATTTTGGACACTTAGGAATACAAAAAATGCTTAACTTAATATCTCCAAACTATTATTGGCCCAACATGACAATAGATATTACACAATTTGTTAAACATTGTGATACATGCCAGAGAAATAAAAAACCAAAACAAAAAAGATTTGGCTTGTTACAAGCTATGCCCGCCACAGATCAACCTTTTGAATGTCTTTCTATTGATACTGTGGGTGGATTTAATTATTACAATTCAACAAAAAAATTCTTACACATAATAATAGATCATGCAACTAGGTTTGTTTGGGCTTTTCCATCCAAAAGTGTTACTACCGAAACATATACTAACTGTTTAAAACAAATTTTCAATATTCAAGCACCTAAAACAATACTTAGCGATAGACATAAATCTTTTAGGTCTCCAAGATTCAAAAAATTCCTCAGAAAATATCATGTTCAACAACGTTTTACATCATCACATCACCCCCAAACCAATGGGAAGGTAGAACGAGTGAACCAAACTATAGTTACTAGACTTAAATGTAAAGTTAATTCCATTTCTTCTAAAATAACTTGGACTAGATTATTAGACCAAGTCATCCAAGAATACAATAACACACCACATTCCATAACCAAATTCCCACCTGCCTATTTATTTTATGGTCAATTACCTTATGAATCTCCTTTAAAACAAAATTATTACCCTCCTGTTAATAAAGCACTCAAAATTGCAAAAGCGCGAACTTGTGAATTCCACCTTAAAAGTAAAAGACTCTATGATAAAAAATTTGTCGAATCTCCACTAGAAATACAAGATTATGTAATTTGTGAAGAATTTAAATATCCTAACACTAGAAAATTAGAACCTACTTTCTCTGGACCATACAAAATAATAAATAAACTTTTTGATGTGACCTATGAAATAGACAAATTTAATTATGAGACTAAACTAAATTCAGTTATTGTACATGTGTCTAAATTAAGACCATATTTTTCACCAGATAATTTCAGACTATTTCATGAGCAACCCAAACAACAATCAAAATCACCACAGACATCACAATCACCATCACAAAATCAAACTAAAGTAAAAACAATAGAATAAATTCTAATTCTTTAAATATCTCTTATTATTCTAGTTTCAACATTATCAGGTATGTCTTTGGTGTACAACAGAGATATTACCCATTTTTGAAAGTTTAATATTTTAAAATTTTAAAATAAATGTCACAGCTTTTATTTCAACATTGTGGTTATATTTTAGCCTGATCAACTAAAATATTACTTGTTTTTGAGAGTTTTTGAGGTTGAGTAGACACCTTATGCAGGCATAAGATGTGTATTTTGATTTTAGGAATTGTCAAATTGATGTTGAAAAATGAAATTAAATGTTTTAATTCTATATCAAAATAAACTATTTTTACTTTATTTACTTTTTCTTAAACCAATTGTTTCAAAAATTTAATATTATGTTATTTACTTCAATAGATAATCAAATAGTAACCGTTTATAAGTATTTCTATAATTATATAAATGATTGGATAGTGATGATGTGATTTTACAGTGATTGTTTTGGTGTGTAACAATAGAAAATTAAGTATTTAAACTAATTGCCTTTGTATTCCATTTCTCAGCTAAAATTAACATCTTTTATTGTTAGGTATTGTCTTTATTTATTCTCAGTTTGCCAAAAAACAACTCTCTACATTTAGGATGAATACTTATAACTTAACAGTATAATTTTGTAAAAGGGTATCAGAGGAAAAAATTATTGTAAGGAACTACTGGTTGAGAGTTCAATTTCTAAATATTTAGATTTAAATTTATTTGGATTTTGAAATTATTATTATTTTTTTGTATACTTTCGACTGGCAAAAATACTTTCTTATATGATTAAAAAATAAGAAATTTATTTATTTGCTATGTAATTATTTTATTCCTCAACCAATATTTTCCCTAACAATAAATAAACAAACTGTGATATTTTCTTAAATTATACAAATGTTATTATAATATTATTATTTCTACTATTGAATTATATTATGAATTACTACATATGTTGAGAAGTATTAGTTATATTGAAAGTTATTATTGTTATGTTTATGAATTGAATTTTATTATAGCATTTATTTATATTATTGAAGAGTTATATTACTTATTAGTGAAAAAATGTTTGACAAAAATTAGTTAAAGATGTTGGGATCCCAACAGAAATATAACAAATCCCAACAGAAATATAACAAATCCCACAGGAATATAACAAAGATAACATATTCCAGGTATGAAATAAATGACCAAGAAAATAATTTGATAAACAAACCTTTAAAGGTAGTTTCATATTACCAAAAGACATGCTTATTATGTAGAAAAATTAATGTGATGCTTAAGAGAAGATGTTGTGACAAGTGCTAGCATTATACAGTCATTATAAAGTATTGGTAAAAATGACTATAGTTTTAAAATTTGATGGGAAAATGTCTCTATTTTCAGCCTTTACATAAAAATGTATTTTTAAGAAAGGGACTGCAGTAATCATTTTTTTTTAACAAAATGAGGACTTATCACGATGCAAGAAAGAGACTGAAATAAAAAGTTGGATCTAATGAACTCAAATTTGAATGAAGTCGAATTTTTTTTTTAAACTTTGTTTTAACACTTTGCTAGTGACTACTTATTCTAAAGCTTGTGAACTTGGTAAAAGCAAAATTTTGTTACTATTATTATCCTGTTTTTCTTGTTTATTAATATTTATTATTTATTCTTATTGTATTTTTCTTGTGCACTTACAAATGGTAACTGAGATTGTAACATTTTTGTATTTCAGGGAGATCTTCTTTCACGTCCTTCTTCAAAATTGTTAACTTCCAAAATTATTATACTTCGTTCTTTTTAAGTTCTTCTCTTTCGCCAATGCCAGTGCAGGCTCACTCTAAACAACTTTAAAATTTATTTTTTTTTTCTCGTCTGAAACCGCCGTTTACAAAACAGCTTGTTCAGTCAAGAGTTTTTAAGGGTGGGGGGGGATAATATAACAAAATTTAAAATTTATCGCGATAAACCAAAGTATTTTTACTCCATCCTAGTCTGACGTACTCTATAATATTTATTTCCTCCATTTATTAAAATATTTTAACTCTATGTATTCCGAAAAAACCTCATATCTAAATTCAATATTTCAATGGCTGCTAATTAGTTCAATAAATCGCGTCTTTATCTTTAAATTATAAAACTCCCTAATATTCATACTTTAAAAAACCCGCATAATTCCCTTTTAATTTTCTAAATTCCTAAAAAGACTGTATTTATTTTAATCAGTTCCGATATTAAAAATAATTCGCCAGATCATAAAATCTTTTTCTTACATTAAATGTAAAAGCATTTATTCTAATCCCATTCTGGCTATGTTCCAAATTCGATAAACCATTTCTCTTTTTCTTTTTTTTTCTTTCCCTAAAAGTCAAAATCATTCCATATTCTCGAACCAATTAACTAACGATAATCAAAACACTCTGGGTCATAGCTAAATCATCGAACATCATGGAACTTTCGAGAATTTTCTTTCGCGCCAAAAATTAGCGGAAACCATTTTATTATCATATTCTGGAGCCAGCGCAAAGAATCCCGGTTAGATCCCAGCTCACGATTGGCGCACGTGACCATGTATTCCTACTCTTACTGAAAGAATATATCGTCGCCTTTTCCGTTTCGGAGAGCATTCTATTCGGAGATCCGAAGATGTGATGCACTGATGAAAGCTAGACTTATTCGTATAAGAACATTCGAATAGAGAGACGCTAGTTCGAAGTTTGATTTGTTAGGTTGATGATGGAATCTCTGCCTGGTATTGGCGTGGAGTCCAGTATGTTTTTTCTTATATGCCTGCGGAATGTTTATTTTAAATAAATGGCCATCGTGCTCTGCTGTAGTGGGAGCCGTGATTGAAACGAAAAGAGGACTCGAGTGAAAGCAGATTCTTCCCTAATGTCAATTTAAGCTTCAGAATAAAAACTTCTGTGTTCTTGAATGAGATGCTTAATTATGATTACGTACACACGCCATCTAATGTGGAGTGCTGGAACTTCCTCTTCGGTTGATTATGTGAAAAGAGCCCATCTTATTTTTAAAAAAAAAACATTTATTAAAAAATGTTACTACTCAAGCAACTCGGCCTTAAAAATCACCACATATATGTTTATTTTTAATAGTTTTCTTTTTAAAATTAAATAAATTTCTTGTTTAAATATTTATTCAAAATAAAATAAAATATTAAATACTTTATAAAGATTGAAAATGATTTTGTCATTCTTCTCCATATTTTGTAATTGTAATCTAAATATACGAGGACTGTTCAATAAAGACTCATCATATATATATATTTTATTCGCATAATTTATTGTACACAAATTTAATTTTATGATGCATTGTATGCTTTATGAGTAACGAATATGTGATTCTTTTTCCAATAGTACGTCAGTGGCAGCTGTGAGAGTTCAAATACTTTCAGTATCGCCTGCGGGAATAATGGAGACAACAATTCAATGAGCAATATGGGACTAAAGAAAATGGATATTACTTTCAACTGCGGACAAACCTGCGTGCGAACATCCTGTTGTTCGAGAAGGATTAGTCTCGGAACCCACCGTGGACAAACATGTCTCAATGTTCAGTTTTTCTGTTACTAACGTGCGGATGGCACCCAGTGATATCTGCAATACATTTGATAGTGCTCGTAATGTTATTTCACGATCTTCTTTGACAATAGTAGGCACAGTGGCCGAAACGACGAATTTCCACGACATAGGTGAAAATTGTATGCATTCTCCCAAGGTTTGACAATTATGTAGACTGATTCTATTAGTTCCAGAGCATGAGAAATCATGTATGTTTTCTTCCTTACATACCATCTAGCCCCGTTTTCAGAAGGAAAGGTATCGGAAAAGTTGGAAAAGCAGGTGAAAACCAAAAAGGAGTAACTAATGCAACAAGATTGTTATGTAACTGTAATTTTTTATATTTCTGTAAATATTTTTTTTTCGTCTTATGAGCAATATTCTAAACCTAATTTTGTTTTTAAAAGTTGGATTTTCATACCTTTTAAAGTTTTTATAATTTTCAACATTTTACCGTCTTGTAAAATCAAAAGAGCACTTTTTTCCTCAAAACCACTAGTACATGCCTCTTTTGTAAGCATTTGAGGTGTGAGAAATTTTAAAATTACCTGCTCCCGACTTTGACAGTTTGCGATGTTTTGCGGAATGAAAATCCACATAAAAAGAAAAAAAAATTCTGCACAACATCGCTAAAAAAAAATCTTTTAATATTTGAATAAAAACAAAAAAAAGCATTATAGATTCAACGTTTTTGGTATTTTCAATGACACCAATCGATTCTACGTGAAAACGTACATTACAAAGCATATTGAAACATAATTTTGGGCTTTCGCATATCATATGCTGTCAATGTCTGCAAAAAGAGCCACTTTGCCATAGTGTGCGGTAGTGTTGATGTTGACTTCTGTAAGTGCAGTGACTGGAATTTTTCGGGTCTACCTTCTCTTAAAGATGATTATCTTCCCTCCTTAAACTATCTTCTAGCTCTGCTGCAGTTAAAAACTGACTTTCCATAAACCTCCTGTAGCATTTTACAGGCTTCAGCAGTTTCTTCAAACGAAAGTAAAATTTCATATTAGTCATAGCGTACTGCTCCCATCATTTCCTTAAGTAATATTAAACATGTCTAAACGTCTACTTCTGCCACTCACGTATTACTGGAGAGAAAGAAATAAAAGAATTACCGTATAATCATTGCACATTAATTTAACAATGCAACATCAAATTAAATTTGTGCACATTACATTCTGCGAGTAAAAAAAAAAAAAAAATGATCATTCTTAATTTAGCAGCCCTTGTACTTCAGATGTGTTTAATCCATATTATACTACTCAGAAAAAATACCACAAAAAATTAAATTTTTAAATATATCAACAATAGGAAATACTAATATATATAAAACAAAAATATTGAAATTTTGTTTTGCATTTGTTACAAAAATACTATCCAATAATACTACTCCAATAGTTAAGGTACAAACAGTTTTGTCTAAATTATGTTAAAATATAACATGAAAACCTGGAGTTAGTACTATGATGTTCTCATCAGAGTTGCCACAAGGTGAGACAGGTTCCGGTTTAACCCTTAATTGCATAGTGATGTAAATTTCCATCACTTTTTATTTAACTTTTAATAAATAAATCAACTTCTTCGCCACCACTATATTTATATAGAAATATTAATCCAATAAATTTCCCGTAAACTATGTTGCTGAACAAAGTTAAAAATCTATCTTAGAATTTCTGGTGTCTAATATTTAATATATGTATAAAAAAAACACAATTGTAAAAGAAAAACTCATGCAAAGAAGGGTTAAGGTATAAAAAACTGTTTATTGAAAACCAATTAGGACAGGGCTGCAGTGGAACTCCCGAATTTTAACTATTGTACTTTAAATTAGATTCAGTTTAACTTCAAATTAACCCTAAAAATACTTAAATGCAAACTACTAATTGCAAAAGTAACTTACATGCGGAAGCTTACATGCTGCTCAAGATAAATCCAAGTGGGCTTCCGATATCGAAGAAATACTAGTTTCTTGAAAACACTGTCACAATGTCACTTAAATACTACATAAATGTGGCCTCTGCTCAGATACTTTATTCAAAATATGTTAAACTATCTCTTAACCACTGTCAAAAATTTTCCTTCATGCAAAACGGAAATCTAAACGGGCACGTGTCGCTGAATACTACTCAAAACGTCGATCTTGAGGTCTCGAAATGTCAAATAAAAACTGCAAGTTTTATTCACCTTCACGAGGCATGATCTGACTCCCAAATCCATCTTAGCCAACTCACAATCCCACTTGTATACTCAGCAGATTGACCGACATGCCCTAATTATCATAAAATTACAAGTAAAAAACGCGAACCGCAGATTCCGAGAGGCACAAACTCACTTCAGAAAATTAGAGAAAAATAACGGATAGGTGTCGCTTTCACGCACACATGTTACAATCTGACAAAACGCTCGTACTAAAAAAACTAGACTACTTTTCTAATGAGTAGCTAGCTCTATCCATAGTGCATAAATGAATCATAATATCAGACATCATGTTGATAGAAAAGTGATTTCAGAACTATAAACATTTATCATGAATAAACTTAATTATCCTTTAATAAAATAAATAAGTGATTGCAACGAGAAAGTGAAAATAAACACGTGTGCCGGGGGAAAAGTTTTTTCTACATATCTGTGAAATATTCGGTAAAAACTATGATGAATTTATGTGAACTCTAAGGTTTAAGATTTAGTGATGTCATACTTGACTTTTATGTGTTTTTCCTCTCAGAACTGAACAACTGACTGTCTCTAATTTGCTCCTTGTAAAGGATTGCAGAATATTCTCTGCAACTTAATTGTTTTAACTAATAAAATATAATGTAAATGTAAAGTGCTTAACTTAACCATTATTATTTCTTTTCATTACATAAGTGCTCTAGTTAAATGTGTTTGTCATCAACACACTGAAATACATTGATGTTTAAGGATACTTCAAATAACATAAATATGGATTAAATCGACTCGATACGCTAGACACTGATGTCGCCGTGGACTTAACAGGTAAGAGAAATTTCCTTAGCTATATTAACTTTTAAGAAAGAAAAAGGATTTATTTATTTATTTATTAAAGAGAAGCTGCAATTGCCGTAGTTTACGATTTTAATAGATTATGAGCGCTGAGGAATGAACACGACAAAACCGCTCTCTTATATGAAAAAAGAAATAGAGTCAAAAATAACAATAATTTAAATAATGAACTATTCATTAAGGATTAATAGAAGCAAATTTAAATTAAATTAAAGTATTAATAAAATTAATAAAAATACAACATCATGGCTTCAAGTTCAAAAGAAATTTGTAATATTGACAAATTAAATTCAAATAATTATCAAATATGGAGGTTTAGGAGGTTTAGTGGAAATGGTTTTAATGAAAGATTTACTTAACCACCTTATAATGATCCACCAAACCCCTTAACTGGCAATTGGACGAAGAGAGATAACAAAGCTAGAGCTATTATTAATTTGAGCTTAGAAGACTCCCAGCTGATATATATTAAAAACGAAACATCTGCTAAAGCCACATGGATAGCTTTAAAAACAATTCACAAGCGTGCAAATTTATCTAGTAAATTATATTTACTCCGAAAACTTTACAGTATAAAACTCGCCAAACAGGGAAATATGATTGATCATATAGTTAAAATATTAGAAACGTCAGACAAATTGAAGGCAATAGGAGCAGAGATTAAGGACTGTCATCTATCTGCACTTTTGTTGTGCTCCTTTCCACCAAGTTACGACACTCTGATCACGGCATTAGAGGCCCGATCGGAGAACGAATTAAATTCAGAATTTATTAAAGGGAAATTAACCAATGAATTTGAAAGAAGACAAGATAGCTACAATTCATCACATGAAAATGCACACAAAACTTTAAAACAAGACCCTAAAACATTTCCAAAGCGCGAACAAAATATTTTCTGCACGCATTGCAAAAGAAAAAAATCATGTGAAATCAAATTGTCGGTTTCTTAAGAATAGAAATTCTAAAAACCAAACAAATGAAAAATACAGACAAAATTCGTCTTCATACTTTGAAGCAAATAATATTACTCCGGAAACAAAAGCAGAAACAAACACACAAACTCAGTAGAGTAATAGCGAAGAAAATCAAAACACTTTAGATAATACAGTGTCTCAAAAGCAATTATATTTTCTCTCACAAAATTAATCTAAATCTACTTGGGTCGTAGATTCCGGAAGCAGCTCACATACATGTAACGACATAAATATATTTGTTGAAATTGATACAAATAATAAAAATACTGTCACGATAACCAACGGAAAAACTCTAGAATGGCACGGGATAGGTACAATAAAACTGCTGACACAATCAAACGACATAATTTTAAAAGATGTCTTATATGTCCCTGATATTCAATCAAATTTAATATCGATTACTAAAGCCACAAAGCATGATTATGAATTCATATTTCAACACCTGTAAACCTGTGTAAATAACACCTGTAACTTATCCTATAATGGAAAAACTCTCTTAGAAGGAAAAGTGAGAGGAAATTTATATGACATTGACCTATACAAACCTAAGCAAGAAATTTATGTCAATTTTGCTGAACAATGCAAGAATAAAAACTGAATTGAGCTTTGGCATAAGATATTGGGTCATAAGAAATATAAATTCAATTAAACAACTCTTATCTAACAATTTAGCCACAGGTTTAGAAATTCAAAATTGCAAACATGATGTAATTTGCGAGAGTTGCATAAAAGGTAAACTAACAAACTAACAAAATAATAAGATAAAAAAAAGTCAAACTTTTGTAGTACACACAGTGGATGAAAAATGGTCATAACATGATGCATGAACGGACAGGCTAATATAAAGTGTGGTCACCCTGCATAACTATACAAGTAATTCAAAAAGTCCTCATATTTTTAATAAAATTGTTGATGACCGCTTCTGATAACAAATCCCACTCATCTGGACGGATTATAATTAGTAGATGTTTATGGATAAATAATCGAATGATGCGAAATAAATATTAGGTTGGCAAATAAGTTTGTTCGGCTTTATTTCGGGTGGATAGTTCATTTCGTTTCTGCCTTCCCTTTCTTGGAGTCACCACGCAACTCGGCTGTGTGATTGAAACTCAAGGTTTCACGGAATCTTTCAATGTGTGTTTTGTTTCGTAAACATTTGTATTACGTGTGTTGCGTAGCTATAAAAATGGACGCATTATCGTCATATTTTTTTTTTTTTGTACTATTTCAAAAAAGGCAAATGAGCGTCGGAGGCTGTGTAGATGAGTAGTAAAATATGCTGTGCATATGAAAATAAAGCTGTAACAAAACGCGTGTGTCAATAGTGGTTTACCAAATTCCGTTTTGGAGATTTTAACATCAATAGCACGCCACGCTCCGGTGTCACGATCGAGATTGATTTGAGCGACTTCAAGACAATTGTTGATGTGAACCCATCCCAAACTGTGTGAGAACTTGATACACTGTTAAATATTTCCCATACAAGCCTGGAAAAGCATTTGCGCCAACTGGGATAAATTTAACATCTCAATGTTTGAGTGCGTGCCGCATGAATTGACGGAGGCGAATTTGATCAGTTGCATTTACATTTGTGATTCTCTGCTCAAAAAACAAAAGAACAAGCGTTTTTTTAACAGAATGGTGACGGGCGATAAAAAATGGATCTTCGACAATAATGTATTACGAAAAGATCATAAGTGCAAAGCAACGAGCCACCACAAACAACTTCAAAGGTGGGACTGTATCCCAAGAAGATTATGTGCTGCGTGTGGTAGAATTTCAAGGATGTGCTTTATTACTAGCAGTGTTGTAGCCAGGTTGGGGTCCAGATGCTCTGGATACCATTAATTTTGTAAATTTTTTTTTGATTTATCTAATCGGAGAACTTTCTGCGATAATCAATGCGAAGAAAACTTTACATTATTACTGGTATCCAGAGCATTTGGATCCCCTCCCTGGCTACACCACTGATTACTAGTTATTACCAGAAGACAGAACCATTGACTGATTGTATACTGCTTGCCGTTAAATAAACTAAGCAATGCTTTACACCAAAAACGGCCAGGGTCGGTCAATCGTAAAGGTGTTGTTTTCCACTACGTCATTAACCAAAAGAAAGAAATTGTTGAGTCTTGACTGAGATATTTTGCCTCATCATCCATATTGATGGCACTTAATGCCATCCGATTTCCACTTGTTTCAATCGCTACAAAATTTATTGAACGGGAAAACCATCGCTGAAAGAGAGCAGTAAAAACGCACATGGAGAAGTTTTTCGCCGATAAATCACAGATGTTCCATGAACGCGGCATTATGAAGTTGATGCTAAGATGGCAAAAGGTCATAGATAACTACAATTAATATATAACTGATTAAAGTATAAGAGGTGTGTAGAAATCATTCTGCCTTTTTAACCTTAAAAAACCGAACGAACTTATTTCCCAATCCCAATCCAATAATTGATTATATGTGAGATTTTTGTCGGAGTTTTTTTCCAAATAATTACAAAAATATGTTTGATAAATGCAGCAGAACCCGAATAAGGTATGCCCGGGTTAATCGAAGTATCTTATAAATCGATTTTTTAAATTCCTTACAAATGACAAAATGTTGTGAGTACACCGGTTATAACCGGTTATATATATACCGCATATAACAAATAACTTTCAATTTCTCTTTAATCTCATTCTTGAGAAGTTTCTGTGTAGTAGATTACTGATACTAAAATTCTTTGTTGCAAAATTATTATTATTATTAGTCGTACTACATTTACATTGAATTCCAAAGCAACTGTAGATTTATCTTAATTACAAAATTGTAATAGTAAGAGATGTTTTACTTTATTTTTCTGTCCAAGGCCTTTTTTATTTTTTTAGTTTCATACACTTCATATTAAAATGCTCTTCGGAAATTTTTCTTTTCCTCAAAATATATTTGTCAACTTCCATTTATAACGTAAGTTTTTCGAGAAAAATACGTGATTTATTTCATTTATACCTGTTTAAAATGTTTAAAATATTCTATGTATCGCATAACTTGAGTAACAGAATTTAGTTAATAAATTTCACTTCTGCGAAATATTTCGTGAATTTTCATAACTTCATATGTAAAATAAATATTTTTCGCATGCTTTATGTAAAATAAGACGCGTAACATGCTTTTTTTAAGCAAGTATCTGAATATGGGAATTTGAAATTCTGTAAATGTAACTGTTGTATAAAAAATAAGCTCATTTTATATTGATGAAGCAAACGGAGCCATCTTGACAGCGACAGTTCTGTAAAGTAGAATGAAATCTTTCATAGAGTTGTACGCAATTTTAGCTCTTTTCAACAGGCGTAAGAGGGTTGTGTTATTCATATTCACTGGAGAATGTTTTTAGAGATGCAAAGCTGAAATATCTCTTTGCTGCAACACGGGAAAGAGAAACTGAGAACAATCGAATACAAATTCGCTTGAAAACTACTGATGACTCCAGTGAAAGTGTATTTTCTGAAAAAAAAATTAACATTCCTAAAGCGTAAATTGAGTGAACAGAAGTTTTATTTGGAATAACAAACGTTTCGTATCTTGTATGTACGGACAAAAAAAAATATACATTGAAATACTATTTGAATATTTTTCGGAAATGCATAACCAGGTAAATCATATAACTGAAGATTCACTTTAAAACAGTAATACATAATGGAAAAGTAGATATACCAATTAAACTCAAATAATAAATTTTAATGATATTAAGTATTTTTTCATTTACACCTTTAATATAATTTTTAGATAAATTTTCATATTTCTAATGAAATTTTATAATCTAAAATGTATTACAATTTTTTACTTTCAACTCAATTGCATATTAAATACGTCTCTAGTAAATATATCTTAAATGTAATAATATTTTTATTTCATGATTAAATTAAAAATATATATTTTGTCAAACAATTGTGGGAAATCTTTATAAAAGAAAGTCAAGAAAGAGATAATCTGACTGAGAACAAAATTTCCTACTTCATTTTATTTCGAACTTCAAGTTCTTGAAGGGAAAACGTACAAATGAATTTTAAAAAAATCTATTTTCGTATTAACTAAATATTTTATGAGAAAATATAGGGAAAACAAGTTGGAAATTGTACGTCAAACGTGACAAATGAGGTTCGTTTGTACTATAACTAGTTTTATAAATATTCAGTTCTTGGTGCAATAGCTGTTGCACTCTTATACAAAAATGCATGAATACAAAATTTATTTTATGTGCAGGTTTTCATAGTATGGATATTAATTTTATTTTATGATATTAAGTTTCAATACACTTTTACAAACAACTAATTACAATTCTGTTACATTAAAATTATTGTATGCACAAATATCCAATACAAGGCAATGTAAAAAAAAATATCGTTATTATTTCAGTGAAATGAATTATACCGTCTGCTATTATGATATGCTTAATTCTCGTAACAAAATAAGTACATTTTAAGTTGGCAACATTTTATCTTTTGTTGACATTTGCTAAACATTCCAATGAGAGACTTAAGCCTAGCTTCGAAATATTTAGAACTTGGAATCCATATTTCGATTCCTTTTCTATTTAATATCTATTTCTCCGGAAACATTTATCCAAAAAACTGTCGGTAGATTATATGATTGCTATAATTAAACAGTTTAAGTATACAAATTCTGTTTTTAAATTCAGTAATACGGAAATAATATGACTCCATCTTAAATATGACGTAATCACCATGGCAACCTATAATCATTACCTGTCATGGGATATCATTTAATTAATTACGTGTGATAGGATTTAATAGAATGAAGAAAACTTTTATAAATGTTTTTTTTTTATGTTTTTATTAAATTCTCATAAAATTTGAAAGGGCTCGACAAAATTCTGCAACTATTATATATATTAAATTTCAAACCATTCGGTTGGGTAGTTTTAGCGCTGTTATATGCAGACAAACGTTCAGACGGATGGACCAGACGACGACTATAGGTGCTACGTATTTATATAATTACGAACGCACCTAAAAAGGAATCCTAAACATAAGGCGCACATGAAAAATAACATAAATGAATAAATGTTTTTTTTCCCTGAATGTAAAAAGTCCATTTGTTTTCAACCCATATTACATAGTTGGCCTATAAATAGAACAGCTATATTAAACATTTTTGAAATAAAAATAATAAAACTGAGACAGAACAGCGGTATAAAATGAGTTTCACGAATCATATGAAATTTCTTCAAGGTGTTGTCGGTCCAAACTTCATTTTATGAACAATAACGCAAGTCCCCAAAGCACTTCCTCTTTCTCGGAAGTTTTCTGTGTTCGATGATTTTATGAAAAGACGTTATGCGTCGTATGGATGGCCGAAAGGTCGCTAGAAATTTATACCATTGAGCATGTTCTAGAAAGAGCCGTGGCATGACATCAATTCCTTCCTAGGACTTAAAATCGGTCTTTTTAGGTGAGTGGGATTTGTTATCACAAGATACCATCAGTAACCTTATTAACAGTAAAACAGTATCATGGCTTGTTGCACGACCTGCATGACGTGCGAGGTGACCACACTTTATAATAGCTGACCTTTTCTGAGGATAGGATGCATCTTGTTTTGACTAGAATCGTAAATACACAAAATTAGTACCCCAAAATACCGATTTATTTTAGACTTCTTTTTAAACAGTTATTTTTGGTGTGTTTAAAAAAAAGACCATGTGCTCCAAAGACAATTGATAACACATTTTTTGAGCATTCATATTGTTGGGGCTCACAGTCCGATTGTTATAATTCAAGGAGGAGGTCTAGACATCCAGTTATAGACGCATAAAATTTCAATTATAGTCATATTTTACCGATCGCCATTGCGCCAAATAGCGACAAAATGTTTCATTTGGCGAGAAAACGAAAGACTGAAATCACCAAATTGCAAGAGTTGAATTTTTTCTTCTTCTTTCGGTGAGTCTCTCAATGATGTTATTAAACAATTGGAAGTTTTCTGTGTAGCTTATTATTTGTGTTTTGACATTTTTCAGAATCCATTCACAATTTTTTTAATCATAAATATTTATTTTTTTTACTGTTGTTGTTGTTGATTGACCCACTAACATGCTATTCCGAATCCCGACTTAACTGGGGTTTTGTTTTCATAAAACTATTTAGAAATAAATCAGGATAGTATTTTTTTTTCGAAGCATCATTAATATACTTGTTTTATTAGTTTACATAATCGATAATTCAGTTTAGATCAAAAACTGCTCTAAAAACAAATACAAACATTGGAACACGTACACTGAGAAAAATGACACTTTCAAATCTGAGTAAATCGATGTTTTCATTTTGTTATGAAACTTTTTGTTTCAAATATGACGACCCAATGCTTTCAATTCTGAAACATCAGAAATACTCAGAATATTGAAACATGGACATACTCAAAACTGTTCACATAGAGGTCAGTTCATACTCATTTTTGAAACATGTACACACTCAAAAAGGATTAGAATAAGTTCAAACTCATTTTTGAAACATGACAATACTAAAAAATGAGCACATAGAAGTCAGTTCATACCCATTTGAATGAAATGCAATATTTCCATTTTTCAAAGGAAAAATAATTGTGGCGTTAATGGGTTAAAATGTGTCAAACAGAAAATCTAGTCAGTTAAATTTCAATATCCCAGGAGCGCTTTTTCATTTATGAAATATACTGATAACAATAGAATTGAAAATTTGTATAATTCATATCTCCCTTTCCCCACATAAATAATAAAGTTGTACAATCTTAACCACAATCTCAAATTGACCAAATCTATCCAAAATCCCGTTAAAAATTTCCAATTTTCTCAGCAACAAATTAATGAATCTTATAAAAATACCAACATGCGCCCGAATCATTCGATGACTTGTATTTTAAATAACCCACTCATGTGATCTGGATGGCGAAATGGATAAGGCAATGGACTTGTAACTCGTAGGACTCGAGTTCGATGCTGGGTAAGTGCGTAAATTTAGTTTATACTCCCATAATCGTAAATAGAACCAGAGATGGCATCACTAGCGCTTTTTTTTTCTAGTTGTTTACTGTTGTTTGGAATATGGACATACTCAAATATGAGCACACGATGTTTTATTCTTGAGTGTGTGCATGTTTTTAGAAATGAGTATATACATGTTTCAAACTTGAGTAATTTTGATTCAGAGCCATTTTGACTATGCGACATACTCAGATTTGAGTATTTTTTGCTCAGTTTTGAAAATGTCGTTTTTAGAGTGTACCTGAATGTGAATTCCATCAAAGCATTTCGAATCGTTCATTGGAAAATTCAATTGATCGTGCATTCATTTCTTGTTATTTAGTGTCGAATTCTAAATTCTTGATTTGAGTATTTTTTGCTCAGTTTTGAAAATGTCGTTTTTAGAATGTATTGGAAAAAAAGGGGGATATGTTAAGAAGTTTAAAAAATGAATTTAGAATCGATATTGTACAACGAATCAATTGCTAACATTATTTAAATTTGGCTATGTACTTTTTCATTATGATTAGCCAAATTGCAAATGATAATCAAAAGTCAATGAAAACCCTGGTTGTATCTATATACACATATGAAAAAGAAACAGATATGAAAAAAATATATAATGAAAGCTACACGTGAAAGAAGTATATACATGAAGGAAGTAGGGGAGAACAGGGCTAGTAGTGACGTGACACTTTCGACATTTTTTATATTAGCCGTAAGATTTCAACTAAAATGAAACATTTAGTGTATCATATCATTAGAGAATATTTTGCGTAATATTTTTAGAAAACTACATTAACATTATTAACGTTTTTCATAACATAAAATGAATTCTGTGTAGCCTCGAAATTTATCACTACTAACCTCGCTACGGAGCAAGTTGTGAAATGTTTGGGACACATTGTGACACATACAAATACATTGTAACATATACAAATTATGTAAGAAAGGCGATTAAATGGGATAGTTTAAATCAAGGGTAAGAAATTTATTCATTTATAACGTTCTTAACACAATAAAAATGCTTTCATTTTTTTAATAACACTGTAAATCAAATGAAAATAAAACAGTTAAATTATTAACACTTGTAAAGTCTTAGTCCTTTATAAAGTTACTTGTAGAGACACTTAACAATAAAATTATAAAGAAAAAATACTGTGTTAATGAGGAAAGAAATAAAAAGAAGGCCAACACTAATCTTTGGCTACTGATTTTTGACTCGTTCACTGTAAAAAAAAATCCTGAGGTTTTTTTTAGTAAATTTGTATTCCACGGAATTTTTTAGTAACCAGTATTATAAACCGGAATCGTTGCTAGCTGTTTTCTAGTAATTCTTACAGATTTTCTTGTAAATGAGTAAGAATACAAATTTTTTTTTAGTAATTGGAAGGATCATTGAGAAAAACTAAATTTTTTTTAGTAGATCGACCCATTTTTTTTACAATGTATACTACTACAGCGTGTAGGCCTATGTCTTATAGGTCTACCTATGCTTTTAATCACTCATTGTCGTCGTTTTGTTTCAGAGTCTGATTTGCAGTTAATACAAATATAGTAAGATTAGTTTTTAGTACATTTTTTACATGTCGTACATTGCACCCGTTCTTCTCCGTGTCTAGAAATTTTGTATTGCTCCAAAAAAACTAGACATATGCAATTTTCGTCATCTTCAGAGCTATCCGATTCTTGCTTCTTCATTTTTTTCAATAACCTAGGTGTAATTTTTTTTTATGCATTGTTTGGCCTTTCCATATAGGTTTTTTTTTTTTTTTTTTGCTTTTTCCTCTCCATTTTGTTTCCTGCATTCTCTTGATTTTTGTTCTGCTCGAATTTTCTTTTTTACAGGTGTGCGTGTTAGAATGGCAGATTGCAAACATTTACGAGTAGAATGCTTGTCTTTTCGAAGTGCTGCTTTAGGTAGCAGTTTTATTTCTGTAAGACGTGAAGCTGAGACATTGCTAATGTCATTTATCATAGAATCATCTAATTCAATGAGAATTCTGGCTTCTGAAGACGGTCTTGCAATCTCCCTATCATTGACTAAAGTTATTACTGAAGTGCTTGGTTTGTTAACAGCTTCATATTTACTATTATATTCGTTTTCATTTTCATTCTGGTTTTCAACGCTCTCATCTCTGACGGATAATGGTCGATCAGTTATTGGGGAGCATAGGAAGTCTTCATCTGTAAAAATGTTCCTATTAAATTCCCAAATTCCACTAGAACGAAATCCGGCTTGAATATTTTTTGGAGTGGCAGCAGTAGGAAGGGCTATTTTGACAATACATGGTATATGTCATAGATCGACACAGTGCTTCCAGAATGCGATTTCAACCATCAACATACAGCCTCATTGTAGATTTTTTTTGAACGTCCCGTATACTGACACATCAAGGGGCTGTAATCTGTGACTCGTGTGATGTGGAAAGGATAACAAAATCACACCGTTGTCCGTGCAATAATCCAAATCATCAATATTTTGATAAAAAGCATGGTTATAAAGCAACACTAAGAATGGGGGACTTTTTCGAGCATCTTACATTTTAACAAAATTTTTCATGGAAAGTAAAAAAGTCATGGCCTGTAAATCCATCCACTTGGGTTTGATGTTCTGCAACACCTATGATAACGTCACGAATAAAATGAGCTCTAAAAATACGTGGAAATACAAACATCGATGGGACTGAATTTCCCAGAATGTTGATGCCATTAATCATAGTTACGTTTGTTCTCCTTTCTGCGGAGGTTATTCCTCCAACTCCTTTTTTACCAATTCTTTTACAGGTTTCTACACTTTTCATCAATACCTACACTGTTCATCACCTACTCCTGTCTCATCAATATTCCATATGTCACTTGAATTTAAACTTATTAATTTCTAATACAGACGCAAAGTTATTGAAAAATAGTTCTACATTCTGTTTATTAAAACTAGTATTTCTACTCAAACTTGTTGCTTCAGGAACTCAAAAGGAAATTGTTGGATGTAGTTGTATAAACTTAGTCATCCAATCAGCACTTGCAGTTTTTTTTTTTTTTTTTTTTTTTTTTTTTTTTTTTTTTGTTAACCAATTTTCAGGAATGCTTATGTCATTTCTAATGGTAAACTGATATGCTGAATATGGCGAGTAATTCCATAAAACGTATTCACTGATTGTTTGACGTATTCGCACAACTCCATCGCCTGTTTAGGTGTGAATATCATACGCGGTTTTTTATATCCCATTTCAATATTTCCATCAGTATTAGTACTCTTCTTATTATTCATATGTCTAAGAAGGGACATTCAATAAACATTGAACAATTCTTGGGCTTTCCTTATACTGCACCTTCCGGAATTTACTTCTATTGCAGCCCTCTTATAATCTATTAAAGTAGCTTTAGCTCTTTCAGTACGCCTCTTGTAATTTCGCACCATTTTTCCTGAAATATAAAAACATTCACTAAAAATTATGCCGGGGGCAGTAGTGACAACGTGCCTCCTAGACTTCGTCACAACTAGACTCGCGTTACGGCATTTTGAGCTTTATTCATTAGTTTCCGAAATGTTGTCATGATTAACAAATGAAATACATAGAATAACAGCTCAAAATATAAACATTCAAATAATGTTAGGGAAGTTTATATACCTCAATAACCCTAGTGGCAATGGCGATTCCAACGTAGGTCACAAAATTTACTTTTGCAATAGAAAACATGATAAATATTTTTATCTCGAAAACAACGCAACGCTGTATTTTAAAACATACACAGCACACTGCGATAATCAACCTATTTACTCACATGACGCGATAAGTGCTGCAACCTATCGGCTCAGTCTGGAAGCTCGATGGCACAACTTAACCCTAGCAAAACTAACCCCGATCTCCCCTACATAAAAATAAGGTAAGTATAAATCTATGCATCACACTTCTACATCAATGTCATTGTTTCTAAAAATTAGTTTTGATTAATGCGGTACTCCAAGCCTCAGCTAGCATTTGTTGCATACACATAATTCATACATCTATACTAATAAAAGAAAGTTTCGCTCTGTGTGTGTGTCTGTGTATCTGTGTGTCTGTTGGCGATGGCTAGGAAAATCCAGCCCACCTAGAAGGCTGCAAATTTAGATATAGGTAGTCCAAACCCTCTCCTGGTGCACCATTACGTCAGAATTTTAACATTTTGAAAATTAAAGTAGTTATTAATTAAAAACTGATCAAAGATCCCAAATAAAAACGTCATTATAACAAAAGCTAGCTGGCGCATGTGCAGAAACCAATATCCGTATCTTCCGGAATAGAAGAAAGAAAGCACAGCACATCCCGTTTTTGTTAAGTTTTTCTAAATTCGCCATGGGCAAACGGTTAGAAATGCGGAAAAAACGTCTACATATTCTGAAAGAAAAGACTTTTACGTCTCAAATGATCTGGTTGGTTTGAAAAAAATTTACATTTAACCCTTTCAAAAAAAATAATCAAAAAGCATCGAATTCATGTTTTTTATTTTATCCCGTTTTCCGAGCCTTGTATCCACCGAAATACAAAAAAATACGGAAAAACGAAGGTCACCAAATTAAAGAACTGACTTTGTCCTTTCCAAAGCCCTCTTTGGTTTTAAAAAATACAAAAATTAACCCTTCTAAAAAGTATATTTTCTGTATGCCGTTTTGTGATCTTTGCGATTTTGGCAATTTTTAAAAATTTGCATCGGCGATTCAGAGAAAGGTACGAAAAACTAAAAATAACAGACAATATCTACATTTATTCTTTTTTCGACATCTGTATTTGTCTTTGAAAAATACAAATATTAACCCTTCAAAAAAATTCGTGCGCAGGACACTCTTTTGCGAATTCCGATTTTCTATGATATATAAAATCTGGCATCGGCTTTCTAAAATAACCAAACAAAAATCAAACACACCTAAAGACATCTACGTTTTGTCGGATTTAGGCAGAAACCTTTAGTTTAAAAATAAAATCACGTTAACCCTTTCGAAAACGTTTTTTACCGTTAGTCAATTTCGCTTTTTTAACTATTTCCCCTATCTTTAAAAATCCGAATTGGCATTTATAAACAAGAAACGAAAAACTAAAAATACCTCAACTAATCTACATCCCTTTGTTTTTTAAAATCTGGTATCCGTTTTGAAAATTTTTAATTTTAACCCTCCAAAAAAAATCCTTTCCAAAACTCACTCACACGATTTTCGTTTTTCGGTCCAGGTTTAAAAATCAGCATCGACTCAGGAAATGTGAGTACGGACAAACAGTAGACTCCAGATCATAGACGCGTTCATTTTCTTCAAAACGCATGATTGGGTTTTAAAAAATATCTACATTAACCCTTTAGAAACCGATCGATTACGTAACCAACTTTCGCGATTTCCGCTATTTTGGCAATGTTTACCCGTGGTTAAATTTCAATTCTACTAGGAAATTTGGTTGGGTCGAGTGTTTTGAAAAGGCCTCTTGCAGAACAGACTGCGCCCTCTGGCGGTGGAAGGTGGAACTATGGACCCGATTACGACGGGGTTTGGTTTAAGTTTCGTATAGAACAGATTATTAATATTTTTGGCCCGTGCAACGCCTGGCGGGTTAGCTAGTATTAACATAAAAGAACTGAAACGCTTTTGTCAATTAATTTTATGTAAAATACTAGAAGAAATATCTTTACTTATTATCTACTAGTGGCAATATCTCTCAGGTTTTTTTTTTTTTTTTAATAATAGATTTAGTAGACATTCGTAGGTTCCTGTCGGTAAACCTGATTTAGAGGATTCGGTATGGAAATCGTCAAAATATAATTTTTACTCTGATATTTGATGTAAATAATGTAAATATGCTGTAAATATTGTTTCCCAAAACTATAAAATGTGTTGTAGAAGTGAGCATCTGTATATTGTAGTTATCCAAATAAAAGTATGAACGTTCTTCATTTTTTGTCTATTTTCTACAAACGGTCTATTTATTTCAATTCTGATGCTTTTTCAACAAAAAGGCAACAGGCATGGAAAATTATATAATGAAGCCTACACGTGATAGAAGTACATACATGAAGAAAGTACATACAAATAAGGAAATTATACACCTAATTATACACCTATACATCACACTTATACATCTACGGCATTGCTTTATTTATTATTATTATTATTATTAACGAGGTCGTCCAAGTCGTTTTATAAAATATTGTTTATTCTTTTCCAAAAGAAAGGGTAACTTTTTCAATTTCTGTAAGTTTAACATATCTATGTCGTCTTATGAAACTGGTAGATATAAATTTGATTTTTTATTTCTAGCAAAACACTTATTAATAAAAATGTGATAAACAAATGATATGGTTACATAAATATTGTTGTACAGAGATAAGTACAGAGGGAATACGTAAAGTCTCATTAAATTCTAGCTCCCAGAAGAAACTAATAATAATGTATTTTACCCTTACTTCCCCCTACATTCAATACATAAACTACACAGAAAAGATTGATAAGAATTATATAAATCTAGCTCCCTTATAAACAAGAAGTAGAATCTTGAACTCTTAAAATCAAAGTATTAAATCTGCTTCAAATGAAAGTTATTAAGGGGTCAAACAGATATATTTAGACCTTCTCCTTCTCGCGGATATTTTATCTCTTGAAACAACGAAGAGGGCAGATACACAGACTTTTCTCCTTTTGCGGTTGCAACATAATCATGACCCCCTTCTCTCTATTATCTATTAGACACAGTGGAGAAGGGTCTTGGTTTCTGATGGACACTGTAATTATCCAACGTGTCTAGGGGATCATTTCTAATCGAACTGCTCTTTTGATTGGAGATCGCCATCTGGATGTGACATCCAGCGGACTTCTCTTTATTAGAAGCTCTACTTTTTCTTCTTGGATTCGAGTCTTTGAGGGTATTTTTCTTATTTATTTTTTACCCAAGGGTTACTTTTGGTATCGATTGATAAAGAAATCACATCAGTTAATGTCTTGTTTGAGGTTATTTGCTATAAAATTTATGCGTTTCAAAGAATTTCGATGAAAAATAACCCTAGTAGCCAAACAATATTTAGCCGATATTGCTTATAACGCCAATATCTTGAACAATATTGGCTATATAAACATAAAATATTGCTCATCATTGGGGTGTGTACATTTTTGCACCATTGAACAAATATTGTAAATACATATTTAGCTATTTCATTGCCCGTGTTTCCAATGTAAAACCACTATTTTGGAAAGTTTGATATTTCATTCCAAATATTTCCAATTTTAAATGCAATATTTTTTTAATAGTACCTTTTCAACGCGAACATTTTACATGTAAATGAAATATTTCTGCAATAGTTTCATTACTATGAGGACATATCGAGTACTATTGATATTTCGTTGGAAATATTTCCGAAGATTAAATATTGGCACATTATTGAACCCCAATATAACTATTATAATCTATATAATCAATATTATTTCGTTTCTAGGAAAGTGAGCGGATGATCCATTGTTTTGTTTTTTTAAATACATATATATTTATTTATTTAGAATGAATGTCGCTACCAGATCCGTATACAAATCTTTATTCGAGTCTGATTAAGAGTTCTTAAAGTTGAGGTAACTGAAAACCAATTATTTTTTTTCTTTATATATGCGAGCGGGAACAGTCACTGTATATAATAAAGTAATAAAACGGGTTTTTTTTTTGTTACATCTAATATCAGTACTATCGTCAAAAATGTGTTATATGATCAGCGAAAATCTGTTCCTCTGTTGAGGTCTTATAACATTCCTTGGTGGAGCGCAGAATTGAGAACTTGACGTGCAAGGCATATGTAAAGCGATGTCCTTGCCGGAAATGTTCATTATTATCTCCCATAGGTTCGACTATTGCAATATTGAAATTGTATGCAATATGCACTACCATCTTCATTTTAGCTATTTGCCTGCTATTTATCGTCTACTTCTTTTGACATGCATTCGATATCAAGGAAATAATTAAACTAGGGCATTTTGTGCTTAATTGTGCTTCGTTATCATACAATGCGTATTTTTTTTAAGTAAGTACCGTTTTGATATAAAAAAAAATCCACAAGATTATTTTTTTATATTTTGTTTTTACATGAAAGCCTGGACCTTAATTTACTTTTCAACATAATTTCCGATTATATTATGACACTTGCCGCATCGTACGACCACCTTTTGCATCCCATCCTCATTGCCGTCTGTTGTGCTAACCACTGTATCAACGCCGTTTTGACGTCGTAATCGTCGTTGTAGCGTTAACCGCCAAGGTGATCCTTTATGTGTAGGAGCAAGGGGTAGTCAATCGACACTAGGTCATGTCTATACGGAGGGTGGTTGATGAAGTTGTTACCAACAATATGACGAAAGATAACAGTGTTCGATGAGCCGTGTGTGGACGAGCATTGTCATGAAGCAAACGATCGCTCTACTGAGCATGCCATGCCTTTCGTTTTGGATTGCACGACGCAGTTTACGACGACAACCTCAAAACTACCGGCGGTGATGCAGTGGTTTACACAGCAGGCGGCAGATTTCTGTGAGGATAGGATACAAATGCTGGTCGTACGATGCAATAAGTGCCTTAATATAAGCGAAGTTATGTCTAAACGTAGATTAAGGTCCAAGCTTTCAAGAAAAAAAAATAATAAAATGACTTTGTGTTTTTTTAATATCAAACTGTACATATTTAAAAGAAACAAGCCTCGTATTATTAGAGACTGTGACTCTGCTTCCTCCTGCTTTTGTGATCATTCAAATCATTAGAATGGGTACGTATCTGACATATTTGCAATATTTGCAATATACTTTTGAATCAACTCTAGGAATACAAGGAATCCGTTCTTTGAGCAATTTGTCTTTTTCCTATTTTTTCCTAAAATCGTTTTTCATATTTAACCAAATATCCCGTGTCAATTGATTTTAAACACTAGCATGTCCAAAGTACTACAACAGTAAACAAAATGACGTGACTATGAAAGTAGTCTAAGTGTCCTTCCTTCTTTTTATATGAATATTCATCAATAGCATATTTAAAGAACGGTTATGAAAACTTGATATAAATTTTTCAATAAAAACTTTTTACAGAGACTCGTGAACATTCCATTAACGTTAAAAGAATCTTCCCGAATGAAAGTCTAAAAGTTTAACAAGCTGTTGCAAGATATTTTATATGTCGTATAGGCGGCTTAACAGACGATTTATTAATCATCTAGTAATTGATAATAGATAACCACTTACAAAATATTCTCTCATGAGAATACTAAAATGTATATAATACCACCGGAAAGTGAAAAAACTGATTAAAATGTTTAACAGTGTGAGGGACATATTCTTATATCCAAACATGAACACATAAAGCCGTCAATTTTCACGATAGAAATTCAGTTCCATGATTTTGCCCTAGAACAAAATGCTTGCTAAACAACCAATTCGTTCCTATCTATTATTAAAAAATATTAAAAACAAATTTCAATTAAAAATAAATAAAAATATGGAAAAAAAGAAAATTCCGAGCATATTCTGGTGCAACATATACATTGTATCTTATGTAATATCTTCCGTAATAAAATCTATAGCCAAATGGGATATTTGAATAAATGTGATTTGGCGCAAGAGAGTATTTTAAAATTTTAAAGGAATTTCCATTTAATTTTAAAACAATGTAGCCCTGATAGCAAACTTTGAAATTTACCCAATTACAGAAAATTAATAGGGTGTTATAAAGAAAAAACCCCGAAAGAAAATGTTTTTTTTTTTTCCTGTTGAATTTTCTCTCACAAAGCACGGGTGATCAACTGCCACCTTCTTTTTTGTTACTTTACAATATTGTAGCAAACAAACATTTATTTTTGAGATAGATTAACGAAAACATGCTTTAATATTATTTAAAATGAATGTTACAGAAACAGTTTTGAGCTACAATTTTCAAATAAATGTAATTTTCCCTATTCGGCGATGTAAAAATTGCAATTATGCAATATTTATAAGTGAATGTGTGAGCTACAGTGCAGATCATTGCTACCTTCGTTATGATGGCATCGGCGTAAAGTACTACTTTTTAGATACTATTTTATTATTAAATGGACATACTTTACTGACGACGTAGGCAAGTTCAGTAATGAAAGTAACAGGGAATAGGAGACTTAAACTAGGTCCAGCCAAAGCAGAGGTAAACGCAATGGAAGTATGACTAGCTGATTGAAACAGTTAAAACAACTTGTAGTTCGCAAAAATTTAAGGTTTTATATAAGACATTTGCGTTGTAGCAATATGCCTTCCACACCCTTACAATTTTGATTCAATATATATAATATACAATAAACTTCCATTAGTGTGGACTTCCAAGGGAGGTCATTTTTCTTTCCTCATTCAACGATGTAAACACTTGAATAGTGTGAAATAATCCCTTTGAATAAATGTAATTCAGTTTTTGACTGAAATTAAAACTTTATACTAAAACAAAGAACTTTTTGTTTAATTTAGTAATTTTAGTAAAAAATCAAGTTAATTACTATTTGTTAATACAAAAGAATAAACTACTCGGGACAAACAGAACATTTTGAGAAATTGCCATCTATATATATATTTGTCTTACGTGGCGCGGAAATAGGGCTGAATTTCTACCTTATCGTTGGCAACAGCCGTAGTTTCCAGAGCTCAGACCAATGAACAGACAAGATTGTGTTAGCTCCGCCTCCAATATGGCTGTCAGTGTCAGAGCAGTGAGACTGAAGCTAGCAATTATTAAAAATAAAATGATATGAAAGTAATCCAAAGCATCTGAGATGATTCCTCATTTTAATTATGAGTAATATTGTTAATTTCAAATGAATTCTCAACTCTTATTTAGAGTTTATTTACGAATTTCACTCGCACAAAAAATCGGAGATAATAAAATATAAACTTTCTAAAGTGCCCCTGCTGCCATCTGCTGCTGTTTTATTGAAGTAAAAATAATTTCTTTTTCCGAAATCTATAATCAATTAGGATAATAAAATGTCGAACGAAATTTAACCCTTTCACGCTCAAGGGAAATATTTTCCCCTTCTACAAAAATCGTTATCGATTGGTCAATTATTATTGAATCCATATTTTTTTTACTGAATGTCAAAATAAAACGTATGTCCAGGCGGCAAATGTGTTTCTGAACGAATAAAAAAAAAGAACTGTCAAACTTTATTGCGCCAAAACCAAAACATTCGCGGGCTGAACTAATAATATCTTGAAAGTGTTTTGGACTTGAGAAAATTAGAATACTATAACTAACTATTTATTTTACTTTTCTGATAATTTTTAATATGTTTTTTGTATTACAAAGCAATAAATAAAATACCGATATAATAAACCTAACTCTTCGTTTATTTACTTTTATGGTCCATAGGGAAAAATATTTCCCATGAAATTATAGGAAACCTATACACCCTGCTATGTTTTTCTGGTGATATTCTCTTACTTTACACCCACAATAGCTAAAATATTGTGTTGTATTGGCATATTTAGTCTTGGACATCTTATGGTCCTGTAAGGGTTAAACAATCATTGATGATAAACTATCTTCCTACCACGTAGTGTTTTTTTTTTTTTTTTTTTTTTTTTTTTTTTTTTAATGAATTAAGCTGTGTTGTACAATATTATAGGTGCAATAAGTTTTAAACTAATTATGTTTCCAAGATGATTTATATGCACTGTAGTAGCATCAACTAAATGTATTTTTAGTTGTGTTTTCAACGGAGTTTTCAATTACTTTTTTGCATTAAAAAAATTGTCAATTTCATATATTCAAATGATTTATTGTAGTACTTATTCCGGCTAGAATTACTAGAAAAATATAAAGGGGCGAGCGAAGCGAGCTGGGATCGCGTAGCGGTCTCAATGTGAATTGCTTTGCAATTCACGGGGGGTTGACGAGCGTTAGCGAGTAGGGGGCTGAGCCCCCTAGTATTTACATAATGTAACATACATACAAAATTTAATTAAAATAATCTCTCATTTTTCTTTGCAATAATTAAACAAATGATCTTTTTACCGCTTCATTTTCCAATTTTGACACACACTAGAAAATTTGGTGTGTTATTTATTTTAACAGATTATTTTAACAGATTTTAATTGGTATTATCGGATAACAGCCGAAAGTATTGTTTTGAAGCTCTCACGCTGTCGGTGATGGAATATTACCTTTCTCTTTATTACTGTCACTGGCAATTTCTCGATCTCTTAATAAAAGATGTGGCACTAAAATTGATTTTGAATAAAATATAGTATATAATGTACGATGCCAGTGTATTTAGATTCTGCCTTTTCAAATTGTGAAAAAAATTTCTGCATTATCCGATGTGTAGTATGTATTAAGCAATGTCCTTAACACTAATTACAAATAGGAAATGATGGGGAAACGAAATTAGTCTTCTTTAACTAAAGATACGTCTTAAGCGAACACGCATTAATATGAGTCTACTGTACTTAAACGAGGCTAAAGAAAACAAGTTGGAAATTGTACGTCAAACGTTACAAACGAGGTGCGTTCGTACGCACGTTTTAGAATTAAATTCATGATATCCCGTGCGTAGAACGGGTTAAACAGCTAGTTAAGTATATATTTTATGACACTGTTCATACAAATATCTTAACTAGTTATATAAATATTCAGATATATATGTATCAGCTAGTTATATAAATATTCAGATCTTGATGATTTTTAATTCTATGAAATGAATTATATCGTCTGCAGATTAATTTCTGTCATAAAATAAGTATCTCGGTCGCTTGACGATTAAACTTCGGAAGCTCCTATAACAAAAAAGCACCGATTTAAAAAAAAAATTCAAATTTCTTAATAAATATTTTTATTAATATCTCCTAAAGTTTTGATTCGATTTTAATAAAATTTGAAATGTCTCGACAAAATTCTGCAAAGATAATATATTTTAAATTGCAAACCATTTGGTTGGGTAGTTTTTGCGTTGTTATATGCGGACAGACAGACAGACGGACGGACAGACAGACGGACAGACAGACAGACAGACGGACGGACAGACGGACGGACCAAACGACGACTATAGGTGCTACGTATTTATATAATTACGAACGCACCTAAAAACAGGCTGCCGCTGTTCGTTATACGTGTCTCTTTTTTCAGACTGCTTGAATCATGCGATGCTCGAATGCACGAATACAGATGCACGAAAATATCATCACGTGACTCTAGTGGTCTAACTTATAAAGGTAGGACGGCAGCCTGTCTTTTTCGTTAGATTCTGTTTTTAAATCGGTTACGTAACACCACACATTTGACGAGAAAATTTAGTGAACATCGCGATATAGCGGAAGAAATCCTCTGCATGCAGCCGTACTTGAAACATCGAACTCCATATATGTATGGATCTCAGTGATTTGGAATGGGAACAAAATGCGAAGAATGTCAGAAAATGTTAAGCGACCGCAAAATATGAGTCCAAACGAAAACTGAAGGTTTTCGGTAAAATGTAAAAGAACTGATGGGCGCAGAGCTTTTGCATAAATCTTATAATTAATCTAGAAAAAAAAAATCGATACAAGATAACATAGTGCATTGAACTTTAAGCTTATAAATTGCAGCTACTGAAAAAAACAATTAAAGCAATACATATGAAAAAAATGTTTTAAACTCAAAATAACTAATTTAAGATGGCAAAATTAAAGAATTTACTTACTTTGAGAAATTGGATTTTAGTTCGTCATACTATATTTTATGCATTACAAGTAACTTTAAATAAAACATTATAACTATAAAAGATAGTAAAAAAATACTTCTTCAGTGTACAAACATCTCATACAGAAGAAGAAAAAAAAACTGAAGGGTAAAAGATCCTTTGTTCGATACATAATAACATATTTAATTGAAGTTTATGCTAGTAAATACCAAGTTCTGAAAAACAAAAAACTAAAGCAATCTTGAAAATAAACAGCATAAAAACAATAAAGAAATAATCGAAGATAGCAAAATAAAAGTGGCTAGTCGCTTTGAGAAATTCGATTTAAGTTTATCGTTTTACATTTAATGCATGAATAAGTTTAAATAACATTAATAAAAAAAAAGCATTGAAATTAGAGAAGGGTTATATAGTATTTTGTGCCAATAACTTTAAAATAATTACCTTTAACATCTAATAATAGATCTTGAAAAAAAAAATATCCGAAAAAATGTCTAGAAAAATGAGACACGTGATAACATACATAATTGGCCATTACTCTTATTAATTTAAATTATTGTACAATTAAAAAAAGAGAGAGAGAATAGAAAATAGAAAAGACAGACAAGGTATTTATGAAATAAACACCATGAAACAAAATTAATAATTCAAGATCACAAAACTGAAAAATATATTCGCTTTTGGTTTATTGTACTACATTTAATGCACGACGAGTAACTTTAAAAACACCATTAGAAGTATAACTTAATGCTAACTTTAAAAATAACATTATAAGTATAAAGTATAGTCAAGAAATATCCCTCCAGTGTAAGAAATCGAAAACCGTAAGTGAGAAAGAGCGCATCCAGCGAAAGTGCAACTCAATTAGATTTTATCCCCTGGACGCGTTAGATAATCAAAGTGTCAATCGAAAAGCAAGACCTTCTCGTTGCTGTGTTTAATGGATGCAGGGAAAGGGGTCATAATAAGGCCATGACCACAAAAGAAATTATCTTTTATCTTTGCTTTTCTTCGAGACGGGTCGCCCAGAATCTGAAAGTAAGGAATCATATCGTTTTGACCTTAATGACTCCAGGCATCAAACTCCGAAGCGGAAGGGCTACCAGAGAGAGATAAGTGGGAAATGAATATGGCGCATTAAACGTATAGATGGATGGGAGGAAGGTAGATAAAGCAAAATTGGTCGGGAATAATGGTTAAAGTAAATGTGGGATTGATTTTATAAATGTAGCAAGAAATGAAATAGTTTTTGAAAAATCATGTTTTTCTATTGTTTAATGTTTCACAATTATATTTTTAATAGTAAAACAAAAGATGCGTTTCAACATTTTTGCACTTTAAGAAAAAAATTCATTCTGAATTGAAAATCGATTTTAACAGTTAGTTAACATATGTAAGCATTAAATTAAAAAGTTCGTAAAAGAAAAAGGTTAAATGTAAAAAATAATAAAGAAGTGACTCATTTTAAATGAGGTTTTAAAGTTTTCTTGGAGAAAGTTTTACTACAAGTATTTCTACAAAGAGACCCTTTGGTATTTTAAAGTATAAGTGGTAATATATGTAGTTGGTATTTAATTTTAAAGATGGGAGGTAAATAAACAAAATTGCTTACATATAATTGTTAAAATAAACGTCGAATATTTTTTCTTTTACAGACGTGCTAATAAACAAAATTATTCCGAAAGAAATATTTTTCTGTTGCAAATATATTTGATACAAGAGGTGCGTGCATTACTTGGAATTTCCCAGGAGTCTGGCATCACTATTTCAGATGGGAAATTTTATATTTAATATTTAAATCGCAGAATTTGCAATCATCTTAATTAATCGTCGAATTTGTAATGTTTTTCTGTGATTAAGTAATTCGTAAAATTCTGTTGAGAAAATGTGGCAGAACTGTATTAATATTTATACTGTATTAATATCTGTTGATTAGTGCCAAGATAGCGTACACAATATAGCATGTACTACTATATTTGGATACAACCCCTCATATTTTTGCTTCCTTTTGGGAACAACGGATTTCGAGCTTATTCTATCGACGATAATTTTCAGAATTTTCAAGCTATGATTTTGAGACTTTCACAAAAGTTGCTCTATATACTTAGCTAATACATTATGCATATTATATTTTAATTGCATTCGCGCATGCGCAGTGAAACATTTTTTAGTAAACCTGCTCATTTCTCATCCAATTTTTATTATTTTTTAATTCTGATTGCAGAGTATGTGTTGAGTATTACAATGTTGTTTGTCATATTTTCTGAACAGAACTTTTTTTTATATTAAGAACTCTGCAAATTATAAGCAAAAAACTAGGCGAAATTTGGGACTGTTTTTATAAGAACCTTAATTTCTCTACGAGTATACATGCTATCCTCATAAAAATGAACACAGTATATTACAATAAGCCACTTATTAATAATCTCGAGTTTGAACTCCTTTGCTACATTAGTTTTTACATGGTTATCCAAAAGATATTCGTTTTTTTCAATTTGTTACCAGTCCCCTATGGGGTTTCGTGAAAAAATCTTCACAGAAATATATAACCTATACTATACTGTTTACACACCTGCAGTTTCAGGTTAATTCCTCATGTTTTTTTTTTCTAGATAGTTAACAAAACGTCTAAAATCGCAAGTGACCTGTCACCTTTGGCAATATAGTGTGTATTATATACATATATATATATATGTACAAGGTGGCCATAATTAAACTGACGGTACTCAGAGTGTTCTGTAGCACGATCTAATTGCGAGAATGTAGGAAGATTAAACAAGACGGGGGACGAAGGATTCCATGAAAAAAATTTAGTTCCAAAAGTCACCGCAAGGGGAATATGTGGCGCTGTGTATTCGAAAAAGAGAGTTTCAAAAAAGAAGAATCAATCCTGAAATACAATTACTGTTTATTTAGCACATCCAACTCAGGTTCGATGTGGCGGCCTTTTTGTGTTCCACATATTGCATTCTGTGCACAGCATTTACAACAGTAGAGAATAACATGTCTGCAGGAATCTCTCGTACAGTTCGCGATATGTTATCCTTCAACGTAGGCAGGTCCTGGACACCTCCGTGATCGACCTTGGACTTTAGGTAAACCCATAGCCAAAAGTCGCAGGGTGTAAGATCAGGGGACCGAGGTGGCCATGCAGTTGGAAAACAGCGGCTAATGACTCTTTCTGTTGTGAATTTCTGTCGTAGCAGCTGCTGTACCCGCAAAGAAATATGTGGAGGTGCTCCATCTTGCATGAAAATGATTTTCTCCAGGCACTGCCTTGCTGAAGTGCCGGAATAACAAAGTTGTTTAGCATTTGGCTATATTTGTCTCCAGTAACAGAACAAATTACAGGTCCTGTCGGAGTAATGTTCTCATAGAAGAATGGACCTATGATCATATCTGCTGTGAAACCACACCAAACAGTTATCTTTGGTGAATGCAAAGGAATTTCCTTGAATGTTCTTGGTGACTTGTTATCTCAAATTCGGCAGTTCTGGGTATTTACAGTTCCATTCAGGTAAAAGTGGGCCTCGTCTGCCCATAAGATTTTCCAGGTCCAAGCATCATCCAACTCCATTCTGGCAAGAAAAGTGAGAGCAAAAGTCAATCGCTTATCATGGTCGGTGTGATGTAACTCTTGTACACGGCTGATCTTGTACGGATAGAAGTGGATAATCTTTCGTAGGATTTTCCATACCATACAATAAGGCATATCCAGATTCCGAGCTATCCCACGAGCGCTGGAAGTGGTAGCAATATTGTCTGGTGCTCTGTCAACAATCGCCGTTGCCACTTCTTCGATTGTATCCTGTGATACGGGTTTTCGTCCTCTGCCTGACTGAACATTTAGAGAATTTTTTTTTCAAACTTCTCAACCATTGCTTTTAAACCATTAACTGACAAAGGACCGTTACCTTTACGCATTTTTTTTTTTTTTTGTGGTTTCTAAAAGCACGAATAGCGGCTGGCGCATTGCACTGGTTGAGGTAAAAGAATTTGACTAGTAGAGCTCGCTCGACTAAAGAAGGACACATTATGAAAGATAACTTCAATGAAATTGCTTCTAACAGTAGCACATTACCTTTAAAGCCGAACAAGCTGGCACTGGGCCAAAAGATGTAACGTGAAATTTGAATAGAGAACTTCTTCTGCTGTTGCTTTCTTTGGGGCTCTGTAAGTGAAATTGTAGATAAAGAAACTTTAGTAGTGTTTATGTAAATTTTTAGCTTTTCATAAACTGTTACCATTTTGAGCTTAGATTAAATTGCTAAATTCGTTAATTAAATGGTAATTTTATTTCAGTATTGATTCTTCATTTTTTGAAGCTCTCTTTTTCGAATACACAGCGCCACATATTCCCCTGGCGGTGACTTTTGGAACTAATTTTTTTTTCGCTGAATCCTTCGTCCTCCGTCTGGTTTAATCTTCCTACAAAATTTGGCGCCATTCCCTCAATTAGATCGCGCTACAGAACACTCTGAGTACCGTCAGTTTAATTATGGCCACCTTGTATACATAAAATTATAATACCTTTGAATTAAAAATACATCAAACAAGATTATATATTTGTTTAATGTATTTTGAAATTCAATATATATATATATATACAAAATTATTTAAATGAATTAATTATGGAATTTACTATGTAGTTTAGGTTGATTAGTGATACATTTATCATTTTTATTTGTATTATTATCTGAACATAAATATTTTATTGTGTGTATTAAGTAAAATATTTTTATAAACATATTTATGTAAACATGCATTATAATGCGTAAATATAGTTACTCTAAAAAAATAATCAGTTCTTTTCTTTTAAATATCAAATATTAATTTATTTTTATTATTAAGTTTTGTTTTTAAATCAAGAAAGTTCATAGCACTATTATACATATCATTCGACTGAATCTAAGCTCTTTGGGATTTGGAATAGGTAACGATGTGATATTAGAGTCATTCAAATAAAATATAATTATATCATTGATATAGATAGAAAACATAATCATTGTTATTACCTAATGAATTCCTTTTATTCTAATATAAATATACATCAGAAAGTATACTTGAAGCCATGCCTCATTGAGGAATTCTTAGACATTGTTTATAAATAGTATTGCTATAAATAATATAATTATAAAGTAAAGACCAGTAATGCTTTAAAAATCTAACATAAATGTATTTATTATTATTATTATTTAATTGGGATTTGTATACTTACAATGTAAACTCATAGTTTTATATAAATCTTTGGTATTTATATTGTTAAAAGTTTATTAAAACCAAATGGTTTGATACGTTTTGTATAATTTATCTTTTGAAATTCATTTAAAAGTTGAAAACTGTTTTTTACGCAGTCTTCATTGTCATTTTAAATCGTTATATCATATATCTGAGTGAGAATATTCAAGAATAAAACACTTGTAGCATTATTATATGCATTACAACCAATAGTTAGAGTACAAAATTTTATTGGATTTTTATGAAATTTTGGCATGATAACAAAATATGGATAATTAAAGCTTTTACATTTAACTTTTAATAATTTATGATAATGTGATAATTTTCTGTTATTATTTTCAATTTTTATTGATGTTTTGTTAAAAAAATTATTAGTATTAATAGCACATATAATTTTAATTATTTATTTTACTTAAAATCTTTTTTATTAGTTTTAACTGTGATAATAAATGTCAGCAGTATAAATATGCAAATCCATTTAGATTACAATGTTTAATAGGTATACAGATGGCAGTAATGTTCTATTCTATGTATATATTGCTGGATAATAATCAGACAATTAATTCAAATAAGCGTTTTTCTCAAAATTAAATGTTTTTTTTTTATTATTATTATTGCTTACTGTGTGTTTACTTATAATAATTTTTGACAATTACATTTTATGGTTTTCTTTCATCTATTAATGTCTCAATATAAATTAACTGTAGCCACGGTCATAGTTTTATGCGATCTCACGTGTTCAATTCAAATGTGTCAGTTTGCTGGTTTTGGATCGTGTGACATAAATTTCTTGGTTGGTGTGTAACTTTGCTTTACTATCTGTCTTTTATGGGTTTTCTTCATTCATTTCTATTAGGGCAATATTTCTGGCAGAAATATACTGATCTTAGCATATTTGCCAGTGTATTTTATGAAATATTGCATTATTTTTAGATATGTGTAATGTTCTGCCAAACTAAAGATTAAGCATTGCACATGTCTTTCTTCTTTCGAATTCCATTTTTTATTTCATTTGACATCCATATTCCACTATTTTTTCTTATTTTATTGCGTTACACCTGTACTATTTATATGGCATCTTATATCATTATATACTTTTTTTTCTAAATTGTCTTTAAAACTTTTATGTATGTTTGGTTGCGAGTCCGAATTGGCGCTTCGGTAATTTGAGGTTGAATTTGTTAATTATATATTAATTTAATTGTATTCTGTATAAACAAGTACCTATCTTTAAATTGAATATTTTGTTAGATCTGTTGCATGAACTTGTTTAATGTATTTTGAATTCAGAGGTATTATAATTATATATATATTACGCTTTTGATATCTAAATTGTATATTGTATATTTTTTCATTAATAATTGACCTATAAATTTTAATTCACTAATAAACTCTGTTTTTTTTATAATCTATTGCCAGTTTATAGGTAAATAAATCTAAATCTTGAATATACGCATTAATATTGTTTTAATATTATTTTTGTGTAGAATAAAATATATTCTTATATATGTTGGATGGAAGATAAATAAAGAGAATTATTCGAAAACAGTGGTTAAGATAAATGTCTAACTAATTTCATAGATATGAACAATGAAATAATTTCGGAAAATGACATTACCTGTTGTTTAGTAACTCTTATTAAAAAATACGTTTCTTTTTTTTACATTTAAATTGTTATCTAACAAATATTTTAATTAAAAAATTAAAAACAAAAGTTGAATGATGAAATAATTGAAGACATTTTACTCTTTAAATTATGTTTTATTTATTTATTTATTGACATAATTTAATATAAATTTTTATTGATTGATATTATTTAATATTTTTTATTTATTTATTGTTGTTATTTAATAGTATTTTTTATTGACTGATATTATTTAATATTATTTATTTATTTATTTATATATTGATATTATTTAATATTATTTATTTATTTATTTATATATTGATATTATTTAATATTATTTATTATTTATTTATTTATTTATTTATTTATTGATATTATTTAATATTATTTATTTATTTATTTATTTATTGCTATTATTTAATATTATTTATTTATTTATTTACTATGGAAACTTGCGAGTTTTTCTACAAATATCTCATAAAGAAACTGTTCGGTATTTTTAATATGTTATTATCTGAGACAGCCACGGAAGGGTGCTTAGATTATTCTTTAAATTTACTTTTGCACATTTTAATTAATCAAAATATGAGTTTAGATAATAAAAGAAATGTATTTATGTAAAGAAGAAATCTTCCTGACAAAAAAAAAATCTTAATGGATAATTTTCGTTTCCAGTCTCCGAACAAATATTTCAAACTCTGAAAAAAAATATTCATTTTCACAATATTTATATTAAAAAAAATCTCTCTATTCTATAATAAACAAACAAACAAAAAAAAAAAGAAAAAAAAACTTTCATTAGAGAAACATCTGTTTGATTTGAAGAATTCAGTAGACATCGACGGAAGGGGTGCCTTGATTAGACCTAATCTCCAGGACTTGCGAGATAATTACTATACCCGTCGCTTCCATACTATGTATAATGGATGAAGGAAAAGAATTGAGATTAGTTTGCTACCACAACAGCAAAAGGTCTCATCATGTCTTATTTCTCGCCTTTCAGGTATAATTTCACAGTAAAAACGAGAAATTATGAAAGTGAAAATTACATTATATTCGTTGGAACGACGAAATGCGATCGTGTTGCGTACATTAAAAAGTATAATATTTGCTTAAAGAAAATGACCTGGTGTTGTTATCAAAATAAGAAAAAATAACACAAGAAGAATTTTTAACATTTTAATTGCTTTTGGAAAAGCTCGTGTCATAATAATGACACAATCAATAGTATGGCGAATACTCTTTTTTTTTTCTTTTTAATAAATAAAAGTTAACAAAAACGCTGATATTTTTCAGATGCGGTATGATGATACAAGTTAAACTGACCAAATCTTAGGAGTGTTCAAAGTAGTTCTTGCAGCATCAATTCACATTTGTAGATTTTTTCATAGATTTAATGCTGCCAACTATCTATTTCTCAGAATTGATAAAAAATAACTTTTTATGGCCTCGTAAATCTCCTCTTTGGTTTGAAAATGATGTTCACGTAATTTTTTTAGATAAAAAAATAGCCAAAAGTCAGAAATAACACGATCAGGAGAATAGGGTGGATGTTCTATCACTTTGATGTGCTTTTTTTGTTCAAGAAATTCGACAGCCAATTTTGCTGAATGATACGATACTTTACCACGCTGAAGCACAAGTCCTCTAACATTCACTTCTTGAATTATTACTGAAAGACAATTAGTGGTGTATAAGTTAGCTGTAAATATCTTCTGTCTTTCTACCTTTATGGCTTTGACATGTTCTTTACTTGTGAAGAAAACAAAATCCATTATTTTTTTTTCCTTACCCTTTGTCGGTTCACCATTGTTGATTTGGGGTAGTGGTCTGCATCGGGCTGGACTTGGGCCGATATCGTTTTAATACATTCGGGGCGGGTCTTTTTCTTTTCTTTTGCAAAAATAATAGTGATTTTGTACATTTGTTGTCGAAATATTTGGAAATTAATTACAGTAAATGAAATAATAAATTGTAGCAAAATATTACTTTTTTAAAATAATATTGCTACAAATTTTGATTTTTTTAGCGATCTTTTTCTTTTATTCCAAAATACATTAATTTTTTAATGAGTTTTTTATTTGAATGCAATTTTTTAAGCAATCTGCTGTTCTGTATTCCATGGCTTGTGTACAACTAATCTAACATAATGTGATTTAATCTTAATATAATAATGAAAATTTTCTCATAAGTACGTATGTGGTATTTTTAAAAGAAGTTAATTGTAGATGGGGCCATGAAACGCGAAAATACAAATAGGCCAGACTAACATAACTTTCATTGACGTCAGACGAGGGTCTTAAAATTACAGCCCGTACAGCCATACCGTTTGGGATCATCTTATCTTCACGCCTTCTTCACTTTTTTGTAATGGAACATCAAAGAATAGTATGTATGTTTCCTCATTGGTTTATGTATCAGAACGCAAATTTTTCCCCATTCACTCTCTATTCCTCCGAATGATTTGAAAAGTCACTGCCGAAATCCATAACTTAAACATTTTCCCCTATTTTCCCCATTTATATCTCCCTGTTAGTTGCGTTTCCAAGATCTCACCTCCTCATTAGCTATGATATTACAAATAATGCTGCGTCCACCATCATTAAAAATTTTTAGGATTTCTTTACATGTTCTGACTCTCTTCGCCTTTTCGTGTTCTGTTAAATTATGGGGTACCCAGTGAGAAGCTATGTTTTTCATGTACAATTCTTCATAAATATTTTTAGGTATAGCTACGGATTATCCTGTACAATTTGGTAGGTACAGCGATTATAATCCATTAACATTTTTGATACATTTCCAGCGACAACAGCTGACAAATGTCTTCTTGTGCATTCTTCTTCCAGGAGAACATTACCTTGAAGAAATTTTGCAAACTTTAATAATGCTTTAATAATGGAAGGATATGGAGTTTCAGTTCCATATGCTAATAATAGACGTTGAAGACATTCTTCCTGATTTAGCCCTTCTTAAATGAAACATGAAAATCATAGTGTGATAAGCCTTTCACTTAAACTCCATTTTTGTTGCTTTCCAATTTATATTTTAGGATAGCTCAATTGCAACTGCTGCAAGCAATTATCACCTGCGGACATAAAATAGTTCAAATTTACATAACTGACAAGTATTTGTTTAGCATGTAAGGCTCAGCCCCTGTTTCAAAAATTTCATGGTTTATTTAGTACAGGTTTATGCAAAATGAGTTAATATGATATATTCTCTGCTAGCGTTATTACGATATGAACATAAATGATCCATAAAGCAAAGGTCGTAATACAAGAATAAATATTAAATGAAGGTGTACATCCTTAGAAGGGGAAAAAATCAGACCTACTAAGTTAACACTTAGTAGGTTTTCTTTTGGTTCGTATAATTGTAAGACAACGTAGTGATATGAACAAGATAAGATGAGTTTCCGAATATATTGAAGCCTGATTTCAACAATCCAAACAACAATTACTGCTAATAGCAGATGCTACATAATCCATCAATTCTCTGTTGGTTGATATCGCATCTATTTCTGTGTCACGTAAGAGTCGTAAAGGATTGTTCAGCTCACTTTTTACTAACCTGTATGAGTATATATGCAAAGGTCCCACGATCATATTTTCAATCATAAATATATTAAACGCAAATACATATATAATTAATTGCCTTTATTATTCGATGGCAGGAAGCGGTGTCGTCCATACCATTCTTGAAGCTTCTAGGTTGGCCAAAGTTCTCTCCTATTCCTGCCAGTAAATTGGTTTTTTGTATATAGCTAATTAATCTTCTACCTTTAAAGATTCTTGTATAAAGTGCGGTCTACGTACTCCCTGATGCGCAATGTTTGTCCTACAGTTTGACTTGAAACAAATTGGACAGTGGTGGCAAGAGTCTAATCTTCTTTACTTTCTAAAACAAATAGTCATTTCCGCCACTGGTGTGTTGACTGGATTTATTTTCATAGCAGAAAATAACAGACTCTCACTGATGGGGATCCATTTGGTATGTTGCTTACACAAAGTGCTGGCAAACTTGTAGTCTATTGTACTATTAAATCCAAAGTCATACTTTCGAAATGCCAACGTTAACAAAAGCAATGTTAGCATTTAAAATGACATTATTATACCACTGAATTAATACTGAGATTGGTTTCTATAACTGATATTCAAATAATAAAATTCATTTTCTAATGATCCTATTACACAGTAGATGACAGCACATGTCTCAAGACTGTGTGCAATATATGAAGATTTAGTCCATGTAGAATTTGCATTCATAAAGTGGGAGAATATTTTTTTACAGATTTTTGTAACAAAAAATTATTTAAGTACATTTCTGTCTGCCCACTATGATACCTTGATATAGGTATTATAAATAACTGTTAAGATTGGTAAATACAATTTATAGTAAGCTTATGTACGTAATAATAAAAGGCTACTGAAGCCTAAATACTGTCTTGAATAATTAAAAAAAAAATGGAAATCATGTATTTGTCCACTCTGTTATTAGAGTAGTTTTTCCGTTAAATTACAACTTTTATATTATTTTAAATTACATTATGGTATATTTCTAAAAGATTGTAACTACGTGAATTAAATATTAGAGCAATAATCCATATTATTGTAATGAATCTTTTAGAGGAATTGATATGTTTAATTTTTTAAACCATAGCAACAGAGTTGACATACATTTGTTTTCTATCCAAATTTGAACAAATATTTGTTTTCTATAATATATGTCACCACTTCAAAAATGTATATAATAAATTTGAAGAATTAAATATAATTTTTATGCCAAGAAATGTAATAAAGTGGTAACATAGTGGACATTTTGCTTATGTGTTTGACAAGAATTGACCATTTTTTCTATAAACAAAAAGAAAAGTGTGGAAAAACTTTCAGTTTTCATAACACGAGATGCTAATGTAAGCAATATAAAAAAAAATCACGACATAATCAATTTCTGAATTGTAACTTTTTTGAGAATGACCCATATATATTTTCGTCACTATTAAAATCCACATGGCCGAAACCCTTTAAATATAAATTCTCTTTCATTTCTGAACATTAACTGTGAAATTATCAATAGATATATAAAACTGATAATTTAAAGGGACCACCACATTATATGAAAGTTGAAAATCTCTTTTTTTCAAGCACGCCAAATATAGTAAGTAAACGATATATTTATAGATTTTGTGATGAGCATTGTTAACAGATTGCAGCTTGGTAGCAGAGTAGACATAAGAAAAAGTGCATTATTTGGGGGCATTTTATATCAAGCTATATTATATTTTTGTAATTAAAGTGTTTTCTCAGTTCATATTTTAGTTGAAAGATAAGGTATCAGATTTTAAAATGATGTATAATTTAAATACTTTTCTATTCTGTATCTTGTATTTTCAAGATATTCTTTTTGAAGTTACTCATTGGGGACAGTCAATTTTTCGAAAATTTAGCATTATAAACTGAAAATACTTAAATGCTTTAAGAAACTATAATTCAACAGATATTGTAATATCTTCAAAAAGTTGCATATATTTGAATAAAATAAGAATAATATCCCTTTCTTAACAGGAAATTTAATAATATTGTTGGACACTGTTATGTAACTTTATCAGAGAACGGCCCATATATAAGTTTCTATTTTAGTATTTGTATTAATCGCATTATTAATACATAATTAATATTACAAAATATATATGCAAATTATATAATATTTACACAAAATAGGTATGCACGTTATCTTTGGCATTTTACAAAGTATCATATAAAACAAAAAGTAATGAAAAACATAAATTATTATTTAAGTAAAGCCTAAATAACGAATACAGTTTCGAAATTACAGTTCTAATTTTTGGTATTTCGTGATTCCTTTGGCTTAAACCTAGGATCCAATACTTACAATTACGCTAATATTATTATTTACTTTTCAATGACTAAACGTGTAATATACCTAAATAAATAAAATCTAGGAATGATAATTAATAAATTAATGTTTAATTTCAGAAGTCAAATATATTTACTTTGAAAACATTTAATAAATAGAAAAACATAAAATACTAAATTATAAGATAAGTCAGAATTGATTAATGTTAATTATTTGCACTGTGAGGTTTAGAGCATGTGACAGTACAAACAAAAATATCCTCCCTGGTTCGTCTTCCAGACAACATCATATTTAATTTCGCCACTAAAGCATAATATTGAAATGACTTTCTCGACTTTAGTAATAGTTTGAGAAATTATCAATAACACGATCTTAGAAAATTTACATTTGTGAATACTTTTTAAAAATATTTTATTCATTCTATACAAGTCTGGGTTGATTATTTCAAAACTGAATTCAATATTTTTTCTATCACGTAAAGCTTTTTCGCAATATGCATCAACATGTGTAACTTTAATGTACTAAGGAGTTCTGCCTTTGAAGAATGCTTCCGTGTCCTGACTTTTCTTTCATTGTGTTCCCAAAGATGTTCAATTGGATTGAGGTCCAGTGACTGACTCGGCCAGTCCAAAACTTTAATTTTCTTAGCTGTAAACCAATTTGTCACCATTTTGTAGGTGTGCTTTGGATCCTTATCCTGCTGAAGCATTCATCCACAAGGCATATTTTTACGAGCATAAGGCAGCATGTGATCTTTAAAAATGTTTTATAGACATTTTGATCCATAATCACTTCGATGTGTACGAGGGGGACGATTGCATCATGATGGAAAGCTACCAGGACCATTACTGGTCCGTTTCCGTGATTCACTGTTCGACGTTGGTACCGGGGATCCATTCTGGTGGCTTTGGGGCGACTAATACGACGTTATATTCGTCCAAAATGGATCCCCGATACGAACGTCCAACAGTGAAGCTTAATTTCAATAAAAGTTTGGAAAAACTGAATCGTCTTAAAACTTTTACGAAGTAATTTTGCGAATTTCCGAAATATTTTTTCTTTATGAATATGTGTTAATTGTTCTAATGTTGCATTTTGTTGAGATTTAAAAGGGGTACAAATTACTAATTTACATCATTATAGAAATTTTGCTTACAGAAAAAGTTAGGACAGAAAAACACATCGTCTCAAAACTTTTGCGAGCTACTGTAAGCTAATAAAAAATAATAAACTATTTCATCATTTAAGTTTAAATTCATAAAGTACTACGCAGTTAAACACTCATTTAACCATGAATTTTAAAATGCGTTAAAATCGCTTGCATTTGGCGAGAATAAAGTTTTGTTCGCCAAATCGAGTCTTTTTGCGCTAAATACTCGAAAGTATTTTATTTTTTTACAGTTTTCTACTGAGATTCCGCAGCTAAATGTGACTGATCCTCTATAACGTACACGGAGTAGTTTCATTGACATTTTTTTTTTCAAAATATTCTGAGTATGCGCTTTAAGGAGACCTTCCTTGTGAGTCTCTTTAACGTCAAACTTGCGCATCAGTCTATGAATATCCTTGCAATAAACTTAGTCACTATCCTGTACAAAGTAAGAGATAAACTACTCTTTTCTAGATATGCATAGAGTATAGTAGATGTTTTAGAAGCTAACAAGTTTTTTTTCTCCTCTTTTATTCTGGAGTCTAAAGTTTCAGCAGATCCTTTAGACAACCTCAAACCTGTAATTAAATCAGAATGTTTTGATTGCGGAATCAGAAATGCAGAATGTTAAATCAGAATGTTTAGATTGAATTGTTGAGAGGCATCATTGTCTATATTATACTAAAAATCATCATCAGCAAAATTATCTGAATCAGACTCAAACGAGACTTCTCATATATCTTCTATAAGAGGATTAGAAATTTGTGATCCGCGTGAAAGAAGTGGTAAAGCTGAATAAGATTTGGGTGAATAGAGACTGTTTTTAACACTTTCCAACATAACTGAAATGGAAATGTGTTTATGAATTCGGTTTGTCTGTCTCTCTGTCTGTCTGTCCATGCTATAACTTGCGTAAATATACACGGATTGGCATGCAATTGATATATGTTATTGAGATTTACTATGGAATGTTCGCTATTGGAAATGAAGTGAACTTATAGTTCTTATAGCTTCTTTATAGTGAACTTATAGTCCCTTTACAGGAACACTCAAAATAATTCCATTATATTACGATCTATGGGGGAAATTCATTTGTGGCTTACTTTAATGATGTTACACTATTTCAAACATATTGAAATTGATATATATCACTGAGGGGCACTACAATAGGCTTACTATAGAATAGGATGTACTTACAGTTCATTTACAAAGACACTCAAAAGACTTCTGCTACATCACTATCTAAGGGGAAAAATCGTTTGCGGTTTATTTCAATAATTTTCACTATTTCAAACATATTGAAATTCATATATATCACTGAGGTGCATTACAGGCGGCTTACTATAGAACATTGTGTGCATGGCATTCATCGTTCATTTACAGGGACCCACTAAAGAATTTGGTTAAAGAACTGTCTTTTAACAATAATTGCTCGAAGTGCGTTTTCAGTTGCGGAGTACGTTTTTAATTTAACTAACTTTTTGCGAATTACTTGGTGTGTTTAAATTCTATAGATCCTACAGGTCAGCACAAAAAATTTTGAGTACGTTTCCATTTATTGACGGAAATTCTCGAAGGCGAATTTTAAACGGTGTTACGCGTTTCTTAACTGAACTAAAATTTAGTAGTGTATATATATTTATGTAGTATATATACAAATCTATAGATCATATATAAGGTTTCACAATAGAATTGGGATATTTTCCGATTATTGTTGATAATTCCTGAAATTCGGTTTTTAAATGTGTTATGTTTTGTCCAAATTATTCAGTTATCTTACACTTTATTAAACGGTAAAGATTTGTAAAAGTATTTTGGAAGTGTTGGAAAGTGTTACATAATCTATGCTTGACGCATGATTTTTCGTTCTTGTTACACTTATAACCACTAACATCACATGAGAAAAAAAGACAGTCATCAGTGTGATATTAAGCCTTCTCTATACCAAAAAAACACAAATCTGAATGCTTATTTTTACCTTTGTACAACATTATTAAATCCTAAATATAGCCCATGGTATATCCTGATTCCCAAGTTTCACTCCAAAATAAGAGGAATAATTTTTTTCGAATGGAATGTGTAATACTACACACATTTAGTTTTGTGGAACAACACATTTTTTGTTAAAAAAAAAAAAAAAAAAAAAAAAAAAAAAAAAAAAAAAACAGTTTTTCCATTTAATTTAAATTAGACGTTGTAAATTGCAAAATTCAGATTTTAACAACGCTTACCTATCATAAAAGTCAAGTTTATGCAGAAATAGTACGTGATATGCAATTTTTATTGGGATTTTTAAATTCTGTATCAAAAATTACATTACGAACATCTAGCATTTTCCAAAAAGGTTTTTTATTTTAGACCTGTTTTACCAATTTTAAGAAATTTTCATAGAGTTGGAAGTCATTCATTAGCTGTTTTGCTATCTATTATTTACAAGGGAGAATTAAGCAATACGAACTCTACCCCTTCCTTTAACTCCTTCTCGACGACCGTCAATAACATAATTTTATAGAATTTTGTTTCTGTTTTTTTATCATAGAAATGTTTTCTTAATTAAGTCACGAAAAGTTTTGACTAATTACAATAACATTGTGAATTTAAAATTACTGCTAAGAATAATCAAGGATTCTGAACCCTTTATGCTTCACGTTTTTGTGACGCTCATCTTAAAGGGGTTAAAAACGAAGACTTGAAAAATCTATCCAAATCGAAGATTATATACGTCCGTCGTTATTTATATATTTTTTTTCTGAATTTGTCCTTTTAAATCATTTTTAGTTTTTCATCAACTTTTTAATACGCTTCTTAAAAATAAATACGAATAATAATAATAATAATAATAATAATAATAATAATAATAATAATGTTGCCGGCAAGTCACAATTTTACATTTTATTCATATTGTTTGAGATTTTGGAAAAAAAATTAAATAATAGACAATATAAGAGCAGACAATACTATGCGTCTAATCCTATAATACTATTTTTCTAAGCGATTGTCAATTTTAACCAACATTAGAAGAAAATATCAGTTGTACTGGAAATTAAACTGGAAGTTGAAAACTGAACACGAAAATCCTGTATATGAATTAATTACGAAAATCCTGTATATGAATTAATTACGAAAATCCCGGAATTTGGTCCTTTTAATTTCGGTATTTTCGGGACTTGAAATCATCCGAGATTTAATAATCCCTATACCTAAATAACAGATGTTTGTCTTTTACATTAATTGGTTTATTATTCAACAATAAAATTTATTCTCACAAAGTTATCATTCAAAATTCATGCCAATTTCTATTATCATATTTTTTGGTATGGCGAACTTAAATACGCGATAAAATTATCATGTTACTATCGAGCTTTTAAAAGTTAGTTTTAATATAAATATGTCCCATTCTTACAAAATAAACCACATGCGATTGTAAAGAACTTTATATATATCTTAATAAAGCGGTACTTTTCTTTTTCTTTCCTTGCATTAATTTAAACTAAAATGATAGCTATTTTTTTTTCGTTTGTTTGTTTAACGCACTAAACATGCTTTATTCCAAATGTATTTCAGCTAAAAAGTAATAAAATAAAAGAACCCCATAATTTAATTATATTTTTATTCATTGAAAAACTTTTTTACATACATAATAGAATAAATTCTATTTTACATGACACATCACACATATAACATTAGATAAATGTCTAATAATGCTAGAAGTCATCTATCCCGAAAGATCTTTATTTCTCTTGTGGTCTGAACTTAATCATAATCCTTCCCCTGGGCTCCCATTACACGATGCTGGGAAAGATTGACTCAGACACACTAACATTTGATAGACACTATAATTATCTAACGTGTACGGACAATCGAGTGTAATAGGGAGTGATCTTTGATGTCCTGGCAGCAAGAAATCCATGACAACCCGTACTTAAGTTTCAATGTTCGTAGAGTGTTTTAATTATTTTATTTTATAGAAAAGTCTTTAACTAGGAACAGAGAAGGAATAAACAAACCAAGAAATGAACTTTCAAAACAAAATATACCATCCATATCAGGTGCCCAGCTTTAATGAATATTCAGACATAGACAAAAAAGTGTGATATTATTACTTTTTTTGTAACTTTACAAGAAGGGAGTATCGAATTTGTGAAAAAATTCGACTTGACTGATTTATACGTTTTACAACGTCTTGAACAAGATTTGACTGTTTTCAGAAAATGTTTGTCTGTGAGTCTGTTTGTCTGTATGTGAAAAAATTTGTGTGGGTGCTGTATCTCAAGAACTAATGCACGGAATTTAATGAAACTTTAGATTCAGTTACACCATGATATAAATTGGTGCTGATTAGTTTATTGTGTAAATCGCCTAATTTGCAGCGCTGCTATGCTGGGTTCACGATTTCCGCAATAGCTCTATCTCTTTCATCAAACTTCATATCCAGTTAGACGTTGACATAAGTTGTTGCTAATTAGGTTTTGGTGTAAATCGCCTAACAGGTGGGGCTGCTTTGCAGCATTTTGCAGGATTTACATGATTTCAGCGATAGTCATGTCTCAAGAACTAATGCACGGAATTTAATAAAATTTTAGATTCAGTCAGACCTTGATATATATTGGTACTGGTAGGTTTTTGCTGAAAATTTTCAGCAGGTGGCGCTGCTATGCTGCATTTTTTACGATTTCCGGAATAGTTCTATCTAAAAAACTAATGCATTGAATTTCATTAAACTTCAGATTCAGTTAGACCTTCACTTAAGTTGTTGCTGATTAAGTTGTGGTGTGAATCTCCCAACAAGTGGCGCTGCTATGCTGCATTTTACATGATTTATACGATTTTAGCAATAGTGATATATCAAGAACTAACTATGCTGCATTTTACACGATTTCCGTAATAGTTCAATCTGAAGAACTAATGCACGGATTTTCATCAAACTTCAGATTCAGTTAGACGTTGACAGACGATGTTGCTGATTAAGTTTTGGTGTGAATCTCCCAACAAGTGGCGCTGCTATGCTGCATTTTTCAGAATTTACATGATTTTAGTGGTAGTCCTATCTCAAGAACTAATGCACGGAATTTAATATAAAACTTTAGATTCAGTTAGACATTGATATAAGTCGGTGTTGATTCGTTTTTGGTGAAAATCTTCCAACAGATGGCGCTGCTATGCTGCATTTTTCACGTTTTCCGTAATAGTTCTATCTGAAGAACTAATGCACGGATTTTCATCAAACTTCAGATTCAGTTAGACGTTGACAGACGATGTTGCTGATTAAGTTTTGGTGTGAATCTCCCAACAAGTGGCGCTGCTATGCTGCATTTTTCAGAATTTACACGATTTTAGCGGTAGTCCTATCTCAAGAACTAATGCACGGAATTTAATATAAAACTTTAGATTCAGTTAGACATTGATATAAGTCGGTGTTGATTCGTTTTTGGTGAAAATCTTCCAACAGATGGCGCTGCTATGCTGCATTTTTCACGTTTTCCGTAATAGTTCTATCTGAAGAACTAATGCACGGATTTTCATCAAACTTCAGATTCAGTTAGACGTTGACAGACGATGTTGCTGATTAAGTTTTGGTGTGAATCTCCCAACAAGTGGTGCTGCTATGCTGCATTTTTCAGAATTTACACGATTTTAGCGGTAGTCCTATCTCAAGAACTAATGCACGGAATTTAATATAAAACTTTAGATTCAGTTAGACATTGATATAAGTCGGTGTTGATTCGTTTTTGGGGAAAATCTTCCAACAGATGGCGCTGCTATGCTGCATTTTTCACGTTTTCCGTAATAGTTCTATCTGAAGAACTAATGCACGGATTTTCATCAAACTTCAGATTCAGTTAGACGTTGACAGACGATGTTGCTGATTAAGTTTTGTGTGAATCTTCCAACAGGTGGCGCTGCTAAGATGCATTTTTCAGAATTTACACGATTTTAGCGATAGTCATATCTCAAGAACTAATGCATGGTATTTCATCAAACGTCATATTTATTTGTTTAAAGTAATTTTGACGTCACACTGGAGCTTTTCGTAAAAAGTGGCGTCATATTTAATAAATTATTATTTCTATTATTTTCCCCCTGAAATTTAAATGGCTGTATTACAGTAGATATTCGAATTCCAAATACATTTAAATGAAGGTACTACGTAATTTTAACGCAATTTTAGAAAACAAATTTAAATTTATAGATGAAAAATGCGCATTAACTGCTCAAACTGACGCCAATTTCAAATGCAAAATTATACCTAGTGGGTCTGAATTTTATATTGATTTATAAAAACAAAGCACACATGTTATCATATTTATTTTACTTCTTGCACCGTTTTTTATGGTTGGGCAAACAGAAAGAAAAAATTTCATTAAAAAATTTAAAAATATAGATTTGTATAACGATAAACGTGGTTGCAAAAAAGAGGTAAAGAGTGGTTTGATACATTTTTAAAGTAGCCAGTAATTTTACACTTGTTATAAAATATTTGTAAAAGCAATATACCCACACACTGATTTATATATACATATAAATAGATTCTTATACAATCAATATTTTTCGAAATAAGATGAATTAAAATTGTTATAAGATACAGTCTCTAGTTCATATTTCTGAAAAAAGATAGTAAGTTACTTGAGGGTAATATATCCCCATCGTGGTTTCTGTTGAATCTCTTAGGTGTTTTTATTGCTTTTCAACGATATCTGATGATTTTTTTCAACTCCTGTTTGGTTCTTGGATGAATCACTAAAGTTTTCAGAAAGTTTACAGATAAAAAAAGCCACTATGAACGAAGCGCGACAAACCCGTTTTTATATGCCAAGATTTCGAATTTTTATCGGCTGTGATATTTTTACATCACTTTTATTTGGAATAAGAAATAACATTTTGTTTATAAAATGATAGAATGTCTTTTTTTCATTGCTCTTTTCGCTTAAGTGAAGGAAAAATTTTGTAGAAATGGATTTATTGAGTAAAACAGGAAAGTGGCAGAATTATCTTCACTAGCCATATTACCTTAAAAATAAAAGAAACTTTGCAAAATTGAAAATTGAAAAGGAAAATAAAAAAGGGAAAAATATTATAGAAACGATGGCAGCAATAACAGTGTGTTTAACATTTTTTTAACTCTTTACCACAGTCATCACAATTTTAGCTTCAAATAACAGCGGATCGTATTATCCTCCGTCACCTTATAACAAATAAGGGTGCAATACTTTTCTAGGCGTAGTGCTCCCTGACATTAATAGCTGTACGAGTGTCTATGTATTTTTCCATGTTAAAAAATTTCTATTACGGTCAATGAAAGTGAAAATTATGGAGCTATTTTACGGCAATAAGTAAGCGTCTTGCCAAAATAGGGAACCATGAAAAGAAAACCCTAGCTATAGTTTGTAAGTGTTCAAATTGTAAAATGTTGCAAAAATAATTTAACTCTCGCATTTTTAAAGATCTTATGGTGCTAAAATGTTTGACAAATTATCAGTTATTAAAATTGTTATAAGATACAGTCAATTCAGACATATATACAAATATCTGTTACAGTTATACTTCTATAGAAAATATCTTAATACAGCAAAACCCATTAAAATGGGACCTGTATATAACGGAATCCTGTTCTAAAGGGAAAATTTTTATGGCTTCAACGAAAAAGAAAGATGTACCTGTTAAAGCAGAAACATTTTTAAAATGGATTTTTTTTCTTTGCAGTTTTACTGCATATAAAAATGATTTGAGAATTTAAAAAATACAATTTTAAACAAAATATTTTCATTTTCTAAGACAGTCTCTCCTTTTCCAAATAGTCTTCAAAAATTTTACATTGCGACATTTTAATGTTGGCGGGTGATTATTGTTTCCCTCGGACCAATGGCCACTCAGGGACGTGTAACGATTACAGAGAAAACCTTCTTTCGTTCTACTTTTAAACTTTTCCACGGCTTTCCCTCAATATCGGAGGCCTGAGAAGAAGATATTACAGGCGCGGCGAAAATCAAGTGTGGAAAAAAATGCTCCTTCCCTCCTTCGCAATTTGTTTCTTGACTTCTAAATGAGTGGGAGCTCATTGATTTATTGAATTTGACAGGGAGCCATTAAAGTTAATGGAGTGGTTGAGATGTGGTGGCTTTTTTTTATGGGTTTTTTCAAGAAAGGTTTCAGTTTTTGTTCTGCCCGTAAGGTAAAATGGTTTTCATCGGGCATTTTTAGAGGTTTTTTTAATCTCTTGCCAGTTTTCAGAAAGGAAAAATTTATTTCATTTTTTATAGTTTGTGTAATATTAACATTTTTTGCCTCCTTCCAGCTTGATTGTTTGGAGGATTGGAGTTTTGAATTGGTAACCCAGAACATACAAACGGTCCGTTTTATTTTCTTTGGTTTTTTTATCCTTGTGATTTGTTATTTTCAGTTATGCGTTGAATTTAGAATAGAGTTATTTGCTTTTATCTCAAGTCTAAAAATCTATATTTATGAAAGTTGCATGATATTTTTTATAGACAAAAAAAAATGAACAAATGGTCTTCTAGATCAAACAAAAAACCAATTATTATAGTTTAATATTTTAAAATTGATGAATTCCAAATATTGTTAATGAATCTTTTTTTCAATATGAGTATTTATTGTCGCTTTAAATCTCTTTCCATGCATCTATATTTTCTTTTTGAGTTATTTCACTTGCCTATATATGAATTACAATGAAAATTTTTTTATAAAGAAAATTAATATTCGAAGAAGATTATTCTTTGCTACGCAATCTTTGCACAAAAAGATTTCGGCATGTGTGCGTGCTACATCCTCCCCCAAAACATCATGCAAAATTTTGGACGCTCAATTCGATCTTATTGTAATTCTAATTCGGGTTCATAGCTGCTAAAACTTCTTGAGTACCACTATTATCGAATAGTTATCTTAATCTTATTTAATCAAAAATTTCTGTCAGTAAATGAAGCTAATCAGAAATATATTAATATACGATATTTTCATAACGCAAGACATATTCCGAAATAACAGTAGTCAAAAATCAGAATGTTTGGTAGCTATACTAGTTAATATTGAAAATATCATAATCTTAGCACTGCGGTGTTTTTCATATTTCATTCATCTCACGAAACCCTATTCTTCCCGCTACTGTGTCTATCCGTCACAGAGCCGGTTCTTAGAAACTATATAACTTACAGACTTGAAATTCTGTGTACTTTAGTTCAATACCTACTATGAAGCTGAAAATCATAAAATTAAAAAAAAAAATTGTATTATTTTAATACAGAGAGATAAAAAACCGAAAATCTAACAGCCTTTTCCTATTAAATTTAAACATTTTTCGTTATAGCAGTTGCCAACAATTAAAAATCCTCAATAAAATTCTTTCTACAATAATTAATTTTCTATTGAAAGATTTCCACGTGAAAAATGAAAATGAAATAAAAAGTTTCACCAATTGAAAAAAAAAAAAAATTAATATGACGTCATATTGGTAATAAAACGAAAATGTTCAAACATTTCTCAATAATACAAGAAGTATGAGTATGTGTAAGTACAGAAAGCAAGTTAATATGATGTCATTAGAGAATAAAAAGGAAAATTAATCTGACGTCATATTGGAAGTTTAACGTACTTTTTCAAATGTTTGAGAATAATACAAAGAGAGTATCAATATGAGTAATAGAGAAAGCAAGTAGATATGACGTCAGCAAGTAGTGATTGTAACGTCATATGAGTTTGAGGAACGTATTGAATCATGATAAAAACCTGATTATGGAAATATTGGCATATTTTAACATTTTGAAGGTCTCTATACAACATATTTAATTTTGAAATTGATTTTTTTTAATATCGCATTTAATCCACATGACAGATATTATTATGACAGAGTATAATAGCGGGTTCTGCCCGCTATCGGACCGGTTCAGATTTTCAAAAAAACAAGAAAAATAGACCGGTAAACTTTTACTTTATAAAAAACAGAATTTTTTTAAAATGAAATTTATTTGGATTTATTAAAGAAAGGATAACGTGTTTTGAAAGGAATATTAAACGAAACCCTTTGTGCGATCTTCGATCACGCTTACCCACTTGTTTTTTTTTTTGTTTTTTTTTGTTTTTTTTCGTTTGAGACAAACGTAACAAAATCTCTTTTTAAAAAATGTAGAGCATAAATGTAACGCACAACAAAAGATTAAAGATAATTTTAAAAAATCCTGGATTCAGCTAATGTAAATAAATACATAGATTAAAATATATGACAGATGAGGTATATTACATAATAAATTAGATAAAATTATGTCACAGCAGAATAATGTCATTAAAGGTGAAATTATTTCTTTCATAAAAATTATATAGTTTTTCAATTGTCGATGTCTGACAATTCCCACAAACGTTTGTTTTGTTTTATAATTAAGATACGCACAAAAGTCATTTCCAAGTAAAGATAGAAAAATTTAGTGATATAAAATTAACAATTTGATTACATTTATTTATAAAAGTGAATTTAAATATTGTTTCATTTAGTCTTATCATTATTTTCATTTTTCGGGGTAAGTATATTTTGCAACTTAATTTTTAGCTGACAGGGTATCAGAGCCTGAGAGCTAACGTGCCCATCCGCTCTGTATGTATGTATGTACGTATGTACGTATGTACGTATGTACGCAACGCGATAAATCTTGATAGAAATATCTGTTTTGCTTCAAATTTTGTTTGTAGGTTCATAGTGATAAGGCGCTTCCCTGATTAGTTTTGGGGGTTCATTGGTTAATTAGAAAGGAGGGAACGGGGGCTAATCCCCCCTTAATTTAAATAAATGGGCTTTTCATGCAGAATTATCCGATTTCCTTCAAATTTTGTTTACGGATTCATTGTGATAAGGCGCTTCCTTGACTAGTTTTGGAGGTTCATTGGTTAAGCATAATTGGGGGAACGAGGGCTAATACCCCCCTAAATTTACATAAATGGCTTTCCTGATTAGCTTTGTTTTTTCATTGGTTAAGTGTAAAGTGGGGGACGGGGGACTAATCTCCCCCCCAATTTAGATAACTGGACTTTTCATGCAGATTTAGCCGATTTGCTTCAAATTTTGTATCCAGGTTTGTCGTGATAAGGCGCTTCTCTGATTATTTTGGGGGGTTCATTCGTTAAGTATAAAGTGGAGGAACGGGCGGGCTGACTTCCCCTTAATTTATTGTCGGTTTCTTTATTTTTTGAAGGGCATTATTCTTTGAAATAAGAGTATAATATACAGTTAGTGTGAATAGCCTATGAGCTTAGTGCCATCAGTAATAACTGGGCACTTTTCTTTTTATTTATTTATGTATACTGTAAATGTTGATCTACAAAATGAATAAATGAAAATAAATAAATAAATAAAGCTGAAGGATTGAATAAGCATCTTTTCCAATACCATTTGTCATATTATAATAATATTTCATAAAAAGAATATTGACTTTGATATGTTGAAAAACTGATACTTTGATACGTTGTTTGATATGTTGTTGATGGATAATAGGGATACATCATAGGACAAGTTTAATAGTTTTAATATGCGTATAAAACATTAAGGATTAAATTGTGATTCATATTCATTGTATAATGTGCGGCCCTAGAAAAACAAAAACTCACCACCCTCTACTGACGCAAATTATAGTATAAAAAAGTGACTGGTACTAATCGATTATTAATAATGTCTACTATTGAATGCTATCCTTTAATTTTGCTTACGGGTTGTCTGCATATAGAAATTGTAACAAACTTAAAAAAATTCAGTAATAACTCTTGATTTTTACATCATATTTGGATTCTTCGATAATTTTTACCTTCGGATACCTACTGGGAAGTCATTCCGTCAAGTAGTTTATGTTTTATACATATATTAAAATTATTAAACTTGTCCTATGATGTATCCCTATTATCCGGATACGTTTTTCAACATATCAAAGTTAATATTCTTTTTATGAAATATTAAAATTATAATATGACAAATGGTATTGGAAAAGAGCGCATTCAATCCTTCAGCTTTATTTATTTACTTATTTTCATTTATTCATTTTGTAGATCAACATTTACGGTATACATAACTTAAATAAAAAAAATAAGTTGCAACAAAGACATTATGCTAGTTTAAATTTTGGAACTCCTAATATGTTAAATTAAATTTTAATTCTTTCAAAATAGTTTGCAATTAGGAAAGTTTTTGAAGTATGACTCAAAAACTACAAAAAAAAATGAAAAAAGAAAATGTTAATTTCTTTTTTTTTTTTTTTTTTTTTTTTTTTTTTTTTTTTTGAAAATTAATTAAAAAATTTTTTTTTTCTAAATTAATTTTCGAAAAAAAAAAAAGAAATTGTTACCTATGATTTTTTTACATAGAAATCGATTTATAGAAATTTAAAATATAGAAATCCAAAATTGCACCTCATTCCACCAAGTAGATTTTGAGTTATGTTTAAATTTTTAGTTTTTATTTAAAACTATTTAACTTTCTTATTTAACTTATATCTGTGTAACATATTGTATATTTTATGAAAAATTTCTGGTTTGAATTGAAATAGTTTCATTTGATACCAGTGACAGGTTGCTGGTATATTTAGTGTTAATATTTCGAACAATTGCATACGGAAAATCGATTGAAAAAAATGTAAAGTTATATTTTAAAAATATATTACTTTTATATTACAAGTTATTCAATCACGTAATTTCATTTATATTTTAATTTACATGCAGGGTGTCGGAAACATATAACTGCAACTTTGTGGGAAGGTAGAGGAAACTGCTAGAAACAATTTGTGCGTTGGAAACTAGAGTCGCAAAACAGTCAAAAATACAGTGACGTCTCATTCCAATCCAAACGTGGATTTTTATTCGTAACTTTAAAAATGGTGAAGGTATTCTGACGAAATTTTCAACAGTCTTATATTGGTTTGTGAGAAACACGGTGACATTACAAAAAGGGCTGGAAAAAATTTAGCGCTGCTTGGATGCGGATAGTGGTACTTTGCCCACTTCTTGTGATATCGTTACATTTTACAGAAAAAAAGATAAGTTTTCTGCAAATTTCGTTAAATTATCTTCATTATTATGAACAGAAATTCAGGTTCATATTGGAATGAGACACCGCGTATTTTAGACTGAATAAATGAATTGTGACCCTAATGTCCTATTAAAAAAAATAATAAATATATATACGTATATATGTACTATACTCTACTTTCCCTCAAAATGTTTATCTATATTTCTGAGACACCATACATCTACGCACAAAAACATACATAGAAATGTGGGTATATGTGAATTTGTAATAAAAGGAGCAAGTACAAAGCATAAAATACATATGAATAAATTGGTAGGTAACAATGAATTGGTTAGAGTTCTTTCAGAAAATCACAAACATTATACCAGCTGAAATGAAAACAGAGTAAAAATCGTAACTATGGTAAATTTCGTAATAATGAAAAAGCTTAATTTACGATATTTTACTTTAAACGTAAGCCCTCCACGTAATAAGGATTAATAAGTGTCCCATTAAAATTTCTCACTAAGTATTTTTCTTTTAAACGGCTTTAACTAAAAACTTTTCTCCGAAACAAATTCTTAGTCAACAATCCTTTCTACATTGAGGCAATTTCTTCTACATTAGAGCAGATGAGGGAATCTTCTCATTTACTGGAAAGGTCTATAGAGAATTTACGGTGGTGTAATTGTGGCCGTTTTCTGGCCTTTTCACGGGCCCTTCGGGACAGCGTTTATTGCGTGTTCGAAAACACTTCTTTCAACCAAATACTTTTTTTCCCCTTATTCGTAATTGGCTCATAAGTTGCGAGAGATAAATAGGATTTTCAGATAGTGTAATTGACGCTGTAATTCTTCGATTGGTTTTATTTCTCTTTTGAGTTCTGGAGATAAATTAAAACTTCGTAAAAAATTAATTTAAAATCTAGCTGTAAATTTTATTTAGAAAAGCAAAATCAATGTAATAGTTGATTTATGATATTTGACGTACAGTGGTATTCAAACCAAATACACACTATCGCCTTTCATGATTGCCGAACTTAAATTCATGACCTGATGTCCAATTTCAGATATATGTTGAGGTCTGTTAAAAGATTTCCAATGCAACTCGAGTTTAAGTTTCAAGTCGATTCAAAAACGAGAAAAAGTATCTTCATTACAGCTGAAAAGTTCTCTGTTTGCACCTAGTTGATCATTACTATATGTATAAGATTGATGCACGGTCTTGCTCATCCAGATCCGGTACTGCATGTCCAGAGGTATGGGCACCAAAACTTAGAGTCCACCAATACATGTCATACAAGATCACATGATAACAATTTTGCGTATGGAGATAATGCATATGGTAAACAATCCGTGTGGTGACCACTTTCCAGTAATTTTTAACTTCTTTAAAAATTTATATATATATAAAATTATAATATCTTTGAATTTCAAAAAACATTAATCAAGTTCTCTCAACATTTCTAACCTAATTTCCAATGAGATAGTTAGTAAATATATATATATATATATATATATATATATATATATATATAATTATAATATCTTTGAATTTCAAAAAACATATCAAGTTCTTGTAACATTCTAATTAAATATCTCCAATATATATATATATATATTTCTATATTTCCAGTTGATTATCGTACTAATTTAGAATTAACGGAAAACCTCCTTTCTAACAATACTATTAACTTTTTAGATCTTAAAATTACACTAAAAGAAAACAAAACAATAATAGATCTATTTGATAAACGTAAAGAATTTAAATTTAAAGTTAATTCATTTACTAATTTTAAATCATGTCTTCATAATTCTGTATATCGTAATATACTGCTTAATCATATTTATAGAATAAAAAGTTTATGTTCCTCTCAACTTATTAACAAAAATATTAAAAAACTTATCTATGAAGCATTACAACATGGTTTTCCAAAAAAATTCATTTATTCCTTAATATATAGTTAGTTCCTATTTGATCTTTACAACCAAATTAACACATGCGTTTAAAAAATGTATAAAAAAATCATATAATATTTACAAAAAAAATTTTTCTTATAAATATTTACAAAATATATATATATATATATATATATATATATATATATATATATATATATATATATATATATAATAGGACGGTTGGGTGGGTAGACGTTGGATTGAGGAGGTGTGTGGCGACGTTGTATGGAAAAATACGCATGGTTAATTTATATTATTAAAAAAAAAAATGGGGGCATTTTGATTTACACAATTGTTTGATCACACACGTTTTATAAAGGACTGCGATGTGTTATTTTTATATGTATATTCATTTAGTTAGATTTACTTATTCATTATTTAATTATTTTAAATGAATTTATATTCATTAATATTAAGAATGTATTTGATCTACTGATTTGGATTAATACCTTTGGTGGACAATATCATATTTACTTCTAAGATAATGTTTACTTTTATACAGTGTTAATATAATATGTTTTAATTTTATTAAGTGTTTTTATTTAATTTAACTTTGTTTGAAGCCACATTATTTGTGACTAATTCATTTCAATATTTAATCAATATTAATTTTAAATTCTTTGATTCTTAATTCAAATCTTTAGTATTTTAATTTAATTTATTTTAATTGATGTTGCATTTTTAGTACAGTTATTTAATCGTTGTTGTCATTTAATGGTACATTTTTAATGTTGCATTAATTATTAATTTTTTCATATTACTACTTAATTATAACATAGTATTATTAATTTATACATCCATTACTTAGATATTATTCAACATTCTATTTATTAATTAATTTCATTTATTTATTATTTAACTAATGGCTATCATTAAGATAGTAATTTGGTTTAATTATTAAACACTAATTTCCATCCATTACTTTATATTTACTTTTACCACTAGAGGGCAGCACTATTTTAAGTTGTTTTTTATTATTAATTTTTCCATCTTAATACTTATTTATAACATAGTATTATTCATTAATACATCCTTTAATGTAATTCGATTTTCTATTTATTAATTAATTTCATTTATTTATTATTTAACTAATTGGTATAAGATAGTAATTTGGTTGAATTATGAAACATTTATTTCCATCCAATTCCTTCGATTCAGATTATATTCACTTTTACTAATAGATGGCAGCACTAATGTTCCTTTTTATTTTATAATCCATTATATTTTAACATTATTTCTGGCATCACTGCAAAGCAATTTATATTTCTAAACAATTTATATTTCTAAAATTGGCAACATGTTATGATTTTTTATGCAATTCATTCCCCAGTCATGTTGGTTTTCATGATGGTTCATGAACTGCATGGTATCTTATTTATATCTCTTTTCATCTTTATGGATTTTATACTTAATGTCTCTATTAAATGTTCTCTCTGTAATTTATAAGTATGGCTTCGTTCCTTTTTAATATTGTATTTTTTTTTATTTTATCACTGATTTGATTCATTGTATTTGAGATGTAGTCCCAAATCATATTTTTTAGCAATGTATGGCTAATATGATGATGAAACATCTCATTTTATTTTATTTGTGGTATTTAGGCAATTGGGACTTGACAATTCTGTCTAAATTCCACAAATTTCATTTCAATTAATTTAATTTCATTCATTTAATTCCATTTATTCAATTTTTATTTAATTTCTTATTCTTTAAATGTTTTTGATTCCATATTAAGTGTGTTGGGGAATCTTTCATTGTCAACTAATTATTTCATACTTAATTATTTCATTGTTTAAGTTGGTGTTATGATAATATTTCATTTATGGTTATATATATATATATATATATATATATATATATATATATATATATATATATATTACCTTTTTTGAAGAATTTTATCTATTTTTTAAAACTCAGCAATTTTTTTAAACCCAAAAGAGCTGTCTTACCTTCTTAAATGGAACTCTATCATCGGAAATTAGAGACATCTGTTAACCTTAGAGTAACTTTATTTGTCAAAGTAGCAACATAAGCACAGTGCTCATCCTCAGGTTCGAAATTTTTGTCCAAACGATGACAGTCCACATTTACAGCTACAGAACTTTTATTGTGAGTTTACAAACTTATACAGTGAGTGGGGGCACCAAATTGCATCCGAACCTGGTTCTCACTTTTGCTTGAACGTTCCTATATATGAATAACTCTCTTTTGTATTTCTTTATAAAGGATAATTCATAAGAGAACTATTTAAAAATGCTTTGTCTAAATCTAAATAATTATTTGATTTAGAATAAATATGAATTTAATACTTTTCTTTATATAAATAGTAAATTTGTCATGCTACAATTACATTTCTTTCTTTTTTTAATTGTAGTTATTTTCCACAATGGATCAGCTGTTAATTACATCATCTGCAAAGTCAGTAATGAAAATTTATTGGTTAATATGAAAACATGTTAGATAGAACAAATGTTTATTGATTTTATTGAAACATACACGATTGTATCCATTTCCTTCTTATATTCAGTGACTTTTGTATTCAAAGTAGTGCGAGCGTGTTAGATTGACTTCTTGTTCTCTTATGAAACCCGATGTTACATATATACAGGGTGATTCATAAAAGATGGGCAGAACTTTAAGGGGTTATAGTACACTTAAAGACAAATAATATTAAATAGGAGACTAAGGGTCCCAGACGTATTCCCAAGGAGATAGGGGGCATTAAAGTTTAGGGTCCGAAATTTCAAATGATTATAAAACATGGAAAAATTGGTCGATTCGTTTGCGGTTTTTGCAAAAAATTTTCTTTATGCCAGTATTTTCTTGAAATAAAATTTTAAAGTTCAATTTCAAAAAATGCCGATAGGGGGCGCTTTAGACTTTGGAGTAACAAACAACTATTTTTTAACGTTATTTTTTGTATTTCTTTAAATGATTTCGAAAGCTTAGACTTAAACTTAAATTTTGATCTAAAAATCTGAGTCCTAACGAGTAGTTAAGTAGCGTAAACTGAAATTTGAAATTTGAAACCCTTCTCCCCCCAGAACAAAAATCAGTTATTCCCGATCTTTGTGTCGTAGATTAGGCTCTAACTACTGCCGCGTTTTGCTAAAGTTATTCTTTATGTCAGTATTTTCTTGAAAATAAATTTTAAAGAAAATTTTCAAAAAATTCCGATAGAGGACGCTTTAGACTTTGGAGTAACGAACAACTATTTTATACCGTTATTTTTTGTGTCTCATTAAATGCTTTCTAAAGCTTAGACTTAAACTTAAATTTTCAGCTCAAAATCTGAATCGCTGAGCGTGGTTCAGTAGCGAGGGGAGGGGGTTCAAATTTCAACTTCTGAACATAGTTCAGTTTGCACTACTTAACCATGCCCAACGATTCTGTGCTGTGATACGAGGCAAAAATACAACTTTCGTCAAGGACTGCATAGTCGGAATTCACTCATAAAGGCACTGGCACAGTTGGAAACGTCGCTCATGCAAACGTTAAAGCTCCATTCCTGACGCTAGTCACCGGGTGAAGAAGGAAACAGAAAGTATGCAAATGTCAAATGGGGAAGAAGAAGAACACGTATGCAAAATTTCGACACGATTCAGGCATAAAAACCACTGAACGGTGAGTCAAGTGTAAGTCGCTGTAGTAATGAATCGGAAGATGGTGCCCTTCACGAATAAGGAAAAGGCTGAGATGCATTTAATTTACGGAGCGGCAGATGGAAATGGTGCAGAGGCACAACAAATGTACGGAGAGCGATTTCCTAACAGGCGGTTGCCTAACCGCAAAACTTTCGAGCGCTTGCACAGACAGTTGTGTGAGACGGGATCATTTCTCGCTTCCCGGTCGAATGCAGGTCGTGCAAAAAAGGACGAATCAGTAGTTGTTGCAGAAGCCATTCTGGATGTAGTAGCGGCGCAGCCAAGTACAAGTACACGAACAGTGGCTAGCCAGGTGGATACCTCACAGTCCACGACTTGGAGGGTACTGAAGGATGAACATTTGCTCCCGTTTCATGTGCAACGAGTCCAGAAACTGTCTCCAGGGGATTATCCAAATCGTATTGAATTCGCCCGCTGGTTTCTGCAGCAGAACGCGCTAAATCCACATTTTGGACGAACTGTGCTTTTCACCGATGAATGTACCTTCACACGTGAAGGTACATTTAACACACACAATGCACATGTATGGGCGGATGTCAATCCACATGCTACGTATCCACATGCTCATCAGAGACGCTTTTCCATCAATGTTTGGGCAGGAATCCTCGGAGACCACCTAATCGGACCGTACCTTCTTCCTGAACGCCTCAACGGTAAAACATACCTCACATTTCTGCAACATGTGCTGCCAGACCTGTTAAACGTTGTTCCTCCACGCATCCGGCGGGTCATGTGGTTCCAGCACGATGGAGCGCCAGCCCATTACGTACGAGACGTCCGCAACTATCTGGACATCACATTTCCGAACAGATGGATTGGTCGAGGTGGTCCTGTTGCTTGGCCTGCTCGCTCGCCAGATCTTTCACCCCTCGATTTCTTTTTTTGGGGACGATTGAAGGCTCTTATGTATGAGACACCCATTGAATCCCCCGAGGAACTAGTCGCCAGACTTTCCGCCGCTGTAGGGGAAGTGCTCGAAAAGCCTGATGTTTTCGCGAATGTTCGCCGTTCCATTCGTCGCCGTTGTTCTGCGTGCATAACCTCTGGTGGTCACAATTTTGAACATTTATTGTGATTACATGTTAATAAATATGCTTTGGTAACATAATCCTAATTTGTGTCTTTTTACCTCGTATCACAGCACACAATGTGTGGACATGGTAAACTGAACTATGTTCAGAAGTTGAAATTTGAACCCCCTCCCCTCGCTACTGAACCACGCTCAGCGATTCAGATTTTGAGCTGAAAATTTAAGTTTAAGTCTAAGCTTTAGAAAGCATTTAATGAGACACAAAAAATAACGGTATAAAATAGTTGTTCGTTACTCCAAAGTCTAAAGCGCCCTCTATCGGAATTTTTTGAAAATTTTCTTTAAAATTTATTTTCAAGAAAATACTGACATAAAGAATAATTTTAGCAAAACGCGGCAGTAGTTAGAGCCTAATCTACGACACAAAGATCGGGAATAACTGATTTTTGTTCTGGGGGGAGAAGGGTTTCAAATTTCAAATTTCAGTTTACGCTACTTAACTACTCGTTAGGACTCAGATTTTTAGATCAAAATTTAAGTTTAAGTCTAAGCTTTCGAAATCATTTAAAGAAATACAAAAAATAACGTTAAAAAATAGTTGTTTGTTACTCCAAAGTCTAAAGCGCCCCCTATCGGCATTTTTTGAAATTGAACTTTAAAATTTTATTTCAAGAAAATACTGGCATAAAGAAAATTTTTTGCAAAAACCGCAAACGAATCGACCAATTTTTCCATGTTTTATAATCATTTGAAATTTCGGACCCTAAACTTTAATGCCCCCTATCTCCTTGGGAATACGTCTGGGACCCTTAGTCTCCTATTTAATATTATTTGTCTTTAAGTGTACTATAACCCCTTAAAGTTCTGCCCATCTTTTATGAATCACCCTGTATATATATATATATATATATATATATATATATATATATATATATATATATTGATTTTTTAGTACGAAAAAGCATAAAAGACAATCAAACTAGTAACTATAGAAAATACTCAAGTAGCAAACCAATATGGTTTATAATGGTTATATTGGTGCCCAATACTCAATATTGTACCAATATTACACGAATAAGGCATACTTCCAACAAAATACCATTATTTGTAAAATATCGGGTTTCCATTGGAAATATGTCCCATAAAGCTGCATTACCTAAATATTGAATTGATATTGGAAACATGGACAATTACGAAATTACAAGAATTACATGAAATTACGAATCAGTTCATCCCCATATTTGTGAAGTTTTAGTAAATTATAAATACGCCAGAATTGTGACAAAAATTCCAGCCAATATTGGAAAAATTAGCCAAAATATAGCTTCGATGTTGCCAATATTGGCCAATATATATTCTTACCCAGAGTACTATTATTATCTATTTTCTTGTCAGCTAAATAAATTTTATATCAATAAATTCATTTACTTCTGAAGATGGTAAATATAAATAACTATTAAAATCTATCAATGTAATTAAATTATTTTTTAATAATTATATGGAGTACAGTTTTCAAATATGAAATATTTATTGCTCACAGTTATTCTGCATAATATTATGAAATATTTTAAATATACTTAACATTTAAACACAAAAGCTCCGTGTATCACAGTTCAAACATATCGATAAAATAAAAGCAAATTCTCCAAAATAAATTTAGTTTCCTTTGTATAAACGGTGTACTAACTATTTTTTTTTATCTTCAGAAAATTTATTGCGAACCAATTTTAAGTGCTTTCTAGAACTTTTTGCATGATTCAAAACATTCTACTTAGAAAGTCTGTTTCCATTAGATCTCAACCTAATGGATGCATTATCTTAAGTTTTTTTAGTACTCTCTCTCCCTCATACGCTCTCTTTCAACAACTAAATTTAAAAGATACTACAAAAAACTTCAAATAGAAACATAAATGTCATTTTATACTTTAAGTGTAATCTAATGTTCTGTAATAGCAAAAATGTGTCTTTGAGAAGCCATTTAACACCTTTTTGCAATAAACTTTTATTTCTTAGGTTTTTGAGGTGTACATTTCATGTAAAAAATAAATTAAAAAAAAACAAAAAAAGAGAATAGCCTTTAAATATTTCCATCATGGTAAATTTGAGAAATGGTGTGATTAGATGCTTCATGAATATGATTTAATATTTTTAGTTTATTATAATAATTTAAGTTATTGATTAGTGCTTTGAAAACGTAACTATTTTTAACTATTGTTTTTTTCTCTCATCTTTTTTAACGTAACTATTAGTGGAATTTTTTTTTCACCGATCTCTTACAGTTCAAAGATAAACGACGAACAATCAAGAAGCCAATTCAATCATAAGAAGGCAAGTGTAAATGTAACGTGCATGTGCAAATGTAAAATGCGAATGCAAATGTACCCTTTTTCTCACTCCCTCATATGCTCTCTTTCGACAACTAAATTTAAAAGATACTACAAAGTACTTCAAATACAAACAAACATGCCATTTTATACTTTAAGTGTAATCTAATGTTCTGTAATAGCAGAAATGTGTCTTTGAGAAGCGTCTTAACACCTTTTTGACGTAATGTAGTATATATTTTTAATTTGTTTACTTATTTTATTATTTGATAAAAAGCGACAATTTTTAATAGGTAAACTTTTTAATATACCTTATACAGAGGTGCCAAGTTTCCACTAATCTTCCGTAATACGTGGTTTAATCTGAGCCAGTTTCAAAACGCTTCGAACCAGGAAAATTATTGAATTAATCTTTATTTACATAATTTCAGGTGTCGACGTAAAATTCATTTAATTTTATTCAGAAATTTTTTTCAGAAATTTTTGCCTAATTGAATCGCAGAAATGCTAACATTAAATAAGGCAAAGCTTACAATAAAAAGTAACTGGTGGGAATATTCGAGTATTCTGAGCATCTTATGCGTCACGTATACGTGTCGCTCGTCCCCAAGGGGTTAAACCTGGGTCAAATTAACCCACGTATTAAGGAAAATTAATGAGAGCTTGGAAACTCTGTTATAATAACACAATTTAGAAGGTTTTATAAAAAATCAATCAAAGTAACTGGATTTTGAGGTTCAATCTTAAGGAATTCCACTATACATGTAAGTAGTGGAAATGTTGAAAATACCTTGTTAGATTCTAACGAGTAATTTTCAAATAAAGAATATTTGTTTTCTCTATTATAACAAAATAGCATTTTCAAATAGTATTCACAGTTCTTAATTCATAAACTGATGTAAACAACATCTAGATTCATTAAAAAAAATAATAAAGATAATGGTACGGCAAATGTGTAAAATGACCAATGTGTTTTAGTAAATATCGTTCTGTCAAAAAACTTTGTATTTTTAACATTTTTCAAATATATAAAAAGAAATTAGTTATTTTTTAAATTTTGAAATGTGATTTTACTTTATCATGGACATGAAATTTCACTTTCTACTATTCAATATCAACATTTAATTGCCAGCAATCTTATTACAAACACCAAGTTAATAAATTACGTTTCAGAACCCAATTGCTTACCATAAATCTTTATCAAACCTTTTTTTTTTTTTTTTTTTTTTTTTTTTTTTTTTTTTATCAGACATTGGGTTCAATATCGGGAAAAGTTTGTTAATTAATCATTTAATATTGGCAGTCTAAATTTTGTCTTTATTTATCAAACTGTACGATTACACGATTGCTCTTTTTTAGTTATGCTATTTGCCACATTCTTAAATATAATAGGCCTAAATTTTGAACATTCTTTCTCAGTTATATTGTATTCTAAATGAGTTTATGTTACTCATAGACTGTTATGTTTGATTCTATGTGACTTTCTGTAAGTATGTACGATATTTTCCAACAATGAAGTACAATCGAAATATGAGTTTTACTTTATTAAACTTGAAATAATGCTCTTCTAGATACCAGCCCGTTATTTTTAATACCTAATGTCAAACTTTAATTTCAATAATTGTTTAGGTTTTATTTAACCCTTTCAGGCACGAAGTACTTCTCTTGCTAAAATGTTAAAATTATTGATTGACACCAGAATTTCCAAACAAATTTATTTTAAAATTAGCAAAAGCTTTTCTTCTGGTATATAATAAATGGAATTTTTTATTCAAAAATACTGGTGCTATTGTGGCATTTGTAGATTAATATTAAGTGGGACAAATGTTAACCCATCATGCCAGAAAGGGTTAACTTGGACACGCTACAGCCGAAGCAATAAACCGACCGGGATCAGCGGTTTAAAATTATATTTTTATACATTTTAATTGCTACTCAAATAATTTTCAAATTAATAATGATTAATTCAGGTAAAAATAGGTAGTATTTTAAGGATAGAAGAAATATATTAAAAAGTTAAAAGTTAGCTCCTTTTTTTATTTAACAAAATATAGTGGCTTTATCGAAGTTATTGATTGAAGTTTCTCTTAAATTAATTATACAGATTCTTTGTTCTTTCGTCGTGCTTTGACATAATGCATTTTGTTAAAATTTTTACTAATAATTAATTGAATGTATTATCTAAAGCAATACAAATTGTTAGCTAAATAAATTTCTTTATGTCACAGACAATGTGACAGAATTAATATCTGCTAATTTTTACTATTTAAGGAGCTGTAACACTCATCTTTGGCAAAACAAAAGTTGCTACAGAAGGCCGTTCTTGCTATATGGTAAAGATTTTCACACTTAATTTCTATGCATAAATTTCGTATTTTTTACAACTTTTTGACTCTATTGCATATCCTTAACTCTTGGTTATAGCTCTGTCTATAGCTCTTTTATTTTCCATGACAGCAGAGTTTTGTTAATACACTCATGATTTTTTTTATGGCGTGTCTCTAACGCTCGCTTTAATAAGTCAAAGCACAAAAGTCCACGGGATTTCATCAGGTGTTTTTAAAGGTATTTCTTCAAATTGGGTACAATTTATTCTTGATTGAGATTTCTTTTTTTTTCTCTAAATATGCGGCAGTTGACTTGGAAATTTCATTAGAGTCTTTATATATATGAAGCTAGCTCGACTTTATGGATGTCTGTTCCATATAAAGAGGGAATTTGTTCCCCAAAACTGCTTCCTAAAATATTTTACTAATAATGTAGGGAAATTACTTTAGTTTTACTTTGTACTTTTTGAGTCTACATTTACCTTCATAACAAAATACAATAGCAATCATGAATCCGTTTGGAAACTTTCCTTTAGATTCACGATTCCATATTCAGTATGTTTTTCTTCCATTTACTGATTTTTAAAATTCTCTGTTTTTTGTTACAGCCACTTGAATAAAAACATGCTTCATCCAATGGTAGCACAAATTTCCATTTATCATCAGCTAGGTGTTTATTAAAGCAAACATCAGGAAAACGCAGCCCACAAACATTGAAAAGATTTCGGAAAGCCGCCAAACAGGCGTGGGAGAAAATTGACACGACTGTACTAAGAAAGATTGTACAATGATGGAAAATTCAAGCTTGGGCTATAACCCAAAGTCAAGACTATCCAATAGAGTCAAATTGTCCTAAAGAATAGAAAATAACCATGAAAATCGTTTCCATAAATTGCGAACGACCTTTTAATTTAGTGTTTTCCACACTTCTTTTTTCATTTCCAAATGAAAAAGTATCACTGATTATGAAATCTTGAAGCAACTTTATGCTATATTTATTCAAGATGTTTTGGTTTTATTTATGTTGATTTTCAAACATAACAAATTCTTGTACAATAATGGTATTTGTATATATCTTATTAGTTTTTCAGCACTCTCTCAAGAATTTTAACCTTTAAATTATTGCACCTTTTTAAAAATTTTGTTAGTTAAATTCAGAATAATTAATTTATTTGCATCTGAGTGGTGATGGATTTAATCTCCGAAATATGCAGTTCGTTCCTTCTCTGCAAGTAAAATGATGTAAATGAATCGTTAAAAAGCTGAAAACAGCGTTGCATATATAGCTAAAAGTTTGGAAGAAATATTACATAAAACTTTGAGAAAGTGGATAAAAAATATAAAGATAAAAAAAAATGATTCCATGGAATATGCCAGAATCATGCATCAGTATCTTATCACAAAATATTAAAAACACCAGTAAGTGATATTGAAGATAAAGAATAAGTAAGAACCGAAAGGTTTATCAACACATGGAGTTGGACGAAGAAAGACTAACAGGCTGTGACAATTTTTACCGTGTGTAGTGAACATATCAGCGTATTTTGGGAAATGTTACAAATTTTTCTCACTCTTCTTCGACAAAATTATTTAATTTATTCACTTATAAAAGCGGATAAATAAAAGATTTTAGGGGACTGATTTTAAAATACATATACTTAAGTAACTGATTTTACACAACTACATTGGACGGATATAAAAGATCCCACGATACACTTAAAAACAGTTTGAAAATATTACCATAAACAATATTTTTTTGCAATAGCATATTAAATAATATATGCAAATATATATCACGAGCCACATAAGTGGTAGAATGTTTTAGCTAAAATATTTTTAAAAGCGTAACGATTCGAGAAATTTAAAGCTGATACGGCTGAATAACCAAATAAAGAAAATAATATATTTATTCAAATGTGGGACTGAAGGAAGGTTTTTTAAATTAGAGACTAAAAATTCAATTAGATTTTTTTATGTGGTTACATTTTTTTAATTAAATACGAGGATTTATTTATTTTTCTCTTTCATTACTAATTTCTTTTTCAACTATAGCATGTAAAACAGAACGCATGCATGTATGTCAAAAAGTAAGTAAGTGTGCACATTGTTTAAATATTTCAACGAACATATATTTAAACGGGAACAAAAATCCTACATCAGGCATAGATTATAAAACACTTTCCAACACATTCAAAATACTGTAACAAAACTTCACCGCTTAATAAAGGGAAATAAGATGTCTAAGTAAACAATTTGTAAAATGCCTAAAACATTTGAAAACCCAATTTCAGAAATTGCCATCAATAGTCCGATGAATTTCCAAATTCTTTGGGCATTCCTGTATATAATCTATCGATTTCTACAGGGTGGGCCAAAAGTCCCGCATCATAGGAGTTTTTAATATTTTTAATTTGGTTTTTAATTTTTTTTTAATTTGTAGCTGAAAATTCTGGCTACTGAAGAGCGTGTAGAGATTATTCTGCTGCATGCATAGCGAAAGTTTACAGTGAGAAGATCAGGAATAAAAACCATTCGCGTGAGTGAATTGCTACTGAGTGCCATGCCATAACGCCAATCTTGTGGCCAACATTCTGAGGAACATGAACGATCGCCTGCAGTTGTGTTTTGACAACGGACAACGGAGGCAACCATATTGAAAACGTTTTAACAATACATTTTTTTCCGATGATGCGGGACTTTTGGCCCACCCTGTATATATATTACATAATACGCTAAACTTTAGTTCAGTTAGGAAACGCATAACACAGTTGAAATTTTCCTTTCGGCGATTTCCATCTATAAACGAAAATGTACTCGAATTATTTTATGCATGATCTGTAGAATTTATACACATCAAGCAATATGCAAAAAAAAAAAAAAAAAAAAATAGTTACATTTAAGCACATATGCCACAACTGAAAACGCACTTTCAGCAATTCTTGCTTATAGACAGTACCATTCATAGATAGTACCGACTGTAACCGTATTCGATTGTGTGTTCTTGCAAATAAAAGATGAATGCTATGCACACCATATTCTATAGTAAAAATATTGTGGTGCACCTCAGTAGTATATATAAATATCAATATGTTTGAACCAGTATAATATCATTAAAATACACAGCAAACGATTTTTCCCCATAGACCGTAATGTAACGGAATTATTTTGAGTTCCCCTGTAAACGGACTATAAATGCTACATACTTCATTTTCAATACCGAACATCTAATTAGCATATATCAATTTCAGGGCAATCCGAATATATATTTGCGTGAATTAGAGCACGGACAGGCAAACAGACAAACTGAATTCATAAACACTTTTCAACTTTGTCGGAAAGTGTTAAAAATAAACAAATTATTCAACAAAAATATCTTTTAACTAACCACTATGCTACCGGAAAAGCGTCAAGAATGCTTCGTATTAATTAATACAAAAAGAAACTATCGTAAGAAAACAATTTGTTGCTTAGTTTGTACCCAAAAGAATTTTTCGAATTTTGTCGTTACGATTATTTTTTAAATCTTTAATTGGAAAATGGAGATCAATATCACTTCAGTTATAATTTTTTCTTTTAACTTTTGCATAAGATGATTAATCACCAGTATGAAGAATGTAAGAATGTACGACGCGAAATATGAATTTATTCCTCATTCATTTTAAACTTATTACATATTTGATTGCTATCATTTCTTCAAAGATATATATGCGTCCATACACAAACAAGAACAATCCCTACCCCATTACTTTTCTGCGAAACTATAAACAATAACCGTAGCAACTTCAGATAGCGACTTTGCAATAACAATGAGAGCGATAACTATAAAGAATCCACAATCAGCAAGATCCATCTAGGAAATCTGTCCCCCTACTCCGGCCCATGGAGCAAAAAATGTACGTCAGCCCTTAAAACAGCAGACGATGTCTCTAATCTCCAACACACCCTCCTCTAGCCCTTCATAAAACAAACGGCACAATTTTATGGCCTGTTCTACATTTTGGCCTCAGTCAGTCTTAGAAATGTATCTCAGATAATTTCTAGGGCAGTTTGCGGCAAACATACAAAACTGCTGGGGCTGTACTATTTTTTATTGTGTTGTAGGTTTTTCTTTTGGCGATAAATAAACATAAATTTACAGTAAAAGATGGCGTCAGACGAAGCGATGTACTTAAACAAATGGCTGCGATTAGAGCAAAAGACATGCCTAGTTGAACCATGGACATGGAAAATAGCTATTTAGGAAAATAGGATATAAGCAATAATTCTTAGAAGTAACAGAAAAACATGAATTAGATGTATTTATTTTGTTTTTCAAAAATAAATAGACATATATATCTTTAAAAAAAAGTGAGGGAATTCATTCTGTGTGAATAAGAAAAAAAAATGTTAAAATAATTACCCTTGTATTATTTTTTTATAGTTTATAAAGAAAACCAAAATTTACTCCTACCACCATTTAATCGAGAAAAAATTCGTATTTATTTTTTTATTTTGGTTGTATATTGTATTAACCGGAATTTCCTTCTTGTAGTCAAAATTGAGTGTGGGATAAATGTGTTAAAATATTCAGATGAAAATTTTATAATCATTTTACAGTAGAAACTGTAACTGTTCTGTTAAATTAGGGCGTAAGTTGTCCTGGCAAGGACATTCTTACCAAAATTTAATTTTTTCAATGAATCTCTGAACATTCAAACTTACTTTTAGGGGTTAAATTTGAAGGAAGATTTAGCAAAACATAAAACATGTAATAATAATGTATTATATTATTCACACATAATCATCGCTGATATTTCTCCACAATAAGTCAGCACAGCACCTGTTTGTAAACTGCATTTAAAAAAATTAAATTAAATTAATATAAATATATAAAAAAATCTGCACCTTTTCTGTTTTTAATATCACCCATTACCATACAAAATTCACCTGTTATTTTCGTATGCTTCTAATAAGCTCATATAAGCCTTATTAAGAAAAAGAAAAAACACACCTCTTTCTTTTCTTTTTTTTTTTTTTTAATCAATACATAGGCAGAGATAAAAATGGTTAAACAAATGAACATAGTCAAGTAAAAATAGCTTTGTAGTGTATTATATATTGTACAGAAACATCATTTCTGCGCGACAGTAAGTGAATGAGATGTACTAACAGATTCATATGTGACACTTCTATAAGTTAAAATTACTGACATTTCCGTCCATTCAGTGCATGTATAATGTAACAGGTGTGTTTTAAAACAACAAAAAGGCATTTTCATCTATCATCAAACTGTGTGTATGTCTTAAAAGTGTATTTATAAATTTGGTTGGAAAAAAAGCGTATTATCTTCAGTCGAATTCCTAATTAGTTAAAATCTAGTTATCGTGATTGTTGAGTTAACGAATTTTTTTTTTCTGAGTATCGAGATCCGCTGATTTTAGTTTTTGTGTGCGTAAAACGCAATAGGATTCCGATTACAGTGATCGCCGAATTGAAGAATTTAATAGTTTTTGAGATTCCTGTACAGGGAGTTCCCCGGAAGTATTAACGTCCTTTCTTGATTTTCATATGTTTGGAGCTCAGAAGCAAATCCTTATAACAATCGCTGGATTAACAAGTTCATGATAATTTTCTTATAAGATACTAGATGAATAGTTAGTGTGGTTTGCCCCAAGGAGATCGATTTTGCAACTCTTTCTCATCCAGCCATTTTAGAATAGCAAAATGAGTTAGAGAGCTTTGAAGATGCAGAGAATTTAGGATTGTTCAGCAAATGAGTACAGAATCATTCAGTCGATATGTTATATTTTACAATGTATCATAATCATTTACAAATGAATGTGTTTTTCAGTGTAGATCTTTACCTGATCTGGATCGTAAAACACATACCTGGTGTAATTTTAAACATGTCCTTCATTGCAGTGCTTCATAATTGGATGCATTTCGGAATTCTTACTATGCATCACAATTTAATTGTCCTATAAAATCGTTTTTCTTTATATAAGAAAGGAATTTTTACTTTTTAAATACTTTTTCAGGCTATCTATAAACAACTATCAACTACTCTTGGAAAAATATTGAAAACATTAATTTCAAATTCGAGATCCAATCAGAAAGAATTACTTATTCCAAAACCTCCTTAAAATATATATCATGAAAACTATTTTGACACCACGTAAAAAATGAATCATGAAAAAACTGAGCTTGAATTTCTTATGTTTTTCAATGGTATTACCAATCTCCACAAAGTTAATTCTAATTATTCACTTCTCAATGCATTATTTGAAGGGGTTAGTCTGCTACGATATCCCATATTTATCTCTACTTTTTTTTTCATTTATTTTTTACGAGGTCCCTACACTATTTATTTAGTTCATTTCCTGTTTAAGCAAATATATTCCATTTAATAAGGACAAATAATTTCTTGAGCAGACATGTTAAAATACTCTTTATTTGTAGACAGATTTAGATTGTTTGAGTAAATGAGCAAAATAAATAAATAAAATAAAATAAAATAAAATAAATAAATAAAATGATTGTTGTTTTATTCTGATTATATATCATAATTAAATTATTTATGTAAAAAAATATTTCTACAAAATTTTCTTTTCGGATATCTATAAATAACTGCCATCTGCTCTTGGAAAATATCGAACTCATTAATTTTAGGTTCGCAATCCAATCAAAAAGAAGTTCTTACTCCAAGACAGCCTTAAGACATATACCAGGAAAACTGTTTTGCCACAAATAAATAAGTAAATGTATAAAATATGAATCATAAGAAACTCTAACTTGAACTTCTGATCTTTTCCAAGGCTATTGCCAATTTCCAAAAGTTTAATTCTACCGCTGACTTCTCAATGCATTAGTCGCACGGGTTAATTAAATAAGATTCCCCACATGTTTGTCCTCTTTTCCCCCTTTGCCGATAAAATTCACATCGCATTGGAAGCCCGCCTTGGGCAGAAAAAGTCCAACACTTCGCTCATAAGACATTAAGTTTCAACGCTATTAAGAGCTGGCTACGGATTAAAACTCGAGTGACTTATCGGCAGAAAACCCGTTAAAAGTCTAGAAGAGTCATTTTTACGGAAATTAGAGCCCAAGATCCGCAATTGATTATCGGGCGGATGGTTTTTAGAAAAATGAACCAGGAAAAGGTTTTAGAGGGGAAAAACTGGTCGACTTTTCTAATTGAAATGGAATGGCAGTGCAAATGATGTTATCAGAAGATTGGAACTTCGTAAGAGAAATCACTGGTAGTAAATATAAATGAGGGAGGTTTTCTAAGGAATTATAGTCTAATAAGAAATATATCTATGCACTGAAGAGTGTTGGAAGCTAAATTTAAAATTTGAAAGTTCAGTGGGGGATTCTTTTAGGAGCGAGAATTTCGGCAACGATGAGAATAAGTACTTAGTGGGGGAAGTGTTAAAGAGAAGAACTTTCTTAAATTTTAATTGAAATTTATAACTTGGAAAGTAAAGATTTAAATCTTATACTTAATGGAAAGTAACCTAATGTGAAATGTGGGAGAGAAGCTTTAATTGCCACTCTTTAGTGGTGGAAAATGAGATTACTTCATCAATGGAGGTATGAAAGTTTCATTCTTAAGTTATTTTAAGTCATGATAAGAATGCATTAAACGGGATTTTTCGTCATATTTTCTTGAGGGCTTATGATTTTTTTTTTTTACTATTCAGTGAAATATAGTTAATGAAGCTTTGTGCAGTTAAGAATGCCTGATGCTGTTGTAATTTGTATAACTGACTGATTATTTGTAGCAAAAAATATTGGGCTAATATTATTTGCATGCTAATATTGTGTTATAAACTATCAATATTAACACGAAATATTTCAGGAATATTGGCATTTTTTTTTTACAAATATTTCCTATATTAAACCAGTATTTAACCAATATTGGTACTTCATTAGAAGCATTTCCGTTGACTGTAATGTTGGCGTAATATTCAAACCGAATGTAACAAATATCGAACCAATAGCGGTTTGACGCTAGAAAAGCGTGCCTGAAATATTCTAAATCTTAATATCTCATTACTTTTATCTAGTAAATATTGCACAAAATTTAAACTAGTGTAAAAATAACTAATTGGGTCATTTGCTCTAAACAGCGAAATTCCTGTCCCCGCTTCAAAAATAACGAATAAAGGCAACGAGAATAAACTTGTATAAAAATTAAACAGAATACTACAATTAAATACGTTAATCACATATTTTTATGTATGTATAACGGGATAAAACATATTATTTATAAATATAAGTCACTTAAATGAATTTGTTTATGTAATAAATTTCATTCCCCTGTGTGTCCATGCCTCCACCTTAGCACAAAAATGGTTCTTAAAAGTTGACTATCAAAATATATTTCCGATAAATTTATTGCTTAAATTATTAAAAACTATCATATAATACTAGAACTTAAAAAAAATAAAGAATTTTCATAGTTTGTATTTCTCTGACAAAATAATAAAATAAAAAGAGAAAACTGCCCAGTTAAACTGAGGGCATTGAGCTCACAGGCAATTCATAATAATTGTATATTAAATTCTTATTTCAAAGAATTTGAAATAAGCCCCTCGAAAAATAAAGAAATCGACAATATATTAAGAGGGGAGGGGTCATCCCCACTTTACCCTCCTCATAGTTAACTAATGAGCCCCTTAAACAAATCAGGGAATCCTGTAATTACAATGAATATATATACAAAATTTGAAGAAAATCTAATAATTCTGCATGAAAAAACCCATTTATCTAAATTAAGGGGAGATTAGCCTCCCCCTTTCCCCCTTTATACTTAACCAATGAACCCTCAAAACTATTCAGAGAAGCGCATTATCACAATGAACCTACATACAAAATTTGAAGAAAATCGGATAATTCTGCATGAAAAACTCATTTATCTAAATTAAAGGGGGTATCCCCCCTTTCCCCCTTTATACTTAACCAATGAACCCTCAAAACTATTCACAGAAGTGCATTATCAAAATGAACCTATATACAAATTTTAAAGAAAATGGGATAAATCTGCATGAAAAACCCATTTACCTAAATTAAGGGGGATTAGCCTCCCTTTCCCCCTTTATACTTAACCAATGAACCTCCAAAACTATTCAGAGAAGCGCATTATCACAATGAACCTGTATACAAAATTTGAAGAAAATCGGATAATTCTGCATGAAAAACTCATTTATCTAAATTAAGGGGCGGGGATTATCCCCCCTTTCCCCCTTTATACTTATCCAATGAACCCCCAAAACTATTCACAGAAGCGCATTATCAAAATGAACCTATATACAAAATTCGAAGAAAATGGGATAAATCTGCATGAAAAACCCATTTATCTAAATTAAGGGGGGTTAGCCCCCCGTTCCCCCCTTTTATACTTAACCAATGAACCCCCAAAACTAATCAGGGAAGAGCCTTATCACAAAGAACCTATAAACAAAGTTTGAAGCAAAACGGTTATTTCTATCAAGAGTTATCGCGTTACGTACATACATACGTACATACATACAGAACGGGCGGGCACATAAGCTCTCAGGCTTTGATAGCCTATGAGCTAAAAAGAGAAAACTGCCCAGTTAAACTGAGGGCATTGAGCTCACAGGCAATTAACAATAATTGTATATTAAATTCTTATTTCAAAGAATTTGAAATAAGCACTCGAAAAATAAAGAAAACGACAATATATTAACGGAGGTATCATTCCCCGTTCCCCCTTACAATTAACTAATGAACCCCACAAACTTATCCAGTAAGCGCCTTATCACAATGAACCTATATACAAAATTTGAAGCAAATCAGATAATTCTGCAGGAAAAACCCATTTAACTAAATTAAGAAGGGGGGTTCGCCCCCTCCCCCCTTTATACTTAACCAATGAGCCCCCAAGACTAATCAGGGAAGCGCCTTATCACAATGCACATATATACAAAATTTGAAGAAAATCGGATTATTCTGCATTAAAAACCCATTTATCTAAATTAAGGGGGGGTTAGCCCCCCGTTTCCCCCCTTTATACTTAACCAAAGTACCCCCAAAACTAATCAGGGAAGCGTCTTATCACAAGGAACCTGTAACCAAATTTTAAAGCAAAACTGTTAATTCTATCAAGCGTTATCGCGTTACGTACATAGATACGTACATACGTACATACATACATACATACATACATACATACAGAACCGGCGGGCACATAAGCTCTCAGGCTTTGATAGCCTGTGAGCTAAAAAATGTTCTTTGGTTTTGTTGTCATTCCCCTGTCATATAATGAAAATAATGATTCTAACAACTGGCAACAGTCATATTATCCAGACGTTCCCTTTATAAACAGTGACATCATCATAGAAGCTACCTTGAATTGTTGTTTTTGCAGAAACAAGGTATGGATAAGTAAAGTAAAGTTTAGAGATTTTCCCGCTATACCTTGATAAGTATTTTTATTGATTGTCATTACCGTGTCTCTTTTATTGGCTTTACTTTTATCATAAAAGCTCAATCAGCTATTAAGCCTTGTTTGTATTGAGTTTTTAAAGTTATCTTTAAGTGAAATTCATGTTTGTGTATATAGTTATTATAGTAAACAAGCTAATCTTACTTTTTGTCATTCCGCTTGTTATTTCTCTGTCTAAGTGCCATTCCCCTATCTCTCATTGCTCTGCCTACTTGAAATTTGAAATTTTATTTTGGGGTGTTTATGTTTAACATTGTAAAAGATTTTTGCTGACAGTATTCTATTACTTAGAGACAGCTCCTAAATACAATAGAATCCAATTTTAAAGGAGGGGGGGGGGGGTGGTATTAATTAAAAAATATATATAACGCTCAAATTGTTCTGTTAAGAGAAAATGACCCAATTACCATTTTTATTCTGGTACAGATACGCATCTTTCAATTCACACTCATTACATATATTAAGTGCATATGATATTCTGATTGAAATGTGAAATTTGAATGTGAAATATGTAGTAATCTTTTAAAATGTCATACAATGTAACTACAGTATTTTCTCTCTCAGCTTACGTTTATATGCTCTAGCTGTCTAAGATGTATAATTTTTATTTATTTATTTATGTATTTACTTTTATTTAAACCAGGGGATACAACATGGACTTCCTGGGTTACAGAACATACTGCCCGTTGTAGAGAAAATAGATGAAAAGCATTTTTAACAAACATCTCGAAAGGACTTTTTGCATTTCATATTATTTTCTTTAGATTACCCTCAAACAATACCAAATCATTTTTATATGAAAAATATAAATTATGTATTTAAATAAAATTAAGTTTTGAAATTTATTAAAATTGGTACTTTCGTATTAGCCGCATGCTGGATGTTAATAGTCAAAGAAATCGCCAAAGATTTCTCTAATTGTAGCAGCATTTTTTAATCTGATTATTTCAGTGTTTGAGCGCGTAGTTTGACTGTTTTTGTTTATCTGTTAAACTTATGTTTTATTAATTAAATATATTTATTTATTCTGGCGAAGTTTTAATTTCGTTATGCAATATTA